>CAUJNA010000248.1:206779-251779 GCA_963377175.1 Effrenium voratum
TGTTGCCGTTTCGCCAGGTGCAAGTGGCCTTCAGCTCGTACACTCCCAAGGCGCGATTTCCGTCGGGGGGGATTTGGACGCGGTAAACATGGCCATGTGTTCTTCCATTTAACTGAATTGAATATGTGTTGTTTTCCCCTGTTGGTTTTAAAGGGAATCGATCACTACCTGAAATATATTTTTCCAGGGGTCTTAACCAAATGGAAGTTTAGGGAATTATGACATAGATGGCTGTGGGTCAAAACCAATGAAATCCCATTTTGGTTGGTAGGTGAATTCACCCATTTTAGAACCTATTTTAGCGGGGATTGGGATGTTCACTGGGGGTACGGGCTTTTGACCCATGGCCAGATTAGCATGTGTATGTTCCAAATTGATGCACGAGAAAAATATAATACTAATATTATGCTGGGCCAATTCTTAGAAGGCTGAAGTAGCAAACTATCGAATCAGGCAACACCATGTTGCCTGCCACGCACACATTGTGCCTTTTGCGCAGGCAGAACTTACAACATGTTGGGTGCTGTCTTTCAAATATGGCTTCTTTTTGGACCCAGCTGCTGGCGGTACGTGGCTGCCGCCTTTTTAAACCGGGCACAACAAGTGCCCCTCATTTGTTAAGCTCACCCATGTGGGTATGTGTCAAAACGGATGTAAACATCTTTGTTTGTGAGGATGATTCCGGTATAGTAGGGCAACTATGATGGTTTCCCTTGCACCTCTGCCCGTAGTGTGGATCCTCGGGCATGGTTGATGGGAACTTGCTTCTCGGATTGCCGTGTCCCTTGATACCAATGGAGCCAATGTCACAGAGAAAGCTTTGTGTTGCTTCCATTTTTAAGAATATTGTTTATTGTCTCCCGTTGGCTTTAAAGGGAAGCTATCACTACTGGACATATTCGATTTTTCCTGGCGACTGAAGCAAATGGCGGGTTTGAAGACCAATGATTGGCCTTTGGAAAAGGTTGCGGGTGGACCCGGCCCCTGGCAACTGGTCTTGTCACTCCGAAGGGTTCCCTCAACGAACCCTTCGAATCCGCGTGAACTGGCAGCGAACTGTTTCCAACCCGGAGGTGGGGCCTCGTTCTCGTTTTGTTTGTTTCTTCTTTTTTAGGAGAACGGGATGAATTGCAGCGGCAGAGATGTGGTGCAGATGTTTCTGTCCTCAGGCGCGGAAAGCATGGGAAGCGGGATGGGGAGGGGGTCTTCAAGGGACAGGGTTCGTCAGGTGAGCTACGATGAAAACCTGGGTAGATGAAGGTTAGTAAGGGACAATCCCAGCCATAAATGGGTGCGGCCGCCTTCTTACTTCTTTACATGGTTCTGGGTAGGCATCTTTAATACCGGGACTTCATTACGACTCAGGTGGTCCGTTGTTACATCCAGCCTTTCAATCCACTTGAGGTCATCAACCATTTTCTCTTGACCGGTTTTGGCTTGGATCTTTAGACCACAGAAAGTTAAGAACTTTTTTGCAGAGTGCTCAACAGCAACCAAGTTCTGGATCCCAATTTGAAGAGAAGCCGCATGAGATAAGCAAAGGGACATCATGTTCCTCAAGCGATCCTGATTGACTGGAGAGACGAAATCCAAGGTCAACCAAACTGCGCGCAGGACATTTGAATAGAATCCAGGGCCCCAGTTCCCCGCCCTCGAAAAAGTGTTTCAAAGATGGTTATAGCCCCAAAAATATGTTATTTTGTTTATTATTATTATTATTATTTTTGGGGGGGGGGTAGTTTAAGGGTCCAGGTATACTTAGAACTATGGTGAGAGCCTTAGGTTGAACGTCCAAAAGGGGCGCCGAACAGGAAACCGTTGCACCCCATAAACTTGGCACCCGAATATGTTTGGGCGAAAAACGCCTCCCCACACCTCACCCGCAATTTCACGATGGAGCCATTGGAGCCATTAGAGCCGACTGTCGTCCAAAAGCTTTTAAGGCAAAGGCCTGTGGAAAGTTCGTGCTCCACATGGATCCAGACTTGAGGCAGAGAAAGTGACGAGAACTTGCGATGCCCAGATGCAAGCAACGTGATGACCGCGCTTGCCCAAAGCGAATCGACCGGATTTAAGTCCCGGTTCCGTCGATGTTTTGTCAAGGATCCAAAAGCCTAGCATCCCAAGACCTTGTTGTTTGAGGTGTTTGGGGGAAGAGGCCTGCCTATTTAAGTTCTTTGGCTCCTAGGGACAGGTTAACCTATTATTTCAATGTCCTATAAGGGCAACTGAGCCAAGTAGAAAGAACCCCCGCTCTGAAAAGAGCGCGCATTTGCTCAACCTCAAAATGGACACATTTGGTCTTCCTTTTGTTGAGTGGACTTCAAAGGCACCCCAGGGTCAATTCGGGCGGTGTGTTTTTTGGGGCATGGCGGAAACAGGGGCTTTACTTGGGCTTAAGCTTGGGTTTTTAACCCACTTAGCAGGTTAGAGCCAGGCTACAAGGGGAGCAACCAGGGTTATGCTACTTGTAACTCTGGTTAAGCCTTGCTAAGTAGGTTGAACATCCAAGTGGGATGTTTTAGGGCCATTTTGTGTGATACCAGGGGAATCCCCTCAAAGACCTGTTCTTATCGAAATGAGCACCATACCCTATGGTTCCTTTAAGGGTCCTCAAAAAGAGTTGTTTCAAGGACTGAGGACTTGGTCGGGGTTGTGCATTGGAGTCATGACCCTATACGTGTATACGTTCACCCTCAAACTACCCATAGGAAAATCGAGTTCAGGACCCACAAAACGAGAAACCCGCGAGCGACAGGCGTGAATGTGCGGCATCCAGACAGGGCACCTCGGCCAGCTTTGGGCTTTTTGGGTCTCCTTTAACACCAACCAAAATGGGTTCCCTCAAACAAGAGACACCTTCTTCATTTAGTCGGAGCTTCGACCTCTTCTTTGGTGGGATGCGCATGCTCCAAGCCCACAATCGCCACCAAGTTGGCATGTTCCCGCTTTGAAACAATCCAACCTATGCCTTTTTGGGGCACCGTTTTTGTGCTGGAATGCAGATCGGGGCGAAGATACCCTGATTTTGGCGACTTTTCCGCCGGTTTCTGCTGCGTTTACAAATAACTGACCACAACCGTTCATGTCCAGATCGGACATAAGCAATGCTAAGAGCTCAAGTGAGCATTACAAAAGAAGCATTAAAGAAGCCCATGAAGAAACCTAGTCCCATGTTACATGGTTGTCGTTTGGAAACATGTTACATTTTGGCTTATTGTGGTTTAGTGGTTGAAATCCAAATCCACTTAACTGCTAAAGTTTTTCATTGTTTGCTCCCCAAACCCAACGTCAAGTCCCATGTTATGACCGTCTGTCCTTTTCGTTTTTTGGTCACCGCTCAAGTGGGCCCGGAAAAAGGCCAACCTTTCTGGAGCTGCATTTGAAACCTTGAAGGCGACGCATCAAGATCTTCAGCCCTTCCATACGTGTTGCTTTGAATCTTCCATTTGCTGAAGAGGTTTGTTCCATTTTCCCTATTTTTGTTGTTTTTTGTTATGTCCTTAAAAAGAGAGAGAATCTATCACAATCACGACTGGACATATGTGTTTTGTTTTTTTTGTTTTTTTTTCAGGGGACGTTTATTTTAAGCAACTGGGGGGGGTCACTTGTGGGGCTTTTATAGTTCAGTTTTCAACCACAGGCGCGGATGCCATCGGTTTGCTGCCTCCATGCGGCACCCGACTTCTTCTCGTTTTGCTGGGTTTCCCACTAACTGTCGGCCCGCAAAAATTTCCCTTGCCCCAAGGTCAAAGAGCAACTGGGAGCTGCTTTGATCATGGCTCTCATCTTAAGCTTGGAGTGCAAGGAACATGCTCCTATGGTTCTGTGCTGCCACGCGCTGGACAGAGTGGATTTGCACGTGCCAGACACGGCTGCCTGACAATGGCGCGCCCAGTGGACAGGAGTTGACGTCAGTGTTGAGCAGACGGCTTCAGTTCGCGATTGCCCATCACGCAGGAATGTCTGATTTTCACGACGTTAACGCAGCACAGGCTTGAATCAACGGAGCTGGAGATGGCCGACTCGTGAGTCAACAAGCTCAACGATGAGTACCAGCCATCTTAGACTTGCTTGTAACATACCTGGATGGTTCTCAAAGAACAGGGCACCAGGTGGCTGTTTTCTTCTGGATTCCATTCGAAAGCATCCGAACAGTTCCCCTTCGAACGCATCCCTTCGAAAGGTTGCCCCACTTCGCTGGCCAATGAGCTGCCTTTCTGGGATCTTTGGCCACAGGATCCCTACGGCAATTGTTGCGTTGAGAACCTGCAATTAACAGCGAGCTCAACCATGATGCATGCCCCATGCATGCGTTCCTTAGCTCAGAACTGGCCAGTTTTGGCCGGCCTTGTGACTGTTTGGTTGGCCAGTTTTGTCGAGCTGAATTGCAAGGTTCCAATTAAACAGGAGTGATTGCCCCACAATGATGGTTGGCGAAGTTTCTTTTCTATAGGCAGATCTTTCGGATCCAGGTACGCTCAATCAAAGCTTAAAAACCTGCACCTTTCATTTCCTGGTGCTCCGGGCAAGGTATTGCAATACCTGGGGCCTCCAACTACCTATATAAACAAGTTGGAATTCACGAACCATATGTTTGGGTTGCTATGACCCATTCTTGAGTCGGAATGTTCACGGTTCAGGTAGGTGCAGACCTGATGACCTCCTGGTTCTTCCAGTACCGAAGGTGCAAAGCTGGTTAGGTCTCGCCGATGGGCCGATCTAAAAAACTGCACCACCCACCCGGTTTGGGAAAAGGACACGCACCTTGGCTGGTCCCTGTCTTTGTGCGAGATTCGTCCCTTTCAAGAAAATCGAAGAGTAGCATGTCGTACTGCGGATGGATGAAATCCTGCACCACCTGAGAAACCCTGGAACGATAGTTGTCACATAGTCATATGCACGTGACCTGGTTTTCCTTGTCTCACCTGTACCCTAAACCCTCCGACTCCCCTCCATGAGGCCGCAGGCTGGGGCTTTTGGGGAAAAACTTCAAAGGGAATTGAACCGAAAACCACCGTTTCTTAAGTCCCTTGTTGGGCCCAGGTGGTACTGGCCCCGAAAATCGGGTATGTTGGACCCCACAAAATGTGTTCGGCTTTCCTGTTGGTTTCCCTTTACCCCCCTCCCCCACAAAAAACAATAAAAAACAAAAACACAAAATCTAAACAAGAGGAAAAAAGCAAAAACAAGGGGGTACCCTCGAAAATGTGACCAGACCCACAGAAACCCTCACCTAGGTGAACCACGGGCTTCACCTTCGCTGTGGTCGCCTGGGACCCAACGAAGTTGGGGGGGTTGGAGTGGAGGACACCACGGGCCCCCTTCAAACTGCAGACCCCAAAGGCTGGACATCATTACATGGAACAAGTTTACCAACCAGTTTGGAGCCTGTAACCCCAGAATTCAAGGAAGGGTCTTCTCCAAACAGATTTTGTATTTTTGGTTGGCATAGTCACAATGTATTACTTTCTGTGCACCCCAGATGTGGGCCAGGAACAGGGGTAGCCCTAAGCCTACTTTTGGGGGCCTCTCATTTTCAGTGTCAGGGTTCTCCGTTCAAGGGTTTGGGATGTGGCTATGATCCACTAGGAAACACACTTTGTAAGTTGGAAACCACTTACCCTGCCAAATGTCCTTGTTTGGCGGGGCTCAGTAGGATACTTAGTAAGTGGTTAGTATCCGAAAACCAACGGTTGTAAGGCCCCGACGTCCGTTCGGATCTCCATACGGAGCACTGGTCTAGTTTCACACCGCACACGCTGGAGACCGCATTATTCCCCTCTCACAGGGGTGTGTTGTTTGTTTGGATTGGTGGTTTAGGGATTTGAACCCCTTTTCCTTTCGTGGGATAAACCGACCCTCACGCCTCACGGTTTACCCCCTAAGCAAGTTTCATGAAGCAAACCGTATGAGTAAGAATCACTCAGCACATGGTTTGCCCTTGTTTGCGGATTTCCCACCTATTTCCCACATCTTCAAATACCAGGACCCTCAAACTATATTGAATGGGCTATTGTCCCAAGATTATGGTTGGTGAATGTCCATGTTTCAGGGTAGTGATTTTCGGGTCCAGGTATTTTGAATTGTACCCATTCCCAGTGAATCCCAGTTGCCTACCACTACAGGATAGGTAACCGGCCATGTTCCTTTTGTTTTTTGGGTCTGGTTGGCTCGGTTACCTACAATTGAAACAGAATCACTGGGATTGGCAAAGTGACTGTTACTCTTGGAGCAAGGCTCCCTATATTTCCCCCTTTGGTGGTTTTAAACATCACCTTCTTGGCCCATGAAAGGTGAGTGTCCCTTGGGGGGGTGATGTTTTTCCAGGGGAAGTCACTCGGGAGCCGAGTGGAGCCCGCAGAAATGGACCACAACGAGAAGAACTGGATCCCGTTCCAGAAGGAGGGGCGCAGCTTCATCGCAGGGAGCCCAGTCAAAGAAGCGAGCCGGGGGTAAGGAGCCCGGGCTCGTGTTGGGGTCGTGGTTGAGCCGTCAGAAAGGTTCCCAAGCAGCCCACGTCAGAAAGGTTTTTTCCCCCAGAAGAGGGCGGCGCTGCTGAAAGAGATGTGGTTTGGGGCGCTGCTCCCCGGGGGGTCGAAAGGTGGTCAGGGAGACCCCCCGAGTGCGGCGCGCGTCGGGAAGAATCTTGGGGCTTGCGTGAGAAGCATCCAACCAAGGCCGTGTTCGGCGCCAAACTTCTGCTATCTCAGTTTCTTAGATGAATCAACTCTGTTAAGTGGCATAAAACCAGGGTGGCTATCCTGGCAATCCGTTCAGGATTGAACAATCTGGTTTACATTTACTTGCGGTGGTGCTTCTGGGATGTTCAGATTTTGGCAAGTAGGTAGTAGGAATGCATATGCAGAACTCAGCCCATGAACCCCAGTTAAAACCATGCGCTGCTTCCTTGATGTGGGTTGCACATCCAAGTTGGTGTTCCTCAAGGGAACACGGGGTATATACTCAGGATGAACAATAAGATACATAACCATTGCCAAAGCAAAAAGAAGTGTACTCCAGATTGGCTATCTGGATGCCAGTCTTGTTTACGGGTGCTGGTTGTTGCATTTGTCAATGGTTTTACTTCATGGGACACTAAAAGGAGACTCACCATTTTGGGGGGTTCCTCTGTTAGATACCCGGCATGGATGTACCTTAGCCTCCTGAGATACACCCATACTGTGCATGGACGGAATCCTGCACCACTTTGAAACAATGATTTGTTGGTAACGGGGGAATCAGACCATCCCAAGCTTTGTTGGGTGGTGCGAAATGGATTTCGCCACCATCCACAGTATTACAGTGGCTCCTGTTCCCGGCCGAACTTTTTTGGGGCTTTGGCTTCGAGGTCTATTCCCTGGTTCCCCACCTCGTGCGGGAGCTGGTCTACGACGGCAACGGCACCTGCGGGAGACTTCGCTTGAACTCACTGAGTTGGGAGCGCACCTCCCTACAACAACTCGGCACCTGGCTCTCAAACTGCCCATAAAAGGGGAGTTTACCCCATGATTCAGGGGCTACAACCCATTTTGAAGTTGGAGTTTGGAGGGTTCAGCTCATTTGTTTGACATTTCGGTGGGCTGTTCAAGTCAGCAACTAGGGGGGGGGGGGGGCGTGTTTCCACTGAGGGTGTGACTTCGATGGTAACATCATGGGGCAGAAGAATCATTGAGGTAACGTAAATTCAGGACTCCGGATTAATCTGGAAGTTAAAAAAGAACAGTGGCGAAACGCCCAGCACCGAGAGGGAGGGTGAGGTTTACATTACCTTCAGAGCTTGACCTTAGGTTTCTGTGGCTAGGACCCAGGGTTCTCCATAGCAAAGCAACTTTGTGGCAGGGTTTCCAAGCCATTTCCTTGAAAGGGAACCTCACGCGGCGCTCGGTTCACTGTTGATTTGGGGAAATCCAGTGACGGTGTTGATCAGATCTGCAAGTGTGGCGAGCGATTCAACACTCCAAATTCGGGAGTAACATCCAGCGCTTTGGAGCTTTCAAGTGGCAGGTCTTGGACTAGTTCCCCCCATAAGAGAAGCAGACCTTCGAGTCCAGGGGCCTGGACCTCCATTTTCAAGCGCCGCTTTGGTCCCGTGAACCCAGCGGCTTTGGTCCTCTGCCGCCGGGCGACCGGGTGAATCGCTCTTCGCGCAAAAGCGCAGGAAGGAGTGGCGCACAGTCTTCCCAAAGCTGGAGGACATCCAGGAGAAGCGAATTTTCATTTTTCCGAAGGGTTTGGCCCAGTGTTGATCCGTTTCCCGATAATACAACTTTGGTGCATTTTGCCAAGGGATGTTAGGACTGAATAAGTGTTTGCCAACTTAGTTGGGTTTTCCGTATTAAACCACTAAAAGTTATTCACTTTTAGCAGGGGAGCAGAAAGCAACCGAGTATGTACGACACAACCAGGCAAGCCTTAAGAACAAGGGTTCATGAATCGAAGGGTGATCTATGGTGGCAACTGTCCCTGAAAGTGGCGCATCTGTATCTTCCGACGTTATAGCGAGCTCAGGGGTGCGGGGGTTCAACGAGCTCAAGCCATGATAAAGGTCCTTTGCCTGGGGATTCCTTGAATCGGTTTTTGAAATTATAGAACAACATGTAGGAGTATTTTGCGTTCCGAAAAACTGGCCCAGTGGATCCAATTTTGACTGTTGTAGGCGGAAAAGGCAAGCCAAAGGAAAATGGATCGAAGGGTTACCATAGTGACTATAACGACTGGTCTGGGATCCATTGGGTGGGTCAACGTGAGCTTCCCTTTGCTTAAGAATATATATATATATATATGTGCAACATACGTTTCCCCTGCGCGTGTTTCAAAGGCAATCTACAACACGCTGGAAATAGTTCGTGTGTTTTCAGGGAGCGTACTTTTTTGCAAAGGGAGGCTTGGGACCCGCTGACATCATCGCCCTTGACTACGACAAACCAAGCAAAGATTAAAGTCCGGTACGTTGACCAAGATGCAGCTGGCTGGTTTTTAGGGAATCCACTGGAATGAACCAAAGGGATGGAACCCATAGTCCCCTGGCTCTTTCCTGACCAGCAAAGTGGCGACCTGGACCCGAAAAAACTGCCCAGAAAGGAAAGAACCTTCACCCCAAACCTCTTAAACATGAGAATTCACCGGCCAGAAGTTTGGGTTGCAAAGCACACGGTTTGAAGTTGACATGATTTTAAGTTGGTGGTTCTTTGGGGTCCTACAACTTTGTGTTTGTTTGGTTCAGATTTGACGGGTGAAGGTCGCAAAGACCTTCAACAGTGGGTCCGTTTTTTTTCTTCTTTTTTTTCTCCGATTGGAGCCAAGGTTTCCTTAAGCAACAGCACCTCCACAGAGGGAACCCTGCTGTTGGTTTGCTTTTGACGGGAAGCCAACAGAAATCCACATGTTTTAGGAGTTCACCTTTTTTTGCAGAATCCCATATGTATTAGTACAAGACAAACCCATAAGCATCATTGCACTTGTCATTGAAAGGTCACGACCTTTATCGGAAGGTGTTGGACCTCAGAAAATGTTTTTTGGGGGGGAGGGCGCTTAGGGAGAAATCTATGTGTACATATATATATATACACATGTTTATTACATGTTTATACCTTTATATGGTACCCCTCCCTCCCAAAGCCTGGGTGTGTTGTTGTGTAGGACTCAATGGACACATGCAGCAAAACACAACTGTCAAAGGAGATGCAGTATCTACACATAGATGGGTACATATATATAGATATATATATATATATACACATATGTTTATATATGTATGTATGTATATATATATATATTATGTGGGTACATATACATTGACATATAAATATATACATACATATATTTATGTGCATGCATGGCTTCAGGAGAACCGCCTGGACGTAGCGCTGCGAGGCTCCGCGCAAGCGGTGTACGTGGACGCCGGGGGCGCCCAGATTTCGCCTCACGACCTCGCCCTGGAGTTCGGCTTTGGCGCGAGGGAAGCGTCCCCAATGTCTAAGGGTGGCAGTACATTCCCCTTGGCTTCCGTGGTTTCCCCTCTTTATAAGGGGTATATGCCCCTTTTCGGGAGAGGGGTATGAACATCAGCAGGCCTTGTAGAGTTCAGTTTCCGCGATGGAATTTTGTCCCCAACGGGCGATACCCGGGGATTCCCGAAGAAGTGTGTGGCCTTACGTTTTGTTGGGTCACCGACGGAAAAACCCAAGCTTATCAGCACTTGGGGAAGCTCTCTGATCTATCGCCGAGTGACCCAGGGGTGCCCTAGGAATTTACCGGTTGGATGGGTTATAAGGGTCATGCCATTGTTCATTCCCGGCGCACCAGCAAGCAACAATTGTGATTCACCACCCCTCATTGCGCCCTCTTCAAAGTCTATTGCAAGGTCCGTTGAAGGTGTCGAACTTGCCGACTTAAATTGACAAGCTAGGCCAATCTGAAGATGCATATCGTCCCAATGGGCAATACCCAGCAGAAAGTGGGAATGGTTTTCGGGCAAAGGTCACACCTGGTTGGGGTCCAGCTGTTGTTCATTAAGACGATGGCTGGGTTTGTATGGCTGTGGCTCACAAAATGGAATCCCCAAAACTGCACCTTGGTAAACGGAAGCAAAGACTAAAACCTGCGTAACCCTAGGTCTTTCATTTTGAGCCACACCCATATCTCACCACTCTTGTTTGCCGTTCAGGATCGTCATGTAAATCGGGTCGGGGATAGGAACCCTAAACCTAGGCTACAGCCCAGTTAGCCTTCCTCGGGTTAACCATGTCATCAGTGCCTTCTGTCGCTACTGGCGAATCGAACATCGAAGTAGCTTTGGAGGTACGGAGGTGATATGCCGCTTATACGCTGGCTTCCTGAGTTCCTCGACTGTACACTTTTTGGAAAGCCGTTTTAGCGGTAAATAATAAATCGTTGTTTTTTGGCCAATCCACTCAGGAAGTGCGTGCAAGTACATAATTACTCCCTGAATTACAAGTGTTTGTTTGGTGGTATGTAAGCATCAATGGCTTTAAAGCCCATACCTGAACATGCCCTTGATACAGGGATGGTTGATAGGGAGTTCCCCGTTTTGTGGGGGTTTCATCACCTTTGGAGATCGGGAATGACCAAGTTTGGCAGATTGAACCCGTGACGCATCAAAGAGGACCTCAAGTTGGCGTCTGTGTTGAGGTCCAAAACCAAAGCCAATAGAATCGGTCCAAAAAGTCCCTTATGGCTTGCAGGGAATCTCGTTTGTTTTGCGGAGGTTGAAGCAAGGTTTACAAAGAGGTGTGTATGTGTGTGTTTTTTGGGTTTCCCTAACCTGGGATTTTGGATTCTTTTCCGGTTGGTTTGCCCCTGTAAAACCATAGAAAAGGGGGGGGACCAACTCAACAGACTACACCGCACAGATCGGCCTCACCCTCATGGGCTGGGCATTGAAGGTGCCGCGAAGCAGTCAGTCGCTGGATGTGCACGGAGGGGCGAAAGCTTAGGTTGACCAACTCAAAGAGGATCACTATATTTATATATAAGGATTACTTAATATATACAATATATATATATATATACACTCGTAGATGTTATACATGCTGATTAGTGCATATTATGAACATATACAATTATTAGAGTATATAAAAACACATCTTTAGGTTTGGGTTTCTTCCCATAGTTTTTCTCGCCAGCATTCATGAACCCTCTGAACCCTCCGTTGATGTAGCACCGGACCTCCAAGACGATTCGCCTCAGGAGCCGGACATCACTGCGAACCTCATGAAGCCCCACTTTTTGGGACTCTTTCACGTGGCGGACCTCAAGGCGAGTCACCGGCGTTTTGGGGCCAGATCTTGTTAAAAACGGGAAAAGGGCGAGATGGATCCAGCGGGGCAAAAAGGGGGTGGGGCCAAGACTCAGATTGTTGACGGGATCCGTGTAAACTGGTAGCACTGCGTATGCTAGTTGGGCTTTTCTCGTCTATGGGTGAGTTTTTGTTCTACACATGAACGGAATCAACCGCAAAGGAAATTCAATTTCAAAAAACAGACTCAACGGGGTCTTTTAAAATGGCCCTCCGGTTGCCTTTTGGCTTCTCTTGAAAAACCAACCAAATTGCTTTGCTAAGAAAAGGAACTACACCCAGTTTGGGTATTCGCTTGTGGCAGGCTGTCTCCCCTGCAAAAACCAAGCTGGGGTCCTTGCCAGCAAAATATGCGGAACCCTCACTTGCTCAAAGCGACCTGCTGTGTGTGTTTCTCCCCGTTGTGTTCTATAGAGGTTGCAAGAAACGATCACCTGGATCGCCAGTTGCTGCTTTCTCCATCCAACTTTATCCCAAAAACCGATCGCAACCGTCACTGAAAAAACGATCGCAATTTGGCTATTGCACCTTCCATTTCCAGGCCCGTATTGCGCAAGTGGGACAAAGACTTGGGTGCCGATTCCCCCAAACCAAGGCGCCGGGCTGCCGCAAAAAAAACGACGGCTTCACGCCAGGTGCGGCGCTATGCGCATTATGCCTACCGCTTCTCCCCGGAGCCGCCCTTCGCGATCCTCCAGGCTGTGGCTTGGGACTTGCTAGCTCCCATCCGCTTCCTTGGCTGTTTCTTGGATTTTAGTGGTTTAGTGGTAGTTAACCCCACTAGCCACTAACAGGTTACTTTTGGCAGGGGATCTGAGGGCACAGGTAAGGCGGACTTGTGCGTTTCCAGGTTTTGAGACCCCACAGACCTCTGTGTCCAATGGAGAGGTCTCTTCAATTGAAAAGTCTAGGAGCCTCTGGGCATTGAACATGAAGTACAAGTCGGGAACAAAAAGCCGCTCGGCTCTCAAAGACATCGACTTGGATATTTCCTTACAAAGCACCCGGGATTGAAACTCGGGGGAGCCCAACATGATTTCGGTTTGCCTCTCGGATTCCCTTTTTAAGCCACCAAAAAAAAGGGGTACCCGCAAAAAAATGACGGAGCCAATAGGATCCGTGTTCATGTTTGAAGTTACAGACAGCTTTGGCTGTTCATGGCTTTGTCTCGAGTTTATGGGAGGGCCTTTCTTTTTCTGGAAGGGTTCCGTTCCTTGCCCCCTTAAAATAATGGCTGACCGAGTGACAATCCTGAAGGGTAACAATGGTGAAATATGAACCCAGCCATTGCTTTAACGGTGGCCCGCCTGATTCCCGGCAGGGGGCAGATGTTTCAACTGGCCCCTTGTTAAAAGGATCATACCCCTGTGATTCCGACGAAGAACTTTGAGTCTTATTCCAAGAAGACGTACTTACAGGAGCCAATCAGGTACTGTTGGCCCCAGATGAATAACCCAGTTTCTCAATGGGGGGGTGGTCCCCTCCAATCTGATTCCAACCACGAAAGCCAGGGACACTGAGACCCCTATTAAGAACCTGCAAGGGGTCACCGTTACTTGTGGTGAGCGGTGAGATTGGTGAACACCCTCGGACAGGGGCATGGGTTCGTCAGGGAAGTGGCAAGCAACTCATGTATCGCCCACATGGGTGTGGGTCAAAATTGAACCACCAGGAATTGGACCGCAGGTGGTAGTCCAAGTCTCCATTTAGCAGGGCAGCCCATTTTGGTACATATTTTTGACCCACAGCCGCATGGGGACTTGCCATGTGAAATGAACCACCACTTGACATGGGAACCCATGACTCGATCGCCCCAAGCTTTTGCAAATCGGGCCTCAGCTGGGTGCCACATCCCATGGTTTTGGATGGCATGGATATACCAAAAGGGGCGGGGAGATGGGACCTTTCGCGGCTGGGGAGAGGCATTTAGAAGGGTTTCGCCCGGTGCTTGGCTTCTTCATGTTTGGAAGTAGGGTGGGAAATTCCTTGAAGTTACCTATACCTGGAGTCTCCTTCTGACCCTTGAAACACGGTTGGTCATTGCCCAAAATAATGGTTGGTCATTGACCCATTTTTAAAGGGTCGGAAGGAGACTCCAGGAGTGAAATCACCGTTATGCCATGTTCTGTGGCCTACCTTGCTGGTACCTCACACACTGACAAGAAGAACTCTTCTCCACATGCGAAATGCAGTCACTGGATATTGTAATATTATACAGGTCGACGGAATCACTGGGGGACGCGCATTGACGTTTTTCACAACCAAACCAGCAAGCAGGCAGGCAGGCAAGCAAGCCTGAGCCAGTCAGCCAGCCCAGTAGCCAGCCACCCACCTACCTATCCTACCCAACCTACCCACCCTACATACCCAGCCCAGCAACACACCAACCAACAGTTTAGTAGCCCACCTAAAGACCAAGCTACCTCTTCGAACACCAATACATATGTCATTATCGCAGGAGAATCCTGCGTGCAGTAGTCAGCCCCTTCTATCCACCCCCGTCCCCCCCTTCCCCACCCCAGATGTTTGGACCTCAGCCTTCCCTCGCCCAACCCCACCTTTTTTTAGCGTTTGTCCTTGAAACTCGGCAGGTGTCCAAGCCCCTGCCGTTGCTTGGGCTGCCGCCGGAGGTTGGGCCGGGCGCTTGGAGGCGTGAAACAAAAAAAGCCGCCCCCGTGGCGGCGTGTGTTTTATTATTACTAGTAGTATCATGATTGGAGGCTGGAACGCCATGGGGGCTGCGTTCCCTTCTGTATGATTATGTGTATGATGATTGTTTTTGGTTCATTGTTTTGACGACTCTTATAATTCTTACCAATAATCAAAGGAAGTTTAACAAGAAACTTCCGTAGTACTGGAACTAAATGAGCTAGCTGCTTTGACATATAGCTATGACAGGTAGCCAGCATGACAAATAGATAGCTTTGACATATAGCTAGCTTGACAGATAGATAGCTTTGACATATAGCTAGCTTGACAGATAGATAGCTTTCCAATAGGCTTGCATGACAAATAGATAGCTTTGACATATAGCTAGCTTGACAGATAGATAGCTTTCCAATAGGCTTGCATGACAGATAGATAGCTTTGACATATAGCTAGCTTGACAGATAGATAGCTTTCCAATAGGCTTGCATGACAGATAGATAGCTTTGACATATAGCCAGCTTAACACGTAGATAGCTTTCTCAAGTATAGATTTCGTGGCAGGCGCAGCACTTTCGCAAGCACTGTCTGCGAGCTGGGGGATGGCAAGATGCAGAAAACGTTGGCGCTGTGCGTGAATTGGGCTTCCGGACTGTGCGCAAACCACCTCGGCTGCGACGCCTGTACGGAGGCGGTCTCGGAACGGTCTCGGAACGGTTCGGAACGGTCTCGGAGACGGGCCCATTGGCACGGCCGCGCGAAGGTTTCGCAAGGTTTGAATTGCGTGGCAGGCGCAGCACTTTCGCAAGGTCAAGTATAGATTTCGTGGCAGGCGCAGCACTTTCGCAAGGTCAAGCGTTTTCGCAAGGTCAAGTATAGATTTCGTGGCAGGCGCAGCACTTTCGCAAGGTCAAGTATAGATTTCGTGGCAGGCGCAGCACTTTCGCAAGGTCAAGTATCGATTTCGTGGCAGGCGCAGCACTTTCGCAAGGTGCTGCGTCCACTCTCTGCGAGCTGGGGGATGGCAAGATGCAGAAAACGTTGGCGCTGTGCGTGAATTGGGCTTCCGGACTGTGCGCAAACCACCTCGGCTGCGACGCCTGTACGGAGGCGGTCTCGGAACGGTCTCGGAACGGTCTCGGAACGGGCGGGCCATTGGCACGGCCGCGCGAAGGTTTCGCAAGGTTTGAATTGCGTGGCAGGCGCAGCACTTTCGCAAGGTCAAGTATAGATTTCGTGGCAGGCGCAGCACTTTCGCAAGGTCAAGTATCGTTTTCGTGGCAGGCGCAGCACTTTCGCAAGCACTCTCTGCGAGCTGGGGGATGGCAAGATGCAGAAAACGTTGGCGCTGTGCGTGAATTGGGCTTCCGGACTGTGCGCAAACCACCTCGGCTGCGACGCCTGTACGGAGGCGGTCTCGGAACGGTCTCGGAACGGTCTCGGAACGGGTTGGCACGGCCGCGCGAAGGTTTCGCAAGGTTTGAATTGCGTGGCAGGCGCAGCACTTTCGCAAGGTCAAGTATAGATTTCGTGGCAGGCGCAGCACTTTCGCAAGGTCAAGTATAGATTTCGTGGCAGGCGCAGCACTTTCGCAAGGTCAAGTATCGATTTCGTGGCAGGCGCAGCACTTTCGCAAGGTCAAGTACAAAATTCGTGGCAGGCGCATCACTTTCGCAAGGTCAAGTACAGAATTTGTGGCAGGTGCAGCACTTTCGCAAGGTCAAGTGCAAAATTCGTGGCACGCGCAGCACTTTCGCAAGGTCAAGTACAGATTTTGTGGCAGGCGCAGCACTTTAGCAAGGTCAAGCACAGATTTGGTGGCAGGCGCAGCATTTTTGCAAGGTCAACTTTCGCAGCCGGGGCTCGAAAATCGCAACTTTTAAGTACGAAAGTAGTACGCGAAGTCAACTTTCGCAGCTGGGGCTTGAAAATCGCAACTTTTAAGTACGAAAGTAGTGCGCAAAGTCCACTTTCGCAGCCGGGGCTTGAAAATCGCAACTTTTAAGTACCCTGAGGGTCCAAATCCGTAACTACAAGGTACTTAACGGAATCCGTAATATTCGCGTGTTTTGGCTCAACATGTCAGGAGCGCGGCTTCGGGGCGAAAAGCCGTGAATATGACATGTTGCACCGTGTTGCACCAAAATTCAGCCATGCCCTTAGCGAAAGAGTGTTTTACTCTGACAGCTTCACTTCATTTGCAACCGCGACATAGTTGCATCATAACCTTTGGTGATCAGCTTGTCTTGGGGGCATGGGGTTGCTCAAGAAGGACTCTTGCGCTCTCTAGCACATCAACCCACCCGGTCTAGGCTGCGGTTGTTGAAGAAAAATATCACGCGGTAAAGTCGTGTTCGATTGAAACAAGTTGCTTCCAAAGCCGTGCCGGCGCAGTTGTGGGAGTTAGATCGGATTAAATTGTGTCAAATCGCACTAAACCTCAGAATGTACATTAGTTTAATGTGTGAGTGCTGTGCCATGCGAAAAAAGTTTCCACACATCACGCGATAAAGTTGCGTTAAATCGCGTTAAATTGCGTTAAAAACCGTGAATGCCAGCTTCCGGGCGTTAAATCGCGTTAAATTGCGGCATCAGTTCTGGGAAACGTATTTAATGCGCGAGTGCTGTTTCGATGCCACCAGGGTGATTCTGATGCACTGAAGGATGTTGCGATGCCATATCGGTGCTGCACTTTTGACAAGAACAAGCACTTTCCCCACGATCGCTGTTCTTGCCGGACATGGTGAAGACATGTGTAACATTCGGCAACAGTCCCTCAGCTTGAAACAATGCAGACGGTAGTTTGTCGCTACTCAGGCATTAAGATCTTTGCGCATCTTTGAGCATCCCGAGGCTTTTGACCCGCAAAACCCCGCTTTAGAGGCGAATGTATGACATGTTACCTTAGGCAGTGCTTCTGTGTGCCATCCAGCGATGAACGTATCGCGCGGTCTGCGCTGGGTTTGTGTTCCCAAATGGCTTCAAAATGAGAATCCGCAATATTCACGTACTCGGGCCCAGGAGTGTCAGAAGCACGGCTTTTTCACGAAAGTACCTCAGGACCCTTAGGGGTACGAAAGTAGTACGCAAAGTCCACTTTCGCAGCTGGGGCTCGAAAATCGCGACTTTTTAGTACGAAAGTAGTACGCGAAGTCCACTTTCGTAGCTGGGGCTCGAAAATCGCAACTTTTAACTACGAAAGTAGTACGTGAAGTCCAGTTTCGCAGCTGGGGCTCGAAAATCGCAACTTTTAAGTACGAAAGTAGTACGCGAAGTCAACTTTCGGGGATTGAACATCGCAACTTTTAAGTGCAGAGAAAGATGGGTAGATAGATAGATCAATAAACAGATATAGAGATAGCTAGAGAAATAGATAGAAAGAGATAGAGAAACAGAGATAGACAGAGATAGATAGATTTGTAGATAGATAGACAAATAACTAGCTAGATAGATAAAGAGATAGAGAGATAAATAAATAGAGAGGTAGATAGATAGATAGGAGATAGAGAGGTAGATAGATAGGTAGATCTATAGATAAATCGCAACTTTTAAGTACGAAAGTAGTACGCGAAGTCAACTTTCGCAGCTGGGGCTTGAAAATCGCAACTTTTAAGTACGAAAGTAGTGCGCAAAGTCCACTTTCGCAGCCGGGGCTTGAAAATCGCGACTTTTTAGTACGAAAGTAGTACGCGAAGTCCACTTTCGCAGCTGGGGCTCGAAAATCGCAACTTTTAATTACGAAAGTAGTACGTGAAGTCCAGTTTCGCAGCTGGGGCTCGAAAATCGCAACTTTTAAGTACGAAAGTAGTACGCGAAGTCAACTTTCGGGGATTGAACATCGCAACTTTTAAGTGCAGAGAAAGATGGGTAGATAGATAGATCAATAAACAGATATAGAGATAGCTAGAGAGATAGATAGAAAGAGAGAGAAAGAGACAGAGAAACAGAAAGAGAAAGAGAAAGAGAGAAAGAGAGAAAGAGAGAAAGAGAGAAAAAGAGAGAGAGAGAGAGAAGCAAGGGGCCAAGGACAGTTCTCCAAACTATAGTTGTTCACTGCTTTGAAACTTCCGCCCCCCGGCTCTGCCGGACCTTACTTGTAATATTGTTATTATCGTTATGATTATTATTGGTATTAGTCGTACTAGGCTTTTCTGTATATAAGCAACATATCAAACAGCCGAGTTTTGACAAAGTACGCCCATGGCCGAAGGATTTGCCAGGTGCCGCCAGGGTGAAGTTTTTGCTTTTAGGAATCGGAGCCCTCAAAACAGAATTGGAGTGATGGGCCCAATTTGGTGTGACCTTCTAACCGCTTAGACTTTCTGGAGCAAATGGCTTTTCCGTGAAACTTAAGGTTTCCCTTTGAAGCATGGTTGGATCCTTTTGGTTTGCCTTTGAAGCACACCAAAAAGGGTATCCCTCAAGAAAAAAAACAAACCAAACCGAACAAGTTGCGAGGTTTTGCATTCCCAGAACCAAGCGGAATTTTCTAAGTGGTTGATTTTGGAAGTGGGCTTGTCCCACTGCAGAGGGAATCCTTCCATGTGTTGAGAACGTCCATCGCTTGATCAAGCCGTTAGGTCGATGATTCTGTTGGACGTTTGGGCTGGTCTCTCAAAATTCTAGGGGTTCATTCCCCATTCTTTTCAACCATCGTTCTTTTCAAAAACAAGCTGTTTCCCCTGGGGTTCTGATGGTTTTCTGGAAAGAAGGATCCCTGGAAAGAATGGGAAAGCGTCCCCTAGAAAAATGGCATGCTCTCCGACGGAGCACCCGAAGCCAGCAATTCCTGGGCCCTCAAATCCGTCCAGTTTCGAGTATCCCAAAATCTTACTTTGTTGCATTTTGCCAAGGAATGCTAGGACTTTAACTTTTTTGCCAACTTAGTTGGGTTCTCCGTATTAAACCACTAAAAGTCAAGAGCTTTTAGCAGGGGAGCAGATTTCGCAACCGAGCTTCGCACTCCCAGTTTCCACCTTCAGCATCGGCCGGCCCTCTCGATTGAAGGAATTCGTTGAAGGAGACCAACCCAAACCGAAGGCAAAACCCCTCCCCAAACCTGTGGCTTTCGAGATGTACTTAGGGCAATATAGCGGTAGCCACCCTTTCTCCCAAGCCGGTTTTCTTGGATCCACTTGCTATTGGATGTGGCGAATCGGATCCGCCCCGTAGGATACTAAAAGAGTAGTAAAAAAGGACCAACAGGGGGAAGAGCTGGTGAAATCCACAAAAGGCGAATCCAAACCATTTTCCAGGTGCCATCGTAAATAAATTGCCATTCCCAAAACAGCTCCGGGGTTGTTTTGGGAGCTCGCGGGGGATTGTGAAGCAATCCTTGATCTTGTGCCAGATGTGCGTTTTCCATGTAGGATCGCTCCTCCACATAAGGATTCGGGGGAGGCAGTTTGAACCTGGAATGCTTGGGGCCCCTGGGATCAGGGACTTGTTCCTGGACTTCCTGGAAGAATACCAATTCCAAAATGCCTATACCCTCAATATTGTGTGCCAAAAAAGCGGCAAATATTACCTGACAGTCTCTCTCTCTCTCTCTCTCTCTCTCTCTCTCACCTATATACAATATGAATTACATACATATATACATATATATATATATATGTTCGCGTGTGTGTGGACAACACCTACATTGACGAGTAAATGGCCTAGCCCAACCGAGGTCGGCCCCCTTTGCCTTTGCCAGCGGCCTCGCAGTGCACGGGGACCAGGCGAGCGGTTTGGAGTGATGGGCCCTGGAGTGATGGGCCCATTTTGGTGTGACCTGGCTGTGGGTCAAAACCAATGAGATCCCATTTTGTTTGGTAGGTGCACAGTGAATTCCACCCATTTTAGTGGGGATTGGGATATTGACTGGGGGTATGGGATCTTGACCCATGGCCACCTTATAACCCCTTAGACTTTTTGGAGCAAACGGCTGTTCCGCGAAGCTGAAAGTTTCCCTTTGAAGCAAAATGGTTAGGTCCTTTCGGTGTCCCTTCACAAAAAGGGTACTCGGGTGTTCGGCCAAGTTAGTAAGTTATTGGTAACCTAGGTTATATCCCACCTATAAGCCCGCTGTCAACTAGTGGGTTATACCCCAGGTGGCTAACCACTGACTTGGCCGAACATCCAAGTAACCCCTTAAACCATTTGGAGCAAATAGCTTCAACGTGAAACCTACAAAAGATCCTTTTTCGTTGGCTCAGAGAGCAACCCATTTTCATGGGCCACCAATCATGCATGTGAAGGACCAACAAAGTAGTCCACTGCTTTTTCCTGACTCCCAGCTGTAAGAAAGAGCCATGGCCGCGTGCAAGGAGCCCACAAAGTCCATGGCATCCATGGTTTGCCCTGTTTCCATTGGCTGAACTATCCTACCCAAAGGCTCCTGAGCTTTCAATGGAAGACCCAAACCCCGAAGCATTGGACACCCCGCCAACCGGTGTTCGTCAAGCCAAACCCGGCTGTAGGGCACCAAATAAAATCGTGAGCAAAAAGGGGGCTCAACACGCCAAAGGAGATGAACTAGACTGAGGGAATCTACCAGACAAAACGCATTGTTTGCAAGAGCTCGGATGATTCGGAACAAGGATCAGACCTCGGTGTTTTTCTCGGGGGCAACAAGTTGGAAGACCGGTACCCCGAAGGCTTCTGAAAGATGAGCTTCCTCTTAACCCCCCCCGTCAGGCGCTGGTCAGTGGGAGGGCAGTTGCCCTTACATGGCCAGTCCGCAGAATATGTCTAACACATGTTCACTTGGAATTTCTATCAATGACCTGCGTGTGTCTTGCATATGCCTGGCATATGTTCAATACAGGTTCTATATGCCAGCAAATTTAAGATGTGCCCAGCAAGTCGTCAGCGAGCGTCTAGTCTTTTGAGAAGCACGATTCCAAGTAGAATAGAGGACCTGTGAATAGGCTAGATATTATTTTGGAGTGGTTGTTTTTGTGGTTGTGGTGACTCTAATTGGTGACTTTATTTGGACTACTTGAGGCTTTCGCACGTATTTATACTCTCGGATTGTCCACACAACAAAGCACATCACAGTTTACAGGGAAACATGTCCGCCTAGGAACAGCCTCCTCCATTTTGCCAAAACAAATGCTTTGCTTCTTTGACAACTCGAGATTGTTCTTTTGTAGCATGTGTTTGGTTTGAAACTCATGCGAACCACCTCAACAGCCCGAAGCTTCCCACACGTACGACACGAGGGCATACCTGCTCAGGGTACCCAGGAAACCGGATGGTGTTCGTTTGAAGCTCGCCAACAGGAACCTCACTGCTCCTTTCCATGTGAAGGAAGCCATCAATAACTCCAAGGCTGCCTGTTGGTTTCCATGGGCTTACTTTTTCTGTTCGGACCATGAATTGTGGTCTTCCCAAAAAGTGTTGTTACTGCGTCTTACTCAGGAAGTGAATTGGATTGGTTTTCCTGTAATCCCCCATGGGTTTTCAGTTGCCATGTTCTTCTGTTATCCCCACATGTGGTTTTTTGTTCTTTTCTTTTTTTGTTTTTTCCCCCCCCCCCCAACCCCCCCCCCTTTTTTCCGGGTGTTTTTCCCCTTTCTCTCCGACCGGGTCACCTCTCGCTTCTCCGAGCGTAGGTGATCCTCAGCTACGCGGCCGGGGACCGGGAGCCACGGGCCAGGGCCTCCGGGCGGTTTCTCCGCCGTCGCAGGCCTCCGGGTGCGAGAGGAGCCCCGAAGAAGTCGCGGACGTCCCATCGATCCGGACCTGGAGTCTCCCTCTGACGTTTTGAAAATGGTTGGTCAGTACCCAAAATTAAATTTCGGGTCACCCCTTTTTCTAGGGGTCATGGAGACTCTAGGGAGACATGAGCATGGTGGTGCACAGATACATCATTTTTGTTTCTGGTGAAACAAGTATACGGATTTAAACAACGCAGGCCCCATGGCGGGCCCTTCTGGAACAAAAAGGGAAGGAATGAATTCACCAGGCCCATTTTTTGGGGGTTGCCCAACACATTTTTCTTTTTTGGGGGGTTGTTTTTTTGCGGGTTCGGGTTTCCATGACTTGGGCTGGTGGCCCCTGCTTTGCAAAGCCGAAAGAAGCCGAAGAAGCCGCAGTTTGTTTGAGTCAGTTCAACTTGGTAAGGTGGAACCAGCAATTGTTGCGAGGCTTTGTTGTGGTCCCCCCCAAAAAGCGATTTACTCACGGGGGCCTGGGAAGGGAGAGGGAGCCCCGTGATTTAACAACAATGCCTCTATTTGGGTCCATTTTGAGAAAGCCTCATTTAATGGTCTGTCTTTCTGTTTTTTGGGTAGCCGGTTGTTTTTCGGGAAGCCAAAAGGACCGCCAAAAGGGAAGCCAAGAGGCCGTGACAAGAAAAGGAAAAACTGACAAAACGTGATAGGTTGGGAATGACCTTCACCAGCGAAAAGGGCATGATTCGGCAGGGGATTCCTGAATAAAGGAAAACATTTATTTATTTATTTATTTGGTAGGGGTTATTTCGTTTCTCATTCCCTGCTGAGATCCGGCAAGATTAACCAGGGACCTCTCGTTTCAGGAGGTTCTGGTTTGGACAACTTTGAGAAAAACAGGTTATTTGCTTGGGAAGGCCGCGATGGATTTTTGTTTTTCGCCCGGATCCGATCCAGGCAAGCCCAAAAATGTAGGCGTAACGTGGCAAGCTCTTGGTTACAAAGCCAGGCAACTGGATCCAGCGATCGGAGGCTTGGTGAAGTGCCCCAAGTTTGTGGCTTTCCTTTTGGTTTTCATGTGAAAAGACCACCAAAAAGGGGTAAAAGCCACAGCCTTACAAAAGGGGCGCAATGAGCCCAGGGAACACACCAGGAACTTCAATCAGCACCGAGTTAACTAAGTACCCTGCGTGGTTGATGGGACATATGATTCTTTTTAAACCCCAATGGCCCGAGCAGGCCATGCACCATGGGCTGGTTTCAAAGTCTGCCTTCGGCTGGCCGATAGCGCCGCGCTGAAGCGCCCAGCGAACCAAAGCCCAGGAACTAGCTGACGCGCCGCTCGTTTGACCTGGAGTCTCGGTCAGGGACACCTTTTCGAGGTCCAACACCTTCCAATGGTAAGGAAGCCATTTCGAGGCCGAGTCGGCGTGGTTTTGTTTGTTTCGCATCTATGGGGGATGTCGCGGAGGACAGCCCAGTATTCCAAATGGTTCTGAAGAACTTTGAGGGTAACCAACACATGGGATCCAAAACAAGAGGAGCAACCCGAACAAAAGACAAAAGGAATAGCAACATTGTTCCCAGGATTCCAGCCTGTGCCAAAGGACAAAGATGTGTGTTGATGTGCGTTGCATCGGATGGAACTTATTCAATTTAGATACGAATTTCAAGAACCACCTCAACCGTGGTTGGCAGGCATATTTTTTCACCCAATTCTGATGTCCACCAAATGATCTGGGGCCCCAATCATTTTTTCACGCCCAACGCTAACGAGCCAGCATCCGAGGCCATGCTGATGTCCCTGGGGAGGCTGGACGCCTTCTTTCAATAGGCACGCCGCGAGGGACGCGAGCCGATCTCGACCTCGCGCTTGCAACCAGCCATTTTCTCTGGGTTTTTGAAGGCTGGTTCCCTTAATTACTACTGTACAGGCAAATCGATCCACTGAGTTGTGTAAACCCGTGATTTTGACCACGCTTTTTAAGCAAGGGCACCAGAGTGACCAGAGTTTGGTTTAAACAAAATCGCAGGAGCGAGGCCTGGAATTTGTGACGCTTACCTTACATCCCAAAATCCATTAGCCGTTGGTGTTAACTCCCTGGCTATGCAGCCTTGTTCGTCTTTCCATACCCCAATTGAACCAAATAGAGCCACCCAACTATTACAATATGTGCGAGCTGGACATGTGTACTTGAGAAACACCTTTAACCACACCCTCAACCATAAATCTGGAGTACTTGCACCCTGGCGGTTCAAACACTTTGCTAAAATGCCCGGGTCTTTTCTTGCCAAGGTACAACCAATGAGGTTGTCTAAGCAATCGCGGCTCCACCATGTTGAATCATTATGTCGTTGTTATCATATTTATTTACACCCAACACGTGTGGCACACGAGCCAAAGAGGCTTTCTGCCGAACGCGTTTCTGTTTGGGATTGTCCTCCTAACATGGATATATGTTGATTGCGCTCTTTGCCCTTCAAACAGCGCCCTGACTGCTATCGTTAAGAGGCTTGTGTGAGAAGGGGTAAAATATGTGAAATGCAACGGTTCGCTCATGGAGGACATCCCGACCCCCTTATCCCTGGAATTCCATGTTTGGTTCCATTTTCCCCTTTATGGGGAAGACTACAGCAGTGGGACCACCCCCCACCGAAAAAAGGCGGGAATTGGGGGACAGTTGATAGATTCGGAAAGAAACAAAAATCTGCCCAAATTTTAACTCTTCCCGGCCGTCTCGAGGATCCATTTTTTGTTTTTGTTTTGTGTGTTAGGGCCTTAGTCAACATGTGGCTGGTGGTTCATGCAATGTTTGTTTGTGTCTGGATTTCTGGCAGCAAAACAGAGAATATTAACCCCGGATTAAGCAGAACCCCTGGTTGATTTTCATCGGGGGGTGTCCCCTTTTAGTGGGGATTCAGACCACTTTTGGAGGGAACACACCCCTAATAGTGGGACAGGTTTATTAATCCAGGGTCAACATTACCTGGAGTCTTCTTCTGCTTTAAAGATGGGTCAATGACCAACCATGATTTTGAGTAATGACCACCATTTTTCAATTGTTGGAAGGACACTCCAGGTAGCCAAATACCCCCTACTCCAAATGCCAACTTTTGTTTTTATGGTATTTGTTGAACAACCTGGGTTTCCACGGTAACTACCTTCTTTCTTAGCAGAGGGTCAGCAACATGGTATAGCCATGGGTGGTTCATGTATTGTGGTAAAGCGACTTGCATGCGATGTGCTGCCTAACAAGCCAGCAAGACATGCAAAAAGCGTCCGGAAGCAGGAGTTTTAATCAATATGGGCATGTGTCAGAGGGGAGCCCAAAAAATGGATCTCGGAGTTCGTTTTAGTTTCCCTTTAAACCAAATCGAAACGGGTACCGAGCCTCAACAGAAACAAACCCATACAGCCATATCAGCCTTCGATAGATCTTGAATCAGAGTTTGGCTCCTTCTGTTGGTCTAGTGAAAAGCCGAAAACTCTCCACTGGCCGTTAGGTTTGTGTTTGGTTGGGGAACCCTTGTTGGGGTTGGTGTAGAAACCACCTGTTTGGACCGGACTCCAGTGGTTTCAATCTGGGTGAATTATAGCGACCTCACACGACCTCACCCCAAATGGTGGTTTATGTGGGGAGTAGCCCCCCAACCACCTTATTTCAGGTTGGTGAAATATAATAATTCACACAGAATCATTGTCCTGTGTAGGGAACCACAAGAACCCTTGAAAAGCTGAAAGGACAATGCGGGGGTAACACACCTGGGATCTGGGAACGACCAACAGGCAGTACACGCTTGGCGTTTTTTCGCCCACACGCATGCACTATGCAAGCTCGGATTACACATCCATTGGCACGGGGGAAAGAGTCGCAGCGGGCGGCTTGGTTTTTTGGTTGCAGTAAAGTAGTTAGCACCCTAGCTCGCAGCCTACTGCCAGAATCTCACATTAACTTGTGTAGAAACTGGCCAAAGGTTGGGTTTCTTGAGGGTCGCGATGACCCTCCAAACCCCCAAAGGAGTCCTTCAGATGAGACCTGTGGGGGTGTGCGAGGTCAAGTTTGAACCCCAGCCTGAAGCCTTGACAGGCAGTGTTTTGGCAGTCATTTTGTGAAGAAAGAAGGAAAGGTAGTATAGATATATTATGTATATATTATACATATATACACCCTACTCCAAATACCCACTTTTTTGAGGGTATTTTTTGAAAAACCTGGGTTTCCATGGTAACTACCTCCTTTTTTAGTAGAGGGTCGACATCATACCCTTAAAAAAAGAGGGTATTTGGAGCAGGGGGTATTTATAAAAAAGCGTTCGAATTGACCGTCCCCCGCCTGGCACAAGCGCGCACATGCGCACTTTGGTCCGATAGATACCATGCAGGGTACTTAGTACCCATACTTTGTTGCATGTTGCCAAGGGATGTTAGGACTGAACAACTTTTTGCCAACTTAGTTGGGATTTCCGTATTAAACCGCTAAAAGTCAAGAACTTTTAGCAGGGGAGCAGAAAGCAGCCGAGCATACCTGCTTGTATGATCCCTGAAAGCGGGTTGTAAAGAAAGCAAGTGACGGGTCAAAACCGTTTTGGGATCCCATTTGGGTTGGTAGGTGAATTCACCACCCATGTTAGTCGGGATTTTAGTGGGGATTGGGATGTTCACTGGGCGTACGATTTGGATTTTGAGCCATGGCCAAGTGGCCAACCACGAAATACCCTGCCCCTTTCACTTGTTGGATATCTTACCCTACCAAGCACGGCTGGGCAGGTGTGAATGCCCAAAGACGGTGGTTTGCATTGAAACCAAGATGAACAGGATACCCTCAAAATAGCACACACACAAACACACAGACACACCCAAACACACACACACACACACATCCTCTTGAAAGAAGGGGGCCGGCTTGCAGGCCTCTGGCGAATTCGATTGCACCATGCCTCCCTCTCGATGGGCTCGAGGCGTTTTCGTGAAGAACTGTTGTCGTGTACCCCTGAGGGCCCAGTGTATCGGTATGTCTCAAAATAGGAATCGGTACCCCTCCCCCAAAAATATAATGCTTGGCTTCCCGTTGGTTTCTCGTTAAACGCACCCCCAATTTTTGTGCTCTCAACAAACACACACACACAGACACACACACACACCCACACCCACACACACTATCTATGCATAGCCTTAGCACACAGCCAGATGGCCAATGCTCAAAGCGGTGTGTCACCCTCAGCGGGTACGCGACAAAAGGCCATTGCCGCAAAAAAATGTTTTCTGCGCGACAGAGATGTCTCTCGGACTCGCATGGGTCAACAACGACCCGCGGTCTGAGCGCGCGTGATTCGCCTGAAAAGCAAAAAAGCTTTCCCGGAAAATTGCACCCCTTGTTGTTTTTGTCTTTTTTAGGGTCACATGTTTTTCACTAGCGGCAAAAGCGTACATTGTTTTTTTGCTGGGGTCCGAATTCCAGCCAAGAAAGGAGCCCTACCTTGGAGAACAACTGGACCCACTTGGACCCGTTTCGCGAAGTTAAGGTAACCCACATAAGAGAGGCCTTCAAACATGTGGGGCTAAGCCAGTGAGGGGGTTATACTTTGGCCAGATGGCGTTGGCCACATACTTGGCCGAACATCCAAGATCTTAAGAGGTGGGTTCCAGTTGATTGTCTCCATGCAGTGGATCCAGTGACATTCATGTTTGTCTGTTCGTATGTGAAGGGCAGGTCCCTTGGCTACTTACCATATAGAGTAAATCGAAACACTGGGGGAGTGTTTCAAGAGGCACACCACCTGTACATGCTGAGTATGATATGTTCCGTCTGTCCAGTGCTGGTGAGCCATGAATCCTGCAAGGTTGATAGGTAAGGCTACTTCTAGATGCGCTTTTTCTTTGGTGTTTGTCTCAATAACAACCCCTGTTTGTCAGACACTGATTCAGAGCAGCAAGGAGAGCCAGTACAACCTACTTGGGTGTTCGATTCGCCAACTTAGTAAGTTGTGGCTAACCCGGGATATAGCCCACTTCTTGACTGCTATTGGGTTGGATCTTTCGACTTTAACTTTTTGGGTGATCAAGGGGTTTTTTAGTAAACCCCCAAAAAGTCAAACTATTTGCAGGGGGTCAACAGCAACCAAGACTTATAAGCCTGCTGAAGTCGGGTTCACCCAGTCAGTGGGTTATACCCCAGGTGCCGCACCACTGCCTAACGTGTCGAACATCGTGACTGGTGACCAGGGGCCAAGGAAGTCGGAAGTTCCATCACCGGGTTCAGAGAGATGCGATTGCCTGGGTGTCCATTCCATTGGCTTCCTGGCGGGTGTCCATTCCATTTCCTTCCGTTTCCCTGGGCTTTGGTTTTTGGTTTCTGGCCGCCATGGTCAAGTTGTCTTACGGCTTGATTGGTCAGGATGGGGCCCCTTTTCCGGCGTGCCATATTAGACACCTGAACAGGGGGTTCCCTCAAAGGGGTTTGCCTTTGGTAGTACTGGGCATTACTTGCTTTAATACCTTTTTGTTGGTGCGCAGTTCACAGAAGGAAGCATTCCACACGAACTCTGTTTGTTTGATAGGATGCTATGGGTACCTGGACCCTCCTACCCTTGAAAAACTGAATTCCCATTTCAAGGGTAGCTAAATTGGTGCAGGTACCTGGAGTCTCCTTCTCACCCGAATGAAAAATGGTTGGTCATTACCCAAAATCATGGGGTAATCATGGGGTAATCGAACCATTTGGGTAGTGACCAACCATTTTTCAGTCGGGTCAGAAGGAGGTCCAATCCAAACACCTTTGACTTATGACTCACGGCGGAGGCTTTCCCAAGTGCCTGGAATTCACTTCGCGAAATTCGTCGAGTGCAAAAGCGCCTTGTCGAAGACATTGGCACCGAAAAGATCTTCGGTCCGCAGGACTTCAAGGCGTTGCCCGGAAAGACCTGGAGTCTCCTTCTGACCCCTGAAAAATGGTTGGTCATCACCCAAAATAATGGTTGGTTATTGAGGTCATTGACCCATTTTTGAAGGGTCACTGGTCATTACCCAAAATAATGGTTGGTCATTGACCCATTTTTGATTCGGGTCACAAAAAAAACTCCAGGGCAAGACCTGGTCGCATGTGACCAGGTTTGACCCTTGCGATGCTCCGACTTTTTTCCGTCGCCACCCCGTCTCCCGAATGATTTTGGGCGAGACCAGCCTCTTTCCCGGCTGAAGTGAGTCTTCCACCCTCCGCCAGCGTTTGGACTGGCCATTTGGGTTGACACTTGAAATGCGGTGGCCAAGAAGAATTTGCTGAATTGGTGGCCAATCCCTCCTGGGCTTGGGTGAGCTGGACAACCCGTGATGGAATGGGATGTGTTGCTGTTTTTGAGGAGAAGCCACCTAGGTTTTGGGGGGTTTCATGGCCAAGAGAATGGGTGGTTGGACCACCCCAAGAAGTGCCCCCCAAAGCCAGTCCAGGGGCATGAAATCGCAACACAAGCAGTACGTGCAACTTGAACACCCAGGTGTTTATTCGATTTATTGGACAAAACTCATTGGGTGCTCTTGCAGTAAGCAAGGAGGAAATCTGATAGTAGTTCCCCCATCTGGATGGCTTATAAAAGGACTACCGTATCTCCTCAGAAATGGCAGTTTCCTTATGGATTCCCAAGACTTGGGCCAACAGATGTGCTTATGTTATTGTCAATTCCGGGGGGTGGGGGAGTGATTTGACCATCACCTGGGCAACTGAGCTTGCTTGCTTTGCTGCTGTTTTGATGGGCAAACAAGGAACGCTGCGCAAGTCCTGCGACTGAAAGCGAGAGGCTTCTAGGTTTCAGCTTGTTTCGCTTGCGACAAAAGGAAGGGAGAGAGCGCAGTGAGGATGTGAGCGGTCTCGAATGCCGTCCCTTCCCCAGAACTAGCTCCCCATGTTTCTAACCAGGCACAACATAGTTTTTTGCTGGGTCCTAATTCCAGCCAAGGTCCTTTGTCTGACTTGTGCAAAGCCAAACTTGCAATCTGTTTAAGCGTTACCCTTTCTACTAACATGGCACCTGTGTGGGGAGGTACCTGAAGATCAATTTCCTCTTGAAGGGAACCCCTGTCAGGTGCCATGGCAACGTGGGAGGGAAGGCATTTCGTTGTTTTCGTCAGGGGCTGGAGCCAAGGGATCCTGAGCACCTGGGGCTTTCAAATTGAGGTCCACAGCCTTAGTACAGCCTTCCAATGGAGGGGTCATGACCCTCTAGGTCTCCCAGCTAGGTGCCCTTTTACCGTTTCTTTTTCGGGGGAGGGTTCCCCTACTAAAATAAACTACAGAAAAAAAAAGGGTGCCCTTATTCTAACCTCTCTACTGGAGGATCTAGCCGTTCGATGGTCCAATAAGACTCAGCGTGGGATTTGAGCCAGGCCTCGTGTGTAATTCAATAATTATTGTTGCACTCGGGAAACGTGTCATTTCCCAATTTTATGAATAGGTGAAATGCAACAAAAAGCAGAAGCTGGAGTTGCCAATATGAGCACAAACATGGAAACCCCACTGCCCACAAGGAACAAGTTGCAAATCTCATGACGTTCTTGCTCAGGCGTTCGCCCCTTCAGAAACGTAGAACGTGACCCTAAAATTGGTTGATGTGTGAGAGACGGATCATGTTGACCCCCGGAATACCAAGAAACATCCGCACGGCCGGCCCCTTCTCGGAGAGGCGAGTTTGCTGAACTCTTGGGCCTGGTGCGCCAAGCAATGGTTTTTGGGCAAAGTATGACGCTGCCACCTGAAAGGCTGCAACGCCAATGATGAAGCTTTCTTTCATTCATGCTTCCGTATGTTCCTTCCATTTCCTTAAGAGTACTCATTATTTTCCCTGTTTGGTTTCGGGGGAATCTATAGCCATTGGACATGTTTTACATCTTCCAGGGGCTTGAGCAAATGGAAGCTTCGCCTGGTTATTCATACTAACTTCCTGGGCAATATTTAGAATGACGGTAGTCCACCTGGCCCTTGAACCCCCGAGGGATTGCACCTCCCCACTACGAGCATGTTGTTACGAGTCCCGACAAAAACTGGTTCCTTTCCGTACGCATTGGCTCTGGATATCTCTGGATGTCGAGGAGTCAAACCCAACATGTTTCAACCAATTGACACTTAGACATCTGCGAAACCCATGGTTTGGGTTGCTTGTTTTCGCTCCTGTTGTCCGTGTGCTTTGCTTCTGGGTTAGGCTTTCCTCAAAGTACAAATTGCCCCAGGGCACTTCGCTGCTAGTGGAGTATGGTTACAAATTACCTCTGTTTCAACATGTCACGCTTTTTGGCTGCTGTTGGGGCTGTTTGTTTTGAGGACTCATGACCCATCCAATGCACGTACCCGCAGCCCCCTGCTCCAATGGATACCCGCAGGGACCACTTCGGGGCCTTGCCACCCTTTTGAGGGCCCCGGAAAAAAGTCGGTGAACCGGAGCCGCAGTGGTTCCCTTCACTTTTCGGGTGCATAAACAATCATCACCTAGAGAGAGAGGTTCTAATAAGCTGTTGTTCTACTTCTGGTGCTTCACCGGATAAAAAAACAATGCAATGCTTTTTTGTTCACCGCTGATTCCCCAAAACAAAACATATGGCAGGCTGTTTTTGTACCTCTGGTTCCCCAGAGAAAAAAAAAAAAAAAAACAGGGGGAAAAGGGCAAAGCCAAGCTGTTTGCCAGCTTTTCCCTTGGGCTTGGGCTCCCCGGGAAAAACACAACGTGTAGTGGGAAACATGGTAGCGGGCTGTTTCTTTTTCTATCTCTGGCTCCCCAGGAGGAAAAAAGTCAACCGGAGAAAAACAACAAAAAACAAAGAAACAACAAAGGAAAATCAAACACACACACACAGACACAAACATAAAATAAAACAGAAGCGGTTATAGCCTTCCGCCCCGGTGGGTTTGCAAGTGCGCCTTCAGGCTCGGGTCGCGCCAAGCTCCCAGCTGGCCGCGTGCCTTCGGCTCGAGACGGCGCGGAGGGCTCCGAGGGTCGGCCGTTTGAGACGCCGCGGAGGCGAGACGCGGGGCGGGCGAGACGCGGGGCTGAGACGGGGCGGGTGGCTTGTGGGAGTCCGGGTGGCGTTAGTTTGCCACTCTTGGGTCAAGTTAGTTGGTTCTGTTCTTTCTTTTTGTTTTGGTTTTGGGGGGTCTAGGAAGCTGCTCTTGGATCATGTGTTTTTCTCTCTTCCTTCTTTTGGGGGAGGGCGCGGGCGGGCCGGGGGGGGGGGTTCTGTTCATTACTGGGGGGCTGGTGTGCCACAAGGATTATGGAATTTTATTCAGGGGGGGTGGTCCAAGGCACGGGGGATTCCCTAAGGCTTCCTAAGTAATTAACCCTAATACAGAGGCTTAACAAGAACTAACCCCTAAGTAAGGAACTCGTCAGGGGCTCTCAACTACCCCTTTCCCTGTCAGGTACCCAGCCCCCGGAACTTGAGGGGAGCTTCTAGGCGCAACTGTTCGATCTGAAGTTGAGGTATTACGGGGATCAATAGCTCGTGGTTGATCAAATCTTCCATTTAGGGCCCCAGTTTTGACTATGGGGGGTCCGAATCTACTGCATGTCCCTTCTTGGAACCTGTGAGGATCGTTTCAGGTTGGAAACCAGGGGCGAATTGATCAACAGGGCCAAGTGCTGTGCCAGTCTTCGCCCCTTTCTCAGGTTTGGGGGAAGGAAACCAACGCACGGGGACAAACAACTGCTTGTTTGGAAGTGGGGGTGATCAATCTTTCCTTCAGGGCCCCCAGTTTTGGCCGTGGGTGACTTTTTAACTTTTCCAGCTTAGAGGGACGCATCATCTTTTTAGTGGTCCAATGGTCATCCCATGTAAAGGACCTGTTGATACCGCTTATGGACTCTTCGAATGGCAAGGTCAAATCGACTCCTCTGATGGGACACCAACCAGGACATGCCAACTCAAATATCAACTCTTTTCGAAGGGGCGCGTTTGCAAGTAAAGAAGCGCCAACTAATATTACCCCAAATTAGTCACCCCCAGTTTATAAACATGGGGGTGTTCCCCTGCAAAAGTGATGATTCCCCACTAAACCCAATGGATACCCCCCTACTCAGAAACAGGGGTTGATTAGTATGGGGTCAACATTACGGGAAGTTGCGGGAGAAGTTCAAAGTTTGTGATTTGTTCCCGCAACATCTAGAGCATCCGCCGCAAGCTTTGCGTATGGGAAAGCTTAATGGCCTATGGGTCAGCCTGCTTGAACCTGGCTTGAGTCAGCGGTTTCATAGAGAGCCTCTTACGACCCGAGGTATTGGGGGGGATCGCTCCATATCGCAAGAAGCGATCGACCTCAAGCTCACCAAGACAGGTACCAACTGCCAAAAATATAGCAATCAACCTGGCTTCCCTACACTACATCGCCCCAACGAGGGTACCAGGACATTCAAACTACCCTTACAAAAGGTAATCCGCCCTCTAATTTCGGAGGCAATAACCCATTTTGAAGTTGGTGTGAGGGTTCTGGTAAACAAATGATTAATTGCTATTCGGCTTTACCTTTTTGGGAAATCACAGCGTGTTCCATTGAACCAGCAAAAAGTGCTTCACGCTTTGTAGTGGGGTCAACAGCAGCCGGGAGAAGGGGTTCTTGGATGCTCGTTGCCAAGTTAGTAGGTGAGCCACCTGGCTTGCAACCTAGGTTTCCAACAACCTGCACCCTCGAATTACCCTTAAACATACTGTGGATGGACGAAATCCTGCACCACTTTGAAACCATGGGAAACCACTGTTTGTTGGTATTTACAAGGGAAGCATCATTTCAGGGTGTCTTAGGTGGTGAGGATTTCGTCCATCCGCAGTAGGGGGGTGAGTCCAAACATAGGGTACCCACTCCGAAAATTTTGCAGCGAGGCGCCATGGTCAAGTGCTATGTCTGCCGCTTCATGGAGGCTTCGGGAGATTTCGCTGTTGCGCGTTTTTGGGTGTGCTTGGTTTTTCCCCGGGGGACTAGACTTGACTGCTATTGGGTAACGGATCTTTAGACTTTAACTTGTTGGTTGAAATACCGGTGTTTTCCACAACCCCCCAAAAAGTTGACAATGGTTTTGTTACAGTCAGACCCTCGGTTTTGTTTTTTACAGTCCGAAATCAGACTAATGTACATGTATATATGCATATATATATATATATATACGTAAGCATCCGCGACGTAACTTTTCGGGTAGGGTGCCTTTGGTTTTTTGCCGGTTGAAGATATTGCCTTGCTTTGTTTCTGCTTGGGTTTTTCCTTGCGATTCCATGTTTCAGGACCTTCAGAGATCTACTGCACCAGAAAAAAACGAGTTCCTGGAGTCTCCTTCTGACCCTTGAAAAATGGGTCAATGACCAACCATGATTTTGGGTAATGACCAACCATTTTTCATTCGGGTCAGAAGGATACTCCAGGTTCTCCCAAAAGTACGGGGTGATGTTTCCCTTGCAGGCTTCTGGTCCCGGTTTTCTTTTTGTTTTTTTTTGGTGGGAAGGCGAGCTAAAGAAAGACAGATCGAAGGCTGGGAGCGAGGCTTGGGATCTTCGGGCAAGTCGGCAGGTGGAGAAGAAGCCGGGAGAGTACCGTGCAGCCTGCGAAAGGCAATCGGTTTGGGGATGGTGGGCTAGGGGCTTGCAAGACCGGAGGGATGACTTGACTATTGGGTAGCGGATCTTTAGACTTTTTACTACCATAGTTTAACTTTTTGTTGGGCTTTCCACTAAACCCACAAAAGTTGAAAACTGTTTTTGCAGAGGGCTCAACAGCAACCAAGCTGAAGCTTGTTCTGCATCATGGGATCTGGTGACCTCAGTTTGTCCATTTGTCGGTCCAGATATGGTCTTAAAAAACTTAAAGTACTCAGGGAGATGGAGAAGAGTCATCCCCTAGAGGACCCAACCTTGTAAGAAGCAAAGGGCTTTTGACATTCCGAAAGACCTGAAAGGACAAGGGTTTGGGGGTTACGGACCTATGGACTAAACACTGAGCTCGGAGTGGCTTGCGGGGCGCGAACCACCATTAAAACAATGGTTGGGCAACCAGGGCTCCTTAAAATATCTCCATTTTGCAACCATTTGAAGCATAGCTTTTTCCACCAACATAAAGGGAAACCACAATTTACAAGGCAATACTGGGTGTAATGTAAGGATCCGTGATTCGGCTCAACTTGCAGCATTGTTTACCCGTCAAACGGATTGTCATCATCCAAATTGGGTCCCCTGAGTTGCCGTTCAATTTTAACGGAGTTCATAGCCATGGCTTTTCAGTCGCCCACAAACCGACCAGTTACCAATCAGTCAGAACCATGGTTATAAGTTATAACCTACTTACGGCTGAACATCCAGTGGGGGTGGTGTAGGTCCCTCCAAATGGTCCCAAGGCCATTTTTTTAATATTCATGGTGCTTCGGGAACCATAGGGGTGGGTGTGGAGAAGAATCAAACCCGTTTCAAGGGACCATTTTGGGAAGCAACTCACCCCATGTTTAAGTTTGTTTGAGGGTTCGGGTCAGATGCATCGACAAGCCCACACCGAGATTCATCGACCCCATGGACCCCAATTGCCCAGTGGATTCCGCCCCTTTTTTACCGCTTCTTCAGGTGGGTTCCCCTTCAAACTCACCCAGCCAAAAAAAAGCGCCGCCTTGATGATTTTCACCCACTGGGCAAAAACGAGAAGCTCCCCACAAACAAGACTAGGTCCCCCAGCTAGGTGCGCATTTACCATTTCTTTTTTGGGGGAGGGTTCCCCTACTAAAATAGACAGAAAAGTTCCCCTACTAAAATAGACAGAAAAAAGTTGGTACCAACTTATTCTAACTTCTATCCTCTCAACTCTGGGGGACCTCTGTAGAAAAACCCGCCCGCCGCCCAAGAACCCCAGCGGTGCCAGGTGCTCCGAGCTGCTGAAGGCGCCCCCCTGCAAGGCCTGCGGGCAACCAGCGCGGGGCCCCAGAAAGGCGCCGAGCCACGAGTCCCGGGCCCCGGGATTGAACATGGCCGCAGTGGTTCAGTGGCGCCAAGAAACTGTTTCCCTTTTTTCTCTGGTGGCTGCCCGGCCCACTAAACAGTGGGCCAAGCCCAAAAAAGGGTTCCCCAATTCTTTTTTTTTCCCATGGTCACTGAACAACTGAGTAGCCCTTGTTTTAGGAATAAGCTCAGGTGATATCCCCAACATGTGGAACCCTGGTGGAACCCTGGTGGAACCCTGGTGGAACCCTGGTGGAACCCTGGTGGAACCCTCGAACCTTACCTCCGGGCCGCCCCGGACCTATCTGGGCTGAGACCCCAAAGTTTTCAGTTGTTGGGGAAAAATACTGGGGGGGGGGGGGTACCTAAAGAGATTTGTTTTTGCGTACTTTTTTGGGTGCCAAAGAGAGGGGAAGAATGACCTGCCCAGGCGCTTGTTCTTTCTGGGGAGCTTCCTCCTGGTGGGATATGGGTGTGGCTCAAAATTGAACTGCCGGGGTTACGCAGGTTTTAGTCTTCGTTTCTTTGTTTCCAAGGTGCCATTTTGGTACTTTTTTTGACCCAAAATGTTTCATGATATGTTCCGCTGTCAAATTGTTGTCAAATGATTGACCACACTCTGACATGCGCGGTTTGGTCGGGAGGGCAAAAGCTGAGGAGGGTTACCGTGGTTTGGTAGGAATGGTCATCAACCTTTTGATAGCCAATGGACAGACCGTAGCTAGGAATCATCACGACGACCCACATCAGGAGTGTTTTTTCCAGGTTGTAGCTGGTTGATAACTAAGCTATGTCAGGTACGTGGGTTCTAACTTCCAGGTTATAACTGTCTGGTACCTGGTCGGTTGGTGGGCTTAGTTTCCTTTGGGTTGCCATGTTTAAAACCAGCGTTATATATATATATATGTATATATATATATATATATACATGGTCAGCCCCCCCCCCCCATGCACTACTGTTCCTTCTTTCTTGACAAAATATCAAGACATGACTGCAACGGCACTTTTTTTCCCATAGTTGTTAGCTCTCTCGACAATAAAACAACAAGAAAATTGACAAAACATATTCCGTTTTTATATATGCCTTCTTGCAGACATATTTCAAAGTATGAAAAATAGCAACGAACCTCTTTGTTTTTAAAGTTTGTTTCACATGCTACCACTACGAGTGGCAAACCAGCGCCTGTTTTTTTTTGCATTTTTTGAGTACATTCCATTCTGTGAACATCATATTTTTAGACAAAACCAAAAACAACTCGAGGAAACCCAAAAAAAATCTCGAGAAAACAACAAAAACAAGAACACGCACAATTCCAAGGATAATCTTAGGTTTTGCTTTCTCTCTCTCTCTCTCTCTCTCTCTCTCTCTCTTTTTTCTCGTGTTTTTTTTTTTTGGGGGGGGGTTTTGGTTTTCCAAGTGGGGGCCCTGAAAACCAAAAAACACAATGTTTTTTCCATTTTGGCCCTAAAACCACAAACAAACTCGAGGAAAACCCAAAAAAAAGAAACCTTGAGAAAACCTTGAGAAAAGAAACCAGGAGGAGAATCTTGGGTTTGGCTCAATTTGTGTTTTTTTGGGGTTTTCCCAAGGAACAAAAAGCAACTCGAGGGAAACAATAATAGCTTAACAAGTGAGACTGGGTATAAGGCCAACCTCTGGGGAGGCTTCGCCAGACACGAGAGCTGCCATGATGATTGGAAATCAAAAGGGGGCAATTTCACACACAGCCTGTATGTATCCAAGTGGCGTGAATCCTTGCCCGACAGAAAAGCAGAATAGTTGCCCTTCACAATAGAATTATTGACCTTGAGACATTGCCCTTCAGACAAACAGAATAGTTGTCCTTCAGATACGTATTATTGACCTTGAGACATTGCAACAGCACCCAAAAGGTAGTTCATTGGGGGGGGCCTGAGAATATATATATATATATATAGATAAAGGATGTGGGTGTTGAGATGGTACCCTTATATTTTGATATGAGTGTGTGTGTGTGTGTGGATGAGCGGATCCTTTTGGGATCGGCTTGAGTACCCTCACAGAAGGACACACCCATTCAACAGCTTGGGCTTCAGACCCTCCATTGGTCTTAAAGGGAAACCCGACGAAACTGTTGCCATCTTAGGAAATGGTGCACAATTTTGAGAGTTCCCCATATTTCATACCGTAGATGGACGAAATCCTGCACCTAAGAAACCATGGGAACCATTGTTTGTTGCGATTGGGTTTCTTACGTGCAGGATGTTGTCCATCTTCTTTTCTTTTTTCTGCACTGGGGGTTCCTCCCAGAGTGGGTTTTTAATGGGTCTTGGACCCTTTGGCGGGCTTCATTCGGGCGGGGATTCATGTCCAACTTCCAACCACATAAGATGTTCGGTGTCCCCCGCCAAAAAAAACATAATCACGAGTGGTTCATTGACAAATCAGCCGAGCTTCTTGAAGCAGGGTTCCAAACACGGGTTCATACCTTTTGGCTTTGGTTGTTTGGGGTGGCAGCGTGGTTTGTTTTTGCCTCAGTACTCAGACCCTACTCATCCCTACAAGGCGTTTTGTTCCCAGACCCATCCAGATGGTCTACTTTAGTGGGGATTGGGATGTTCACTGGGGGGAACCGGGATTTTGACCCATGGCCATGCGGGTATGGCTGGATGTTCGTTGTTGAAAGTACCCAGAGCTCCAGTGCTCAAAGCGAATCCTGATTTGGCTAAGATATATGGTTGTATGTTCCCCTGTTGGGTTTGAAAGGGATATTGGAAGTATGATTGTATTGTCTACAGCAAAAAGGGTACCCTTATTCTTCCCTCTCTACTGGAGGACCTGGTTGCTTCCCCCTGGGTTTCAATCGGAGTCCATATGCTGGAAATGAAGGTTACAGGTGATCACCCTTTAATTCCAGGTCCGACAAGGGCAATTGAGGAGGGCTCCTGAGACAACGCCATATGTCTTATGCCAGTCCTATGTTTGGAGCGGGTTCAACCCAGACCTGAAGCCCAGTAGTTCTATCCAATCAGGGATGCTATGGTCAGAATGCAAGGGCGGCATAATTTGGCTGGGTTTCCGTTTGGTCAGTGCCACCCTCTGTCCCTATTTGTTTCGTGACTTCCCCTCTAAAGATGGTCAATCCCAAGACGTGGTGGTCACGGATCATCGAGTTTTGGCGTAGAAAGTGATGATTGAACATTTCAGGAATCGGGGGGTTGAATTATACATGTTTGTGCTCTTCTGTGCGCTTGCGTGGTTCCTGATCAGATTTGCGCACGTGGTTTAAACAAACCATGCTACGAGCCTGCAGACTCACATGCGATGCCTCAGGCGCATTCAGCTTGATTCATGGCGTGCGTTCGCTTGTTAGATGGCACGGATGTGATGACGACGGCGGAGTATTCCCGATGGTGGGACGAGGTGTGCAGGCAGGAAGATGGAGATAGTCTTTTCGACGCATTGCGACGCCACCTGGCCAAGAGATTCCCAGTTGCCCGATTGGCACCCGGTTTTCCTTATTTGGTTTGTATTTTTTTAAGATCAACCAACAGCAAATCAGACAATGCTATCCTTTTGTGCATTGGAGCCGTCCAAATAAGGATTGCTTTTGCCAAACTTCAGGCAGCTCGCGGTGGCTGGTGACAACGGCATGATGGGGTCAGGGAGTCTGTGGGGGAATTCGTGTTTAACGGCCATCAAGCGGCAGTATGTTGAAGCAGATGGTGTGGCAACTTGCATTGACTTGCTGCAAGCGGCAGAAAGGGGTGACGCACAACATGTGATAGAGCTGTTGGAGAAGCCTTATGATCCCAATGCTGCTGACAGAAACAGACATTTCACACCTTTGTTATATGCTTCTGCAAATGGTCATCAGGCAGTTGTGCAGTGCTTGCTAGATGCCGGTGCTGACAAGGAGAAGGCAGACAATGATGGCATCACGCCATTGCATCTTGCTGCACGTCATGGCCATCAGGCAGTTGTGCAGTGCTTGCTGGATGCCGGTGCTGACAAAGAGAAGGCAACCGATGATTTCACCACACCATTGCTTTATGCTGCACGTCGTGGCCATCAGGCAGTGGTGCAGTGCTTGCTGGATGCCGGCGCTGACAAAGATAATGCAGACGATGATGGGGACACGCCATTGCGTGCTGCTGCAATACGTGGCCATGAAGCAGTTGTGCAATGCTTGCTGGATGCTGGTGCTGACAAAGACGATGCAGATTTCACGGGCGCCACACTATTGCTTGATGCTGCGATGCAGGGCCATCGGGCAGTTGTGCAGTGCTTGCTGGATGCCGGTGCTGACAAAGAGAAAGCAGACGATGGTGGCACCACACCATTGCTTGTTGCTGCAGCGCGAGGCCATCAGGCAGTTGTGCAGTGCTTGTTGGATGCCGGTGTCGACAAAGAGAAGGCAGACAAAACGGGCGCCACACCATTGCATCTTGCTGCACGTCATGGCCATCAGGCAGTTGTACAGTGCTTGCTGGATGCCGGTGCTGACAAAGAGAAGGCAGACAACACGGGCACCACGCCATTGCTGCTTGCTGCGGTACGGGGCCTTCGGGCAGTTGTGCAGTGCTTGCTGGATGCCGGCGCTGACAAAGAGAAGGAAGACAATTGTGGCACCACGCCATTGCTTGTTGCTGCAGCGCGAGGCCATCTGGCAGTTGTGCAGTGCTTGTTGGATGCCGGTGTCGACAAAGAGAAGGCAGACAAAACGGGCGCCACACCATTGCGTGTTGCTGCGGGGCAATGTCTCTGGGGAGTTGTGCAGTGCTTGCTGGATGCCGGTGCTGACAAAGAGAAGGCAGACGATGGTGGCACCACGCCATTGCTTGTTGCTGCAGCGCGAGGCCATCAGGCAGCTGTGCAGTGCTTGTTGGATGCCGGTGCAGACAAGGAGAAGGCAGACAAAACGGGCACCACACCATTGCATCTTGCCGAACGTCATGGCCATCAGGCAGTTGTGGAGTGCTTGCTGGCTGCCGGTGCTGACCAAGAGAAGGCAGACGATGATTGCACCACGTGGTTGCTGGAGGCCGGTGCTGACAAAGACGAGGCAAACAACGCGGGCGCCACAGCATTGCGTTTTGCTGCAGAGCAGGGCCATCAGGCAGTTGTGCAATGCTTGGTTGATGCCGGTGCTACAAGAGCAGGTGCTCCAACGTGAGAGTGCGCCTTCTCATCAAATGTTGCTGCATTGCAGGGTTTTACATGATAGAGTTGCTCAGCATCGCTGGCTTATCGCTGGCGTGTTTTTTTCTTTTGTAAAGCCAGACAACATCGCACGTCCCCGAAGACACGTTGAAGGGGCCGACATTGGGATCGAGGTGTTTGGGGCTACGTATCTTGACTCTATGGCTATTTGGATCTTTGGGCTTTCACCTTTTTGGCTGAAACAGTTCGGATTTGTTCCATTGGACCCATCAAACAGTTGCCTAACTTTTTGCCGAGGGGTCGTTCCAAGTTGAAATCCTTCCGCTTGCCTCAGAATATGTTATGTTGCCCTGTTGGTTTTTAACATGGAATCTGTCACTACTGGATTGTTTGGTTTACCAAAAAAAGAAGCAGATTCCAGTGGACTTGTCTTCAAATGGGCCTAGTGATAAAGCTTCCAGTGACAGAGTCCTTCAAATGGAAGTGGATGTACCCCCGCAACTGGAAGGATCTTTTTGGACACTGCAATCACTCTCGCTCTCAGCAGTGGAGGTCAAGCTGAGGAGAATCATCTGTAAATTAGTTTTTGGCAAAACTGGTTGGATTCCCTTCATATTTCCAAATCAACCAGCAAACAATGAAACTTTTTGCTGGGGGATCTACAGCATCCAGGCCATATTCTGTTCGGTGAGTTGTTTTGGCAAAACTGGGGTCTCCAATTGCAATGTATCAGGTAGCCCCCAATTGGTGGTTTGGATTGGTGGTTTGGGGATTTGAACCCTGGTTCTCTTGGAGGTTACATGGGAAGCCGCCCATCCACCAAGCCACCAGGCTCCAAACCACCAAAGGTTTTTTGAAGCCGCCAAGCCACAATCCAAACCACCCCCATTTTTAAAGGGTCATGGAGACTGCAGGTATATGTTTAGGTATATAGTTTGTTAACATCATCCCTGAGGAGATTCCCTCAGCCTCTACATGAGGTACCAGTGGTCAGCCTCGGCTTCAGATTTTCAGATGGATGTTCTCATGATCTTTCAGCGACTGGTTTCAACTTTAAAGGCCAAGCAAACAGAGGAAAATCCCTCCGGCCCCCATCTCTACCGCTATTGGGGTGGATCTTTAGACTCTAACTTTTTGGATTCCCTTCATATTTCCATTTTTTTCACCCGCAAAAAGTTGAAAACACTTTTTGCTGGGGGAACAACACCCTTTTTTCACCCGCAAACAGTTTAACACACTTTTTGCGGGATCTACAGCATCTTTGGGCCATATCCTGTTCGGATTCTTTTGGCCACGGTCTTGGCCGCTTTCCCAGGTGAGGGACGCCAGGCGGGCGGGGTGGCGTGGCGAATCTCGGGGCCTGAGCGGCGAGAGGGCGTTTTGGACACCGAAGCGGCGCAAAGGGGCAAGCAAAAGCGGGTTCGAAGCTCCATGGATTTGGTGGAATTCTTGGATTTTGGGTTGTTGGGTTGGCTTTCGTCCGGTAGACATGATCTGGTTTGAAGTTCGACTGGTTTCCCCAACGAGAATGCTCGATGGGTTGGCTTTTGTTGCAGATTCCGGTCGGTTTCTTGCGATAGGGTTCCCTTTGCGCTTTGAAGTGCCCTCCTTTTTTTCTCCAGGTTGTCCAAAAAGCGTCGCGCCCGGGTTTAGAGCCGGGGCCCGGAGCCTTTGGGGTCTGCAGGTTTCTTGCGTGCCGCTTTCGGGATGTTCGCGCCATGCCGGGTAAGTAGGGTATAGCTCAGGGCTTGCCGCTATAAATTGCATGCCTTCTTTGCGAGGATGGGGGGGGGGCTATACAGGCTTACCGACTCGCATCGAATTTGGCAACATCTGCCCCTAATTCTGGAGAACGTTCACCCCCAAATTGGTGGTAAATTGTGAGTAAATCGAGGGGAAAATTGGTGGAAGTCTGGGTTTAGTTTACCCCCCAATTTTGAGGGAACTTGGGGACTAACGAGTCCAAAAACTGAGGGGGGGGTCAATCCCAATTACCCCCAAACAAATGTGCATGGGGATGTGTTTTGGAGCCAAAGGAACGCTGGGACGGGACGCCTTTTGACGTTTTTTGTTTTGTTTTTCTTCGGCCCTCAGTTTCACGGTGTTTGTGGAGGCCCTGTGACCCGACCTCATTTTGTTTTTCGAGTCGTCCATGGGGATTCCATGGGTTGTTGTTTGGACCTGGCATGGTTGTTGTTGGGAAACATTTTACATTTTTGCTTATTGTGGTTTAGTGGGAAATCCCAACTCAACTGCTAAAATTTAAGTTGTTGCTCCCCTTTCAACATCAACCAAGCTGGAGTCTCCTTCTGACCCTTTAAAATAATGGGTCAATGACCAACAATTATTTTCTGACGAATAACCAACCATTTTTCAAGGGTCGGAAGGAGACTCCAGGGAAACATTTGTCCCATTTGGGTATGGGTCAAAATACAACCACCAGGAATCGGACCGCAGGTTTTAGTCTTTGGCTCCCATTACCAGGGTTCCATTTTGGGTACGCATTTTTGACCCACAGCCTTTTTTTGCTTGTTGTGGTTTGGTGCTTGAAATCCCCACTCAACTGCTACGTACAATTCACAATTGTTGCTCCCTTCCAACGGCAACCAAAACTCCTTCGCTAAGTTTAATGGCACCCCAGCTGTTATCCATGACATTGATCTGAAATTCACCGAGCATACTTGAGTCAGAGTGACCTCAGGCTCGAAGCCGGCTCATAAACCCTTCCCTTCGGTGTTCCTTGCATTCGTTTTCTGTGAATGGGATAACCAAATTTGATCACTGGACTCCTCGGGGCCCGAAGAAATTTCCAGCAATCGGTCTTTGCCAACCAGTTGGGCTCAATTCTCTCTTCACCCGAGCCATCATTGGGCCAGGGTCTCCATTGGAAGGTTTTAGATGCTTAGGGCACGGTGATTTCTTTGGGGTCCAGGCACCTTCTTTGCCGGCATTCTATGTCCATGGCAACCCCCCACTTGTTACCCACGCATCCACCCGTCGGCCCTGCGTTTCCGCGTTTCTGCGGCGAAGCCGCGACTCGAACGACCAGGAAGAACGAGGCCCATCCCTTCCACGAGGAGTGCAGGAGGTGCAGCTCCTGTCATCAGAAGGTCTCCAGGCCGGCGGGGGGTTCTCTATAGGAAGATAGAGGGCGATTCCTACCTGGCGGCCATCGATTTTCCATGTCCATTCTTTCCAGGCATCCGAATCTTTCTAAGAACCCAAAGCCAAATTTCCTGGGGGAAACAGCTGCTTTTCGAAAGAACGATGGTGTCCTTTTTGGGTGGTTTTGCTCGAACAAATAGATGGCGATTCCTGGTTTATTTGGTGCTTTAATCATCTACCAGGGATATCCATCGATTTCCCCTAAAAGGCACCTGTGGACGCAAAGTCTTGCTGTCAATTTGATCTTTTTTGACCTGCTAGGTCCCCAGTATTTTGGGGGGGAGAGTGTCCCAACCAAAATAGACTACAGCAAAAAGGGTACCCTTATACTAACCTCTCTACTGGAGGACCTAGCTTGTGTTTGCAGTATTTGCAGTAGATTCCTGCTTGATCCCAAAAGAACGTAGGTCCTTGTTTAGCTCCTTGAAAACTCGAATCAAGCAAACTGCCACCTAATGTCAAAAACGAGTTCCCTTGTAACCAGCTCAAAGGTCACATTGTTCACTACTCATGTAGCTGTAGTAGGCAAAATGCACTTTGGCAGCTTTTGCCCAAAACTGCAGCTTTTCAGCACAATCGTAATTAATTCCAACGGGTTTGCTATAGTGTCTTTTTTTGC
>CAUJNA010000248.1:259279-283723 GCA_963377175.1 Effrenium voratum
GTAGGTGCACCACCCATTTTCGTGGGTATTGGGATGCCAGGAATTCACAAGATCGAAGACTTCCGAAGCCGAGGCGACGACCTCTTCGGAGAGTTCTTCGTGCCTGGCAAGCGCAATGGCGCGGAGTACATGAAGGAGGCCACCGGGCGACTTTTTTGAACACTTTTTTGCTGTTGTTATTCTTTTCCTGAGATGGTAATTGGAATTGCGGATGGCCACAACCACTGCTTGATCAATAGGGGTGTGTACCTTTTGCGGGTTCTTTTCTGAGATGGTATTGGGAATTTGGCCATCCACAACCACTGGTTTAGTAACAGGGGTGTGTTTGCGGGTTCTTGCCTGAGATGGCAATTGGAATTTCGGATGGTCACAACCACTGGTTTATTATGGTTGTGGGATATTCAGATGTTCACAACCGCTGGTTTATTCTGGTAATGGGATATTTCCTGAGATGATCTCCTTTGGAAGACATGGAGCGGGATCACATGTCTCTTTCCTCTCAATCACTCTCCTGCCCGAGCTTGACAGAAGGTAATGGGATATTCAGATGTTCACAACCACTGCTTGATCAATAGGGGTTTGTTCTCGTGTGGTTTTATCACTGTGGGTGACTGTGACTGTCTTAGACGGGCTTATGTTTAGTTCCGGGGTCAAGAATTGCTACCCTCAGCATCAGAAGGGACCTCAAGTATCAGCAGGTTTTAGGGACAGAAATCCTTCTCAGATCGCGATTCCATTTAAGCCAACTAGTCCAGGCCACACAAGACCAAGATGAAACAAATGTGTTTTCTATCCCCGATCAGGAAGCCCTCAAAAACTCGGATCTCCAACGATGGCTGGTCTTTGTGACCAGACCGGGCTCGACTTTTGGAGTAGGCTTTAGCCATCAAACCTACAAAAGCTGATCGTCCTTTTGTCTAGGGAAGAGCAAACCAGTAAAGATGGTGATACCCTCAAACTACCCATAAAAAGGGTTATCACCATAGTTTTTGGGCTACCCAGTTTTAAGGGAGTTTCGAGGGGTCCGTTTTCAGATCTTCTGCTAAATGTTTAACTTGTGGAGTTGCTGGAAACGACCACTAAAAAGCTAAGGGGCCGGATGCCTGGGGATGCCTGGGAGCTCTCCAAAAAACAAAAAAAAAACAAACAGATTAACATCCCCAAAGCGAGGCCTGCGACCTTTCTTCGGATGGACACCTATGGGTGTCCTTTGATAGGCTAGTTTGTCAAAAATGATGGCGGTGGTTTAGATGAGTGGTGTTCCACGTACCAGGGCCATCCATTTTTCCAAAAAGGCCACCCGTGGATGGACCCCTAAGGAAGCCCTTAAGGCTTTAAGGGGGCAATAAAGGCGTTCACATGGTTGTGTCTTTTACCCCTTCTTTGGTGAAGGAAAACCCACCCATTTTGGGGCTTCCCTGAAGAAAGATGAAGGGGTCCAAGCTCGAACTGAGCGTCATGGACCCCCTAAGGGGGGCCTAAGGAGATCTTCTGAAGGAAACCGTACCAGCGTCATCTGATCCAATTCCACACTTGACGATAAGTGGAAGAGGGTGCTGGAGCTTAGAACCAGTAGGATTTAAACCTACACACTTCCATCCCCTATGGGCGTGCTGCCATTGCGCCATGGCCCAGTAAGACACTAAGGTTTCCTCTTTGCAACCGCAAACCGGTTGTGGGGCAACGGGCGGGGGGGGGGGAATTGGCCTTTTTTGGGTCCATCCATAGGTGGCCTTTTGGAAAACGTTTGGAAAAATGGACCATGGGGTGTCTTGATCACAGAGATGTGGTTTTTCAGGGCACCCTTTTGAGGATGGGTTTAAACGGAATCCGAAAGGAACCACAACCATTTATTTCTTCTTTTTTTTTTTGCGGGGTCCGATTTCTTTGAAACACACCCATATGGACAACCTGAAACGCTCCACCTCAAAAGGCTTTCGAGGGATGTCACCCGTCCGGGTTCCCTGTAGGGCCACATATGGATCCAAGCCATGTTGCACCCAAAATCGGACGCTCGGTCTCGGCGTGAGTCGCAGTCGGAACTCCTCGTGGGTTCCCAGAGAGAGAGATCCCCTCGTGGCCAACGGTGCGTTCACAAGCAGCTTGGATATTTAACCTTAGTAAGTAGGTTATAACAACTGGGGTTGGTTCCCTTATACCCATGGTGATAGCATATTATGTGGGTTGGACTTCAAAGAGGAATTCATTGGTGAACACGAGGCTCGGTGGTTCCTTTCGGTCATCAATCGCTGAGATGACCAAACCGAAATGGGTTGGTCACGTGCTATTTTGTAGCCACTTGGTTGCCTAGGTATTGGTTTTATTTCAAGAAGGTTGTTCCTGAATCGAGCTAGGTATCGATCAGCCAATGCTAGTACCCAACTGTAACTTCCATTGGGTTGAGCATACTTTTTTATGTTGCCCTGTTGGTTTTTGTAGTTGGAACCTATCACTACTGGACAAAATGGTGTATCCAAGCCAAATAACTTTGAATGTTGAGGCATATCCAAACTCTTGTGTGCAGGTTGCCAAAGGGCACCAGCATAAAACTCCAACCACATACTTCATCTGTTCCAGGGGGCGACGCCCCGCAAACACAGGGTCATGGATCCCGCCCCAATCCATCACGTGCAGGCCTTCAAGGCTTGGGACGAAGACAGCTCTGGCTGGATTGACACTTGGCGTCTCCGAGAAGATAGGCCCCCGCGGTTTCATGGGCTGTTGTGTTTTTGTTCACGTCCCACTGTTTCATGGGTTGTTGTGTTTTGAGGACGTCAGTTGATTTTTTTCAGAGCCCATCATGGGCTGTTGTTGTTTGACTAGGTCCCCCAGTAGTGCCCTTTTACCGTTTCTTTTTTGGGGGAGGGTTCCCCTACTGAAATAGACTACAGACAAAAAGGGTACCCTTATTCTAACCTCTCTACTGGAGGACCTAGTTGAGGACGTCAGTTGATATATTTCGGAGCCCATATGATGGTTAATGTGTGTTAGTGTTGTTGGAGGACATCGTCAGTTGAGCACTCTAGCTTAGGTTGTCCCAAGAAGCCAAGGCTTATCACCTGATCTCGCCCGCAGAGGCCACACATCCAGGAATTTGCAAACACGCGCACAAATCAACTCAAAAGCAACTCGATCTGGAAAACTCCCAATATGGGCAAACTCGGGAAAGCTTAGGGGACACTTCCATTTCCATTTCCAGGGATCCGAATCTTTCCCGAAAACCATCAGAGCCCCCAAGGAAACAGATCCGGTTGAGCAACGAAAGACAGGAATGAACCCCTCGAAAGGTCCGTTCCATGACCATGAGGGACACCACCAAAGTCAATGGACTTTCACCAATGGGAAAACTCGGGAAAACCTCGGAGCAAACTCAGAAGAAACTCAGCCTTGAACTCAGCCCCCACTTGAGTTTGAAGCTGAGTCTCGAGCTGAGTTGCGTTGTTTTGAGCTTTTTGGAAGAGTTTTGCGGCGAGGGGTTGGTGGGGGCGGAAATCTGCAGTGTTCCTCACGAAACTCAGAAACGACTCAGAACAAACTCGGCAACAACCTCTGCTCCAGATTCAGCCTTGAACTTCAGACTCAGCCTCAAAACTAAAGGAGTTCAAGGCTGAGTTGTTCTTGAGTTAAAGGCTTTTTTGAGTCGTCCGTTGTGGTTTTCAATGTTGTGTTCGTGTTTGTATCGAGTCTTCGTTTTCAGTTGAGTGTTTTGGGAGTATTTGTGACGAGTTTATTTTTTAGTTTTTTTGTTCCTTGCTTACCCCTCCTGTCTGAGCTCGTCTGGTCATACGCCAAGGCCACAGGGTGGATGGGGTTCGGGTGGATGGGGTTCCGTGTCATTGTTTGATGCAAAAGGCGCTCGCAATTGTGCGGTTGTTTTCAAAGAGAAACCAACGGTTGACGACTCTTGCGACTGAAGCGACTGAAGTTGCGAACCCCATTTATTTCAACAGCACGGATTTGAACCCCAAAATGGATGGATCAGGTTCCTGGTTGGTCAGCCAGTTGATCAGTCAACTACCATTGACGGTGGCATGTTATGAAAGCTGTCTCCAAGTCCACAACAGGGATGGTTGGGTTCTTTGGACATGGTTGGTGGATACTGTGGATCTAGGGTGAAAAATTTGACAAAGGGTCTCCATCTTCCTACCCTCAAAGTACCCTTAAAAGTAGATTATTGCCCAACATTGTGGTGTGAATTCCCATTGTTCAGGGTAGTTTGAGGGTCCGGGTTTGTTTGTTAAACAAAAAGAGGCAGACCCACCTCCCTGCGAATCGTACTACTACGTTGTCACTTCCGGGCCACGTGGGTCTGGTTTTTGTTTTGTTCTGGATACGCGTTTGTTGGGGGGTTCAAAGGGAGACCATTCTAGGGGCAACTTCCCCATTCTTTCCAGTGATCCTTCTTTCTAAAAAACCACGAAAAACCCTGGGGAAATGGCTGGTTTTTGAAAAGAACGATGGCTGAACAGAATGGGGAATCAACCCTTAGAACCATCAATCGAACACCCGAAAATGTCGGGGAGCCATGATACTGTGGATGGACGAAATCCTGCACCACTCTGAAACCATGGGAAATCATTGTTTGTTGGCAGCTACAGGGGAATCATCATTCCAGATTTTCTTAGGTGGTGCAGGATTTCGTCTGTTCACAGTATGGATCTTCTGGGGATTGTTTCGCAAGCTGCCATGTTCACATATCCTCGGGCCCAATCCATTCGAACAAGGCAGTGTTCTCACATTAGTCCGCAAAGGGTCTCACACCAGATGTCGCACAACTGGCATTGTTTGTCCGAAACATCAATGCTTTTCAGTCAGCTAAGAGCTGCTCTGTCCCTTTTTGCCTCTGAGCTCATCGCCTCAGATCCATAGGTCTAAAAGGATCCGTTTCCCATAGCCCCCAAACAGAACCCAGGGGTCCTTTCAAAATCGGAGGGATCTCTTTTGAACTCAGGTTCATTGAACCCTATGTAGCAACCCAGACCCGAAATAGGGCTGACATCACCCCTGACCTGACACATCAGGTTGTGGATCAGGGAAATATATGCCGTCAGGCGCCTTTTGTTTTACAGGGGCAGCATCTCTAAGGCTACTCACCATGTGTTGCCCGAGAAAACCATCACGAATCACAAGTCATGCTTCTGAGTTGTGTGCCAGAAAACTTTGAGGTAAACCTAGCTGAAAAATAGCTACTGCGGCAAAACACCTGGACTGCACGGTTCTAACCGGTGGGCATCTATGGTTTAGCTTATCACCAATCTACTCAAGTAGGTTCTGACCAAGGTCACAGGTAGGGAAACTGGCGATGGTTTCCTTAGAAACATGGTTGTCACTTGTCTAGTCGTACCCTGCCCATTCTCTTCAGGGATCCTCCCCTTCAAAAAATGTGCCAAACACCCGGAAAACAGGTGGTTTCTAAAGAGGAACGATGGGTGAAGAGAATGGGGACTCACACCTGAGGACTTAGGTAAGTTGAACATCCAAGTCATGAAGACCCAAAGTCCGGACATTTCTTGACACCTCAAGGACACCGGCGAGCTGCGCCGTGTGCTCAAGGCGGAAATCGCTGTGAGAGAGAGAGAGAGAGAGGCTTCGACCAGATGTCCTGGAGCCTGAAACTACACACAAACATGGGGTGAGTTGCAACAAATCTGGGTCTGGGGTGAGTTGCAACCCTGAAACCTGGGTGGACACTCAAAGGGTTGTAACTCCCTTGAATTGCTTGAGGGTCCAGGCTGACCAATCGGTTTCCCCTTGTTGGTCCCCTTTTAGTAAACCCAGTGATTCCATGTAATATAGGCAACCAAAATCCTTGAAAACCCAAAACGGAGAATGACTGGTTGCCTACTTTGGAGGTAACTGGGATCCACTGGGAAAGGTTTCAAAAGAGAAACCTGGTGTTTATGGGTCCCTAATTTTAAAGGCCATGTCAGGAGTGGAACAAGAGTGTTCAGTGTCCCATGAAACAGGGAACCAAGTTGATTAGTCCAAGGTCGACACAGAACCCAGTTGACTGTGCTGCTGGCAAAAAAGGGGGAATAGGAAGTATTTCTTAAAACTGAATAAAGGGTCTGTACGGCCCATGTTTACTGTGGTGGGTCACAAGCTCGGAAGGGATTTTTCAACTTTAACAAGGTGACGCGCATCGGGTCAATCAGGCAGTACGTCTCGGTCCTTAGGTTTTGTTGCAAACAAGTCACGGTTTGGATGGCAAACAACTTGCTGGTTCGCAGGGAATGAGTTGGAATGACTCCGAGAGAAAACCATCCCCTGTGATTCCCTTTAAGGGAATCCCCTTCCGTTTCATTCCCAACACCCTGGTTCCTCCCCTGAGCACCCCAGCAAGAGAACCAATGGGTGGCTCATATTTTTCCCCCGGCTGGAAGCTTTGGATTCCAAATTGATAGACACGGAAATCGGCGAGGGGTAGTTTGGGGCGGCGTTCAGGCAGGGTTCCGAAGATTCGTTTCCAGGAGGTTTTGGGGCTGTTGGGGATACCACCTGGGCATAGGTGTCCTCTTTGGCTGTTTTGCTAGAAAAATAAGTGGCCCTGGTTTAGCTGGTGTTTTAATCATCTACCAGGGCTATCCATCTATTTCCCCTAAAAGGACACCTATGCACCTGGGCGTATTTGTGTAGGGGGCCATAAGAATGATGGTCATGGCAACGGTGTCCAGTTGGCAGGCTCCGAAGCTCTTGTGTTCAGGGGATCACAGGTGTACAGCCACTCTTTCAATTTCCCCATATTGGAGGAGTCTTTGGATGCAGCGATGTTCTTCCTTTGGTCTCCTGGATGGCCTGTTTGTGCCATAGTTTTGCTTGTGGCTTAGTATGAAGCTCCAATATGTTGGATTACCTTTTGAAGCACGCGCTTGCTATCGAATTTCAAGTTTCGCCAGCGACAGTTGTTCTAAAGGGAAAGCAAAAGACGACGGTTCCCTCATTGTGAGAAACATCAATTGGATGAATGTAGATGAATTCACTCAGGAAGTCAGAAAGCTCACGTCATTGACGCGGGGACGTCAGGTAAGTGGTTCGTAATCATGGTAGACAAATCACCCGGCCGTGGTTTGTATCTTTCCTCAGTCCTGGAGTTGTGGATTTATACGTTTTGGTTGCCATGCTAGGCATTCAGGATCCCAGGTGCCGCTGGTTAACTGCGATAAGTCGACAAGCATGGACTCACTAGGCCGGGTAGGTCTGGGTGCTTTCATCAAAATAGGATTGAGAGCAAATCGGAAGGCGTTCGATTTGCCGCGCCGGGCCTGGCTGCCTATCGATTGGCTCAGTGGCACTGCAAGCTGTGCTCTGCACATTCTCGTAGCCGACGGCTCATGCCGAAGCGCAAGGCAGCGGAAGCTGCGGATGCGCCCGTGCGAAACGGGGTTGGCAACGCCAGGCTGAGTAGCATTTGCTTAAGAATATATAGCTGAATTCCCCCTGTTGGTTTTAACGGTGAAATCTATGTCACAACTGAAATTGGAATGGTTTGCTCATTTTTTGTCCAGGAGACTAAGAAAATGGAAGACGAGGTGCTTGAAGGAGTTGATACATCATGTAAGTAGTTATTTGCCCTGGCAGCCCACTTGACACTTACAAGCCAAGTAAGGGGGTTGTTTCACCAGGGTTGCTAGTCGACCGAGGTGTACACTGTTTCTTTGCCCTGCCTTCTTTTTAGGTAGAGTAAAGGTTGACCAAGAGGCATGACTACAACCCACAAAGAGGGCTTGTATGCTAAGTAAGGGAGACACTAACCACGTACTTGGCGGATCCCAAGACCTGATTTGTTGTTTCCCTTTTCGCTTAGGGCTGCCATCCATGCTCCTTGAGAGGCTGCGAGGAAGGTGAGGACATACCCCGAATTGCTCCAACCTGTGTAATCAAGACTATTATATGCCCGTATGTTTGTTTGCACTATGCATACATGTATGCATGCCGCAAAAAGATATACAGATACATATATATATATGTATCATGGGTGTAGACCCGTTAAGAGTCCCAGCTATGAACATATTTGCCAGTTTGATCGCGCCAGCAGGGTGGGTGGGGGGGGGGGGGGGTTTGGGGGGGCTCGGGGGGATGACAACGTTCGGAGTCACGCGCGCACGTGCGCAGCCATACGCGAGTTGCTCGTGCCCACACCCACACACATACGCACATGCGGCGCGCAGGGTTCCGAAAGCTTATCTTGGGCTTTTGGGGATACTTGGATAGCCAAGTTGCGATCGCTTTTTTTCAGTCACTGTTGCGATCGGTGTTTGGGGTAAAGTGGATGGAAAAAAGCGATCGCACCTGGCGATCCAGGTACCTGGTCTTTTTTACCTTGCAACCTGTGGTAACCTGGAAGACATACAACCACCAAACAATATGTCCAGCTATGGCGGTTCACACACACCGACGATGCTGAATGTGGCGCACTTCAAGAAGTGGGCGTGCTCTAAGTGAACGCCGGTCCGTTCTGGCAGTGTCAAAGACACAAAGGCCAAGCAGAAGAATCTGCTGGGCAAGATGAACGAGTATCAATGGCCAACTCCGCAACATGTACTGATACACCCCAATGTCTCAGCGACATGACCCATAAGCCGTTTCCACACACACACATGGTGATCCACACACAGAAAGACCCTGTTGTCGTTCTGAACAGAAGCATGTCTCTCACAAGTTGTTTTTTTCATTGGGTTCGCTTGTCAGGTTGGCTTAGAAAGGAAGCCATTGATCTGGGTATACCTCCATCTCCACTCTTTCCAGCCTTCCTCCAGTTTAGAAACTCTCCGGACAACGGATCTGGTGTTTGACAAGAATGATGGTTGACAACAACATTGGAAATCAACCCCTAGAATTAGACACGAACTCGTTTTAATTGGTGGTTTGAGTTGGTGGGTTGGATTTGGATTTGAAGCAATGGTTCTTGTAGCGTCAGCCAGCACCACTCCAAACCACCAAGTGGAAGGAGGCTGAAACAAAACAGTTTGGTTACTGTTTCTGGCCACCATCCAAGAGTGGCAACATAGGCAGCTCACTTTAATGAGCCCTGGATGGAAAGCAAGTGGATATCAGCTCCATTTCCCTGGAGTACCAAGGGCTTGCAGCCTCTAAGAACCAAAAGAAGAATGGCTTGGTTTTGAATGGGAGAATAGCTCAGTTGCCCAAAGCCGACCTTTTAACCTTTTGGTTTTCCAGTTTTGGTCCATATTTTTAGTCATGGCTCCAAAAGGTTAACCTTCTATTTCTGGGTCCTTTGGGCAAGTGAGATAGCCCTGTGGGTGTTTGTGTGTGTGTGTGTTTGAAGCTCGGTACACTGTCTGTTGGTTTAGAGGGAAGCCACAAGGACCATTGAAGCCCGCACTAAGGGGTCGCCAAGTTTAAGACTACGCCCCGTTTGGGGGTCGCCTATTTTGACTCGCCCCCGTTTAGGGGTCGCCGTTTGGGGGTCGCCCGTTTGGGGGTCGCCAATTCGTTGGTTCGGTGTTCAAAGGACGCTTCAGCTCAGGTAAAGAAAAAGGCGGCGGACATCTGGCAGTGCCGCCTGCTGTGCCTGAAGCTTGGGGATGCTTGAGGTGTATGGGGTACCGAATTCCCGACAGAACTGCCCTTGCAAACCCCAGAGGTTTAGGGCAATGTTATGGATATTTTGGGGGTCTAGGTACCTTAGTTGGGATCTCCTCCAAAATTATGCCATATGTTACAAAGAAGGGCCTAGGATGCCTCAAGTAAGTGGCCTCGGTTGTCATCCGCTTAGGCGTCTAACTGTGGTATATGCAGCGTATGCTCACCACTTGCGAAGCTTCCTGCCCCGTTTTAAGTAACTACCCAACTGTGAATCCGGGAGACCTTTTTTCCATATTTTTTCCGCGACAAAACAAGCATGGAGACATGCCGGTGTTTTCCTAGGAATGATAGTTCTAAGAAATAAAGATCGAATGCTTTGTTTGTTCTTCTGCCAGATTTCATGCTAACTCGACACTTGGGATCACCCAAGAAGGCGTAACATTGTTGCTTCCTCAAGCCACGAGATCCATTTCCTGGACAGGTGTCAAGGTCGCAAGGCGCAACCCATGAGTTCATGGAAGGAACAGTCTAAACGGTGACAATTGTCCCTGGATGTTCGTTCCTTTGCCTATGTCAGGTAAGGTGATGACCACGTTTCTATCTGGCAACCGCGTTTTGGCAAAAACACGCCATGGTTATGCCCTACTTGCGTGGGTTGAACCTCCAAGTAGGCCGGTTTAGACCTCGACTTGTTGCTTGCCAAGTCTCGGGTGAGCTCTTTGTTGGTGATGTGGCGTGACAAGATCCGGGCCCCCTACTGGGTGGTTTCCCACTGGCTGTCCTTCAAACAAACCTGACAAGCCTAGCCTCAACAAACACCCATGTTGTTGTTTGGGAGGGTTGGATGTCTAGTGGGTTGATCATTTGGTCCATATTCAAGCTGCACTGTTGTTGGCATGTTTTTGTTGGGGTTTGCATCTTTTTTGGTGCTGTTCATTTTTACTGCGGGGCTGCAAAAGCCTAATGCTGTTGTTGCAAGCCCATATCCAGAGTTGTAGAATCTAGTCACTCCAACGCAGAGCCCCGGACCCTCCAGGCCAATTTGTCAGGGGCCCTCAAAAACCACCCGTTTTGAGGGCCCCAAATGAATCGGCACCCTTAAACCAAGCAACCCCTTAAGGATATCAAAAGAGTTCTAGAAGATTACGTTAGCTAAAGAAACAACAGGTGAAATCCACTAAGAAGCGCCAATGAAACGATACACGATAATATATATATATATATTATATAGGGGTAGTATAGGCAAAACGGTCGCAAAGCTGGAAAATAGCCAGGGAACCTACCAAGTCTAGGTCCCCCAGTAGTGCCCTTTTACAATTTCTTTTTTGGTTGGGAGGGTTCCCCTACTAAAATAAACAGAGCAGAAAAAAGTTGGTACCCTGATTCTAACCTCTCTACTGGAGGACCTAGTTTAGGACCTCGAAAAGGGTATCTACTGGTTAATGTAGGCTTCTTGGGAGCAGATGTGTTACGTCTCCATAAGCCTCTGACCTCATAGCTTCAGCTGAGGAATGAGTGACTGGGGATTGACAATCCCCAGAGGCGACACTCGCCTGGGGTTTTGGTCGCATTCTGGGCGTCCCTTGGGTTAAGTTTGCGTTTTGCCAGCTCCGCCAGTCCGAGTCGGGCAATCGACCGGATCCAAGGAAAGACCTGGACCACTCCGGGGACACCGAGGCTTCTTCCAGGCTTTGGGAGGCGAGATACCAGTGGCTGGAGTTGGGTGGCGTTTTTGTTGCTTTCGGTTTTCAGGGCTCCTTAAAAGATACATTTTGCCCATTTGAAACATGGCTTTTTCCACCAAAATAAAGGGACACCACCATTTACAAGGCAATGTTCAGGTGTACAATGCAAGGGTCCCTGGTTTTTGGAGTTGGTAGCTACGTTTTGGCATTCAAGATGCACCATGAAACTTCTTGGAAAGATTCGGTGCTCTAAAGTTTTATGAACTTGGTGGAGCTGTCTTTTTTGAAGGCGAGGTTGGGGGTGCAGGTACACGTTTCAGGTTGGTTGAAAGCGACAGCAGCTGCCATTTGCTTTTTATAGTTCCCTGCTTGCTTTAAAGGGAGTCTACCACGACTGGAGATGTGCTTGTTTGTTGTTTGCCAGGGGACGTAAGCAAATGGAAGTAACGGTTACTGGGGAACAGTAACCAAGAGCTCCCTGAAGCACATCACGTTTTACTTTGTTTCACTTTGAAGCTTTGCTTTTGATGTTTTTAGTTGCTTGTAGTAGTACAAAGCTAAACTGCCTGAAGTAGAATCCTGCCCAACTTTCCAGCTGTTTTTGCACTGTTTCACTGTATCTTCTCTACGCGGCGGAAAGCCTGACCAAGCGAGTCCATATCGGCTAAGCCAACACCAAGCTAATATTGCACGGGTGCTAAGGCAGGTTTACTTATTTTGCTTTTTGAAGTAGAACGCACAAAAGTAAAACTGTGTGTGTACTTCATTTGCTACATGTCCCCAGCGAAAGCAAGAAAGTAAACAAGTACAACTGTTGGGCCCATGAAAAGTAAAAAGTTAACACGGCGTTGTACTGTTGGGAGTGTTACCTGTTTCTGTTCCTGGGTGTAAAAAGTAAAACTGCATGAGCTAAACAGGTTTTTATCTTGGACCTGTACTTTGACTTTTGCGGGGCTAGAAGTGTGACTTTTCGAGTTGTGCTTTGCACCGGACGTAGAAAAAGTTAAAGCCGGTAAACCCTGCGGACCCGGCCAGTGACAAGCATAACACTGATTGCACTCAAGTCAGCTTTGTTCTTTTGGGGGTTTTACTTTTTAACTTTTGCGGGGCAAAAGCAAAGAAAGTAAAACTGCCAGAAGTAAAAACAATGGAAGTCTTGCAGAATGTTACTTTTACAGGGGAAACCACAATAAGTGAAACTGCCTGAAGCAAACAAGTAATTTTGCCAGTCGTTCTTTTTGTTTTCATGGGTCCTAATCTTGTTTTAATCTTGGGAAAGTCAAACTCCCTGAAGTAAAAACATCATTGACTTGTGGGAGTTTGTCTTTTTCACTTTTCATGGGAGAAGTCTCACTCATTTCACTTTGTTACTTGTGTTGAAGAAACGTTAACAAGTAAAACTAAACTGCCAGAGGTAGAACGTATCCATGTTTGCATGGTGTTTTGTCCAGAAATAATACTTGTTTCGAGCACAACAGAAACCAAAGCGCCTAAACAATTAGAACAATTAGGATTGGGTTGTGGGGTAGTGACCCTACTCGGGTTGGTGTAGGTTTACTTCGCTCGGCTCCATCATATAAGTCTAAGTCTAAGCAGATCAACAGGCGGCACTCCCTCGTTGGATGGAACTTATGGGAAGACGTTCGGTCCACGTTCGGTCCAAATTTCCAGTTATAAACTTATATGGTCATGGGGAGGGACACCGCAAGGACTCACCAAATTTCCTACAAAAGCCAGGGGCCCCACTTAGTTTGTCGATGCCCTGCACGCACTTTGACAGTGAATTGTTGACCGCTCGTATGTGATTCCAGAGCCCCGATTTGACGCTTGGTGTTTGCAGGTGGTGTATGATGCAGATGACGAGACTCTGAAGCTGTTCGACGAGCTAAAGCTGTCGGCTCGACTGCACTATGTTGCGAGCTGGTTTGTTTCTCCCAGGATACCTCATCTAAGCCTTACGTCCATGGTCGTCCCTAGTACGTGGTTTCTTTGACCCTGGTTACATATGCGCTGTTGTATGTTTGTCCACAATCTTACAAGGGGTATAATCAAAAGCTCGGGGCCATGGTTGTACACCCCGTTTGGAGTGTAGTCAGAGCGACTCTGCCCACTGACCAAAGCAGCCGATCGCCTCAAGTTGTCTTGCCATGCCTGGGTCACGGGCATTGGGGAGCTGTTCGATGAACCAAGCCTCCCTTCATGGTTGTTGTTGGGAAACATTTTACATTTTTGCTTATTGTGGTTTAGTGGGAAATCCCAACTCAACTGCTAAAAAAAAATGGCTCCCCTTTCAACGTCAACCAAGCCTTAGGGTAATCCACAGCAAGAGTTGCTGCAAGTGAGCAACTAGGTCCCCCAGTAGTGCCCTTTTACCATTTCTTTTTTGGTTGGGTGGGTTCACCTACTCAAATAGACTACAGGAAAAAAAGGGTGCCCCTATTCTAACCTCTCTGCTGGAGGACCTAGGCAATAGTTTTTGTTTTTCTGCACCGATCATCCATTGATGCGCACAACACAGCACCCGTACCACCTGAAAGAACTACTCTTAAAGGGAATTCACCAAGCATACCTTTGGGTTGCAACTCACCCGAAGCAGAGTTTGAGGGTCCTGGTATGAACATGGGGAGAATCGGATAGGCCAGCTCGATCAACTGACGTGGGGTCGGAACATCGGTAGCTTTTGCTGGATGTGCGCCCATTTCACCCATTGACATGCAATTGCCATGGTGACAAAGGTGCACCTGGACCCGGAAACTACCCTTAATGTTTAGGGCCATAACCAATTGTTGATAAGTTTGTCCCTTTTTCCGACAATGGAAGTGGACGGGGGGGGGGGGTCCTCCCAAAGCCTGTCAGATGGGCCATTGGCAGCTGGAGGGAGGGTACACCAGTCCTTCCCCAAAGTCCCAAGAACCTGACTCTTCCTCAGAATTAGCTCCCCTTTTTCCCCACATCTTTGTGTGGGGTTCTTACTTTTTCCGCTCGTCGTCCGCGCGCCGCGTCTCCTCCTCCCGCTCGTCTCCGTCTCACTCACTCACTCACTCACTCACTCACTCACTCACTCACTCACTCACTCACTCACTCACTCACTCACTCACTCACTCACTCACTCACTCACTCACTCACTCACTCACTCACTCACACTCACACTCACTCACACTCACTCACTCACTCACTCAGTCACTCACACTCACTCACACTCACTCACTCACACTCACTCACACTCACTCACTCACTCACTCACTCACTCACACTCACTCACTCACACTCACTCACACTCACTCACTCACTCACTCACTCACTCACTCACTCGCTCACTCACTCACTCACACTCGCTGACTCACGGCAGCTGTCTAGAGGGACAGGATGTTGTCGCGCGCGCGGCGGGGGGTGTGCGAAATCGTGGCAGGCGCAGCACTTTGGCGATGCCGTTGCGAAATCGTGGCAGGCGCAGCACTTTGGCGATGCCGTTGCCGAAGTCGTGGCAGGCGCAGCATTCTGTGCATCTGGGTGTGTGTTTGTGTGGCAGGGGTCGCATTCGGCAGCTGTCTAGAGGGACAGGATGTTGTCGCGCGCGCGGCGGGGGGCGTGCGAAATCGTGGCAGGCGCAGCACTTTGGCGATGCCGTTGCGAAATCGTGGCAGGCGCAGCACTTTGGCGATGCCGTTGCCGAAGTCGTGGCAGGCGCAGCATTCTGTGCATCTGGGTGTGTGTTTGTGTGGCAGGGGTCGCATTCGGCAGCTGTCTAGAGGGACAGGATGTTGTCGCGCGCGCGGCGGGGGGCGTGCGAAATCGTGGCAGGCGCAGCACTTTGGCGATGCCGTTGCGAAATCGTGGCAGGCGCAGCACTTTGGCGATGCCGTTGCCGAAGTCGTGGCAGGCGCAGCATTCTGTGCATCTGGGTGTGTGTTTGTGTGGCAGGGGTCGCATTCGGCAGCTGTCTAGAGGGACAGGATGTTGTCGCGCGCGCGGCGGGGGGTGTGCGAAATCGTGGCAGGCGCAGCACTTTGGCGATGCCGTTGCGAAATCGTGGCAGGCGCAGCACTTTGGCGATGCCGTTGCCGAAGTCGTGGCAGGCGCAGCATTCTGTGCATCTGGGTGTGTGTTTGTGTGGCAGGGGTCGCATTCGGCAGCTGTCTAGAGGGACAGGATGTTGTCGCGCGCGCGGCGGGGGGTGTGCGAAATCGTGGCAGGCGCAGCACTTTGGCGATGCCGTTGCGAAATCGTGGCAGGCGCAGCACTTTGGCGATGCCGTTGCCGAAGTCGTGGCAGGCGCAGCATTCTGTGCATCTGGGTGTGTGTTTGTGTGGCAGGGGTCGCATTCGGCAGCTGTCTAGAGGGACAGGATGTTGTCGCGCGCGCGGCGGGGGGTGTGCGAAATCGTGGCAGGCGCAGCACTTTGGCGATGCCGTTGCGAAATCGTGGCAGGCGCAGCACTTTGGCGATGCCGTTGCCGAAGTCGTGGCAGGCGCAGCATTCTGTGCATCTGGGTGTGTGTTTGTGTGGCAGGGGTCGCATTCGGCAGCTGTCTAGAGGGACAGGATGTTGTCGCGCGCGCGGCGGGGGGTGTGCGAAATCGTGGCAGGCGCAGCACTTTGGCGATGCCGTTGCGAAATCGTGGCAGGCGCAGCACTTTGGCGATGCCGTTGCCGAAGTCGTGGCAGGCGCAGCATTCTGTGCATCTGGGTGTGTGTTTGTGTGGCAGGGGTCGCATTCGGCAGCTGTCTAGAGGGACAGGATGTTGTCGCGCGCGCGGCGGGGGGTGTGCGAAATCGTGGCAGGCGCAGCACTTTGGCGATGCCGTTGCGAAATCGTGGCAGGCGCAGCACTTTGGCGATGCCGTTGCCGAAGTCGTGGCAGGCGCAGCATTCTGTGCATCTGGGTGTGTGTTTGTGTGGCAGGGGTCGCATTCGGCAGCTGTCTAGAGGGACAGGATGTTGTCGCGCGCGCGGCGGGGGGTGTGCGAAATCGTGGCAGGCGCAGCACTTTGGCGATGCCGTTGCGAAATCGTGGCAGGCGCAGCACTTTGGCGATGCCGTTGCCGAAGTCGTGGCAGGCGCTGCATTCTGTGCATCTGGGTGCTCTGTAATCGCATCCATACTCACATCCTTGGGAAAAACATAGCATGTGGGGTTATCCGGTCCTTTAATTGTTTTTTTTGTTGCTTTTGTGGGGTCCTAGTTCCAGCGAAGTACTGACTTCCCAAGTCACTCGACCTTTTTACTTTGGGAAGACCATTTTAGACAAGAAGTTTGCCTGGAACCCCCAAGGTTTTGGGGTTAGCGTTACGATCCGCTGGCTGAAGTTTCTGGGGAGCAAATGAGCAGGGCTTATACATGGTTGTCGTTGGCAAACATTTTACATTTTTGCTTATTGTGGTTTAGTGGGAAATCCCCACTTGACTGCTAAGATTTGATTTTTTGCTCTCCTTCCAACGGCAAGCAAGGTATTTTACCACAAGCAAGCGAACAAACGGGAGCTTCCAAGCACCAGCCAATTAAACGAAGTAGTTGTCGACTCCGTCTTTTTATTTTTACTGGATTCCCGTTTGGAAAGTTGTATGGTTCTATGAGTTTCACCAACTCCCTATGCATTCCCCTTTGGTCCTTAGGAAGACCCGACCCCTCCATTGGACACCAGAGGTGTTTGGGGGTCTCAAAACCTGGCTGTTAAATCGGGCCCTAAATGAATCGAGTTGGAGCCTCTGGCTAGAAACCGTTCCAACTTCAGTCCTTCAAACCACCGCCTTCTGGGCAGCGGGTCGCGCAGCATTGGTCGGCCGAGGTCGGAGATCTCTTTGCCGCGGCCGTGGCTGTGGCAGGAGTGGTTTCTGCAAACGTGGGACTGAACGGGGTGTCCCAATTCTTTTAGAGGTTCCCACTGTTGGAGACCCCCATACTAGGACAGGTTTTACTTGGGATCAACATTACGGAATATGTTCTCTCCAAATATCCTCGGAATGGGGTAAGCAGTACCCACATGGAGTATGTGGGAGTAGGTTGCCGCCTTTTGCTCTGTTTTTTGCAGGTGGTTACGGTTACTACCCTTAAAAGGGATCCATCATACAGCGGTGCCTTTTTTCCATTGCGCCTGAGGAAACAAAAACAATAAATTGACAGCCCCAAGAAGTTTCCATCATCCTGATCGGTGTCCCTTTCTGTACAGTCTGCGTTTGTACTCCCATTTTGTAAAAGGTTTTGCCAGGGTTGCATACTTTGTCCCCTTCTGAGCGCTTCATTTGGATGGATTCAGAAAGTCAGCAAGTTTCCCCGGGATCCTAAAATACGAGGAGGTGGGTGGGGTGAAATTGTGTTTGTGCGACTCCCAATACCCAGTGGTTTTAATGTCTCATGTCAGCGGTTGAATAACAAAAAGGAGCTTCTTGGCTGACTTGGCTGGACAAAAGCAAGTGATTTTCTAAATATACCCTGAAGCAAAGTGGGCAATATTGATCGTTTTTTTGGTGTTTGCGATCGTGCTTGGGGATGCAGGCAGCGATTTACCAAGAACGTTGGTCGGAAACGGCTCCTCCAAACATTGGATTGACGGGAGCACAGCCGGTGAAATTCATGTGTTTGGCTGAGCTAGTAACTGTCTCATCAGACAACTTGCAGTTAGATTGAACGTGCTTCGATGTAGACAGCGTGCCTGGAAAGCAAAACAACTATCACAAACTCTTGCGCGTATCTAACGTAAGTCCAGCATGTCCATCCGGAAGATGCTTGGCTTTGCGTCTCACTCCCTCAGTTTGGGGCTAAAGCTACTAGGTCCCCCGGCGAAAGGGCGCCCGACCTCTGACCCCTTTTTTGGTTGGGAGGGCAAGCCCCTACTAAAATAGACAAACCAGAAAAAAGTTGGTACCCTAATTCTAACCTCTCTACTGGAGGACCTAGGCTATTTGCTCAGCAACAAGTTCAATCGTCTTTCGGATTGATCCACTAGATCACATGTGAAGCTCGAGCATGAGCGGAGTCCTTGAATTTCTCATCGAATCAGTCCGCTTTTGTTGGTATCCCTACAAGCGAAACCTGGCTCAGACAATGGAATCTGGTTGCGCTTGCCCTCATCAACATTGGTGCCCCAATTTCGGTTCTTTTGCAGCGGCTGCTGATCTTATTGTATATCTTTGGCCCAACGTGATCGAGCCGAAAACCGCAAGTTCGGAAGGTTGTCGGGTACCAAGTTGCACCGACAGGCACCTCTGGGTTTGGAGGGACGCATATTCCGATCGACTGAAGGTGTTGACGTTGGTGGATCGATATTGGATGAGCTTTCGGGCTTCCGAAGGGCGTTGTCGCATGTGCCAGTGACTAAGGGACCTCCCTGCATAGCCAAGCTGCGATGGCTTTCTTCAGTCGCTGTTGGTGGTTTTTGGAGTAAAGTGCATGGATCCCAAAACAGCCACTGGCGATCCAGGTCATAACAAAGTGGGACAAATCAAGACCCATCACAGATCTGTTACTCGGGTGCGTCGCAACATTTTTGCCGTGTTTGTGAAAATGGTGTCCTTTTTCGACTCCTTTCAGCTGCAGCTTCGCAGAATGTCGGCTCTATGAAGCTGGAGGTGTCCTTGCCGAGCGGAAGCGCCTGCTGTGTATCAATCTCAGCGGAGAGGCCCGTCAGCGAGCTGAGGGCTCAGGCGCAGCAGCACTTCCAGCTTTGTTGCAACTCAAAAGCTTCCGGAAAAATAACTCGGGTGGAGAAATGGGATAAGCGAAATCTGGTCTCACCATTTCTTTGTCGCATTTTGCCAAGGGATGTTAGGACTGAATCACTTTTTGCCAACTTAGTTGGGTTTTCCGTATGAAACCGCTAAACATTATTCACTTTTAGCAGGGGAGCAGAAAGCAACCGAGGCTTGATGTGACGGCCACTGTTGGCGAGACTGGCTTGGGAGATGGGGACTGGCTGCGAGTGTTGGGGCGTTCGCTTGGCACTGTCAAGGGGGCGAGGTTGTGACGTGGGGTGATTCACACAGTGGCGGCGACAGCAGCCAAGTGAAGGAGCAACTGAGGAACGTCCGCCATATCCACGGTATTGACTTTTCTTTTGCGGCCGTTCTTGAATCTGGGGCTGTTGTTACTTGGGGACATCCTGACCTTGGCGGAGATAGCAACCCAGCGCAGGAGCGACTGAGAAACGTCCGCCATATTCAGGCAACTGTTTGCGCTTTTGCGGCCATTCTGGAGTCTGGGGCAGTTGTGACATGGGGAAATGCAGACTGTGGCGGAGACAGCAGCCAGGTGCAGGACCAGCTGAGGAATGTGCAGCAAATCCAGGCGGCTAGCCCAGGTGCTTTTGCAGCCATTCTAGAATCTGGAGCTGTTGTGACATGGGGTGTTCCACGCTATGGAGGAGACAGCAGCCAGGTGCAAGAGCACCTCAGGGACGTCCGCCACATCCAAGCAACTCGCTCTGCTTTTGCAGCCATTCTGGAGTCTGGGGCTGTTGTGACATGGGGCCATTCTGCTTTCGGCGGAGACAGCAGCCAGGTTCAAGGGCAGCTGAGGAATGTGCAGCAAATCCAAGCAACAAATCAGGCTTTTGCGGCCATTCTAGAATCTGGGGCTGTTGTGGCTTGGGGCCATTCTGCTTTCGGCGGAGACAGCAGCCAGGTTCAAGGGCAGCTGAGGAATGTGCAGCAAATCCAAGCAACAGATCGGGCTTTTGCGGCCATTCTAGAATCTGGGGCTGTTGTGGCTTGGGGCGATTCTGCTTTCGGCGGAGACAGCAGCCAGGTGCAAGGGCAGCTGAGGAATGTGAAGCATATCCAAGCAACTGGTGCTGCTTTTGCAGCCATTGTGGAATCTGGGGCTGTTGTGGCTTGGGGTAATCCCTCTTGCGGTGGAGACAGCAGCCAGGTGCAGGAGCAGCTCAGCAATGTGCAGCAAATCCAAGCAACTAGTGCTGCTTTTGCAGCCATTTTGGAATCTGGGGCTGTTGTGGCTTGGGGTGATCCCTCTGACGGAGGAGACAGCAGCCAGGTGCAAGAGCGGCTCAGGATGAGCACGGTGCCTAAAAATGAATAAGTGGGAAGGAGTGGGAGGCAGTACATGATTCCTATTTAATCCTTTTGCTTAAAGCTCTAGGGCAAGTGTGTGTGAAGCTGTTGTGACAAGGCCAACGTTGTGACAAAGCCAACAGGAGCGTGCTGATAACAGAAAGGTAGCACACTCACTTGCCCAGAGTCGACCTTTTAACTTGTTGGTTTCTATGTTGGTCCATGTTTTGCCTTTTGGTTCCAAAGGGTTGATCACCCTTTATGTCATGGACACGTCGCCGTCTCTGGATGCAAACGAGGCCGGCCACTGTGAACCAAAAAAAGAAAGGCAGGCGCATGGATGCCAGACCAAGCAAAAAAAAGTTTCTACCTGGAGTCTCCTTCCGACCTGGAAAATGGTTGGTCGTTGTCCAAAATAATGGAGTCATTGACCCATTCTTTAAGGGTCATGGAGACTCCAGGTACATATTTTTTTGGGTGTGCCTTTTTTTTCGGGGGACCCCTCCAAAAAAGGTGGTTCTCATTTGAATTGGTTCGCCAAAAATGAGTACCAACTCCCAAGAAAAGGCGAGCACCCAGTGAATTTTCAGGGGGTTCCTTTGTTGTCCTGCCTCATGGCAAGCTCGTGGACTTTAATCTTGGAAAGAATAGAAACACAACAACCATAGGTGTCCTGTTTGGTTGTTTTGCTAGAAAACTACATGGCGATTCCTGGTTTAGCTGGTCTACCAGGGATATCCATCTATTTCCAACCTAAAAGGACACCTATGACAACACACGCAGGGGCCCACGGAAAACACCCGCCTGTCCGGCTCGTGCCTCAGCGGCTGCCTCAAGTTTCCGTCCATGCGCTTTTGGGAAAGCCCTTGGACTTGGTGAGGTGAAGTTTCTGGGTGTTTTTTTTTCTGCCATGCCCTGAGCTTTTGGTGTTTTTCAGGAGTTTTTTGGGAGCTGTAGTTTTTGTTTTTTTTAATGAAGCCCACCAAAAGTTACGCTTTGAACAGATCTGAAGACCGCCCAGTTTGATGTGGGGGTCTGTTTCCTTTCGGTAGCCAAAATGACTTCGGATCCTTGCTTGGATAACCTCGTCGCATGAAGCTATTCCCCTGTAAATACCAACAAATACTTGTTTCCCATAGTTTCAAAGTGGTGCGAACTGGATTCCGTAAGTCCTACGACTTGTTGACCCGGGGTTCTGGCTACTTACCAACTGCGGTGGACAGTTGCCGGGGGGGGGGGGGGGGCATTTTTTTCTTCCTGGTGGGTGAGGTATGGAACAAAAATATGGCAATCTGCTTTCCTGCCTCACCTGAAGTGGCTAGCAACCCTGGTTTCATCTAGCAAGTGCCCCGAGCTGGCATCAGGATTTGCCCATACCCGCAGAACTAAGGAGGCCCTTTGTTCGGAGCACTGCCGAATCCACCTACACTTTTTCGGGGAGAAAAATGAAATTTGCTGGTGTGCCATGGCAAATGCAATGTTTTAGGGTTTGCGGCAACCCACCCAGCTGGTTTCTCCAGGACGAGGACTCTGGAGACCCCCAGCACCTGGAAACTGCACTTGGTCGCTGGTCCCAGCAGCAGCGGAAGCTCTACCGACAGCTGGCGCCGCGATGCCGCGAGTCGGGATGCTTTCCGTTTCTGTCGCTCGGCCCGAAGATATCATTCATGCTCTTAGGGAACCCGGGAAGTACAGGACATGAAGTGGTTTTGGGTGGGTAGTGGCAAATCCGATCTGCAAAGTGTCCCGCTGGTTTCCACGCATCTAGGGGGTTGATTCCCGATTCTTTCTTTTCAAAGACCGGATCCGTTTTCCCAGGGTTTGGGGCGGCTTTTTAGAAAGAAGGATGCCTGGAAAGAATGGGAAGGTACCCTCGATTTGTGGTTGGTGTTAAAGGGAAACCACGAGGAAACCACTGTTTTGGGGGGGTCCCTCAAAAAAAGACACACCTTTCCTTTGAGGACCTCCAAAAGTGGCAGCAGGCTAGCAGTAGATTGATCAAGAGGGTTCATCCGGTGACCTCTGTTCGCCCCTCATTCCAACCTTCCCCATTCTCCCTGAGAACTACAGAGAACCATGGGTGAAGAGAAAGGAGGATCAAGCCGTAGGTTCATTTTAGACGCATACCGTCATGTGCGTTCCGTATTTGGTTCTTCTTTTCCGGTTTTTGGAAGGTGTTACACATCATAATCCTTTTAAAGGCACCCAGGGGGTGAAACCCCAACCAACAAAGGGGCGCAAATTCAGTTCCCCCTCATGGAAACAAACAACAACTTGTGTTTGTGTCAGAATCAGATGGACCCCCCTTCAATGGGGGGTTCGAAATTTGATGTCCTTTTTGGAAAAGCATGTCCCTTGAAAGCCATTTAACCAAGCAAGGGTGCCGATTGTCCTTTGTTTAACTTTTTTGCTTGGACCCAGAGGCTCCTACTGTCTGGACAGGTAGTTTTTCATTGTTTTTGGTCCTGGCAAGATGAAAGTATGTCTTCTCCTAGAAAGATGAAGCAAATTGTCTTACGCGTGCATCAGCAGACGCTATCTTTTCACGAACTTCATGCACGTGGACATTGCGCAGCAGACGGTTGCCGAGAGCGACATGGCGCACGCACGGATTTGCGCAATGCAACTGACTAGAAGACATTCTTTCAACTTGCTAAGACAAAAGCAATGGAGAAACGCGAAAGACAAGCATATTTTTCTGAGAGTGAAGTGAGGACATTGCGCGGCAGATGGCTTTGCACGAAAGACAAGCAGATGTTTCTAGAAGAAGACATACTTTCATCTTGCCCAGTTCCTAATCCCCGGTTGTTCAAATTACTCGAGTTTTTCCAGTTCCTAATTGCTGTCCCAGTTCCTTTCCAGTTCCTTTCCAGTTCCTTTTCCAGTTCCTTTTCCAGTTCCTAATTGGGATTTGCTGTGTTTTCTCAGTCATCCCAAGTTGCTTAAAATAAAAAAGAAACAAATACTCTTTTCTTTTTCTTTAAATGAAATCATGATCAAGCAGCAATTGCTGAGAAAACACAACAAATCCTAATTAGGAACTGGAAAAGGAACTGGAAAAGGAACTGGAAAGGAACTGGGACAGCGATTAGGAACTGGAAAAACTCGAGGAATTCGAACACCCGGGGATTAGGAACTGGAAAAACTCGGAATTTGACCACCCGCAGGTTTGGAACTGGAAAACTCAAGCACCTGCGGATTAGGAAGTGCAAAAGCTCGAGGAAAGCCGCGCAGATTTCAACAGACGCCTCTTTCAAAATGAACGTGCGCAGGGTCAACTAGCATGTGCGTAGCCACCAATTCTGGAACCGAAGCGCTAGCCGTACTGTCTGGACAGGTAGTTTTTCATTGTTTTTGGTCTTGGCAAGATGAAAGTATGTCTTCTCCTAGAAAGATGAAGCAAATTGTCTTACGCGTGCATCAGCAGACGCTATCTTTTCACGAACTTCATGCACGTGGACATTGCGCAGCAGACGGTTGCCGAGAGCGACATGGCGCACGCACGGATTTGCGCAATGCAACTGACTAGAAGACATTCTTTCAACTTGCTAAGACAAAAGCAATGGAGAAACGCGAAAGACAAGCATATTTTTCTGAGAGTGAAGTGAGGACATTGCGCGGCAGATGGCTTTGCACGAAAGACAAGCAGATGTTTCTAGAAGAAGACATACTTTCATCTTGCCCAGTTCCTAATCCCCGGTTGTTCAAATTACTCGAGTTTTTCCAGTTCCTAATTGCTGTCCCAGTTCCTTTCCAGTTCCTTTCCAGTTCCTTTTCCAGTTCCTTTTCCAGTTCCTTTTTCAGTTCCTAATTGGGATTTGCTGTGTTTTCTCAGTCATCCCAAGTTGCTTAAAATAAAAAACAAACAAATACTCTTTTCTTTTTCTTTAAATGAAATCATGATCAAGCAGCAATTGCTGAGAAAACACAACAAATCCTAATTAGGAACTGGAAAAGGAACTGGAAAAGGAACTGGAAAGGAACTGGGACAGCGATTAGGAACTGGAAAAACTCGAGGAATTCGAACACCCGGGGATTAGGAACTGGAAAAACTCGGAATTTGACCACCCGCAGGTTTGGACCTGGAAAACTCAAGCACCTGCGGATTAGGAAGTGCAAAAGCTCGAGGAAAGCCGCGCAGATTTCAACAGACGCCTCTTTCAAAATGAACGTGCGCAGGGTCAACTAGCATGTGCGTAGCCACCAATTCTG
>CAUJNA010000249.1:0-160000 GCA_963377175.1 Effrenium voratum
CCGTACGAACGGAGTGCCAAGGATGTTCTATCATCGACGTGGTGCATCGTTCAGCCCGTATGCAGGCTTCTTCACGCGCGCCCCAATGTGTGGTGGATATCCCATTTCAGGAGGTATCTGACAAATGATGTCACGAGACTGGTCATATGCTTCGCCTTGGAGAAATGCTGTCTTCAAATCCATGTGAGTATATTCCAGCCTTTATTTGAGGCTGCTTGGATTGCAAGGCGGAAACCACTCCTTGCAGCAGGACTGTCTGTCTGCTGATCATTCTTCTGCTTGTCTTGGAAGCCTCGGAGGACCCAGCAAGCCTTGGTCTTCAAGAAGTTACCATCCTTGTCTCGCTTCAGGGTTAGGACCCATCGACCGGTGACCCAGTTCCTGACCTGAATCTTGCGTGTATCGACTAAGTCGAACACTTCATTGTCAAGCCATGATTTGCACTCAAGCTGCTTAGCTTCACGGAATTGCTTCTGATAAGCTCTGATTTCCGTGGCTGTGGCTTCCTTCCGCTTCTTGCCAATGAGTGCGGATGTGGATGAAGCCTTCAAGGATTCTTGCTTGGATGAATACAGAACTAGGAGTGCACGGTCATCGTCGGTCATGTTCTTGCATAGCTGGTCAACATGATTCTGATCTGTGACTGGAAGTTCAGAAAGAACCATGAGATACACTGACCAGGAAGATGGAGATTCAGAAGACTCTCAGAGGACCAGATCCTACGATGATCACCTAGCTGATCTCGTTCTAGATGAAGCGCATTGGTCACTCATGACAGCCGAACAGAAGATCTGTGCGAACACCGGATCCTTTACGGTTCCGAGAGATATCGAAGGCAACCCTGTCCTTCTTGGACGTGTGAAAGGGGCCTTCAGCCCATCGCCCCGACTTTCATATTGAACCGGCAAATTCGCTGGATTGTTCGGATTATAATTGGATGAAGATGCAGGATCATGTCTTGGAGAATGCTCAGGTGACTCATCATTGTCATCCGGCTTCTTCTTCTTCTTCCCAGTCTTCTGCTTCTTTGACGGACTGCCGGTTGTTTCTTCTTGCACAAGTGTCGGCAGTTCAAGATCTTCATCGTGTTCCTCTGCTTCGGGATTTGTAAGAATCGCAGGTGGTGAAGGTACCACGACAGTCGGAAGAATTGGCTGAGATGATTGCGACTGTGACGGCAAAGAGACATTCACCCCCCAGTCGATTGAGTCCACTTGAGGATGAAATGGACTGTTTTTGCCGTTTAAGCGCTGCATCTCCTCCGCCAGGCTTGCACTGCGTGGTGCTGGCGGCATGGGATGATCAGGCTGATGTGGAGGATCCGGAGGAGGATCTGACATGCTCTCGTCCGGAGGTGTTGGAGGTCTTGGATCAGGCATGGGATGGTCCGGTTGATCAGGTGGTTGCTGTGTGTCAGGTTGCTGAGGTGCATCCGTGGGATCCAATGGATCCGTCTCGATGGGCATCGGCTTGACGGCCGGCGCATCGGTGAACGACTCATGAACGGATGAAAACATCACAGCATGCCACGTCTTCGGATCATACTTCTCCCAAGTGCATTTTGATGCAGGCAAGACCCAAATTCTATTCAGCTGATCAGGCTGCCAGAAGGATATGATTGCATCGTCCGGAGGTGACGTAATAGGCATATTGATGCCAATGGTGTGGACGTATGCAGTGCATGCATCATACTGAGTGGATGAGATGCACAGTTGTCTCAACTTCTTGCAGCCGTTTCACATGTTCTGACATCGCCAGTCATTAGGATCTTGCTTGAAGATATCAATTTCAGTCCCAGGTGGGTACTGCTTCATCGTCTTCTGGAATTTCTGAACTAGCGGATCTTGAATGACTAAGGGTTGAACGTCCTTGTTGAACGGCAGGTCTTGGATTCTGACTGCAAGACTGCTGCTGGTCATGTTGAACTCCTTGTCAATGGCTTCCATCTCCTTTCTCAGGATATCAACCTGCTTGATGGTGAATGGTTCAAAAAGGTCCTCCAAGAGGTACACCTCGTTGTCACGCGGTTTCACCTGCAAGTGTCGTAAGATGATGTGCGCAAGGTCCTGACAGAACTGGTAAGGATACACCTGTGCCAGTTTGGTTCTGCTTCCGAAGGAACCAGCGTTTCCCTCTAGGGGTTGGTGTTCATGCTTTACTGAGCTGGAAAAGTTTTTACACCTTCTGAAGATCGGTCTCATAACCTCGGAAGGTAAGCAGTGCATCAAGCTCGTGGGCTTGAGACTTCTGAGCCCGGATTCAGGATCTTTTAGTCCGTATGCACAGAAATGGAAATCTCCCCACCCAGGTCACGGATGGGTCTGAAAACAATTGCTGCATGCATTTCAGATACCATATCCTGCATGTCTGAGGATTTTCGATAATGAAGTATCTTCTGTGCTTCAACTGGCAACGCGCAATGGATGCCACAAATTCAACCATGGGAAGGTAGCGTTTCCGCTTTTCCCCCACCTTTTGCTGGTCTTGCTGAATGTTCTGCATATTTGACCATGGTCCGCAGACTGGTGCCATAAGGATGACATCAGGTGCTTGTTCCCTGATGATCTCCATGACCATGTGTCGTCCCTTGGATGTCATTACATCGAATCCTGCGCGGATGTCCACGCAATTCCCAACCTTAAGACCTGACAGTGCACAGCATTGACTGAATCTGGCACTTCCTGCAAAGATCTCGAGAACGTGGATCTTTCCCTTACGTACACAGTTCCAATGTGCTTGTTCAGGAATAGATGTGAGGTCCTCGACGAACATGTTCTCTGCTGGATGAGGTACTGCAGGTTTTGGAGTTGTTGTTTTCCGCGATACGTGCATCGTTCTCCTCGAGGACCCAGAACGTCTCTTCATCGTTGTTTGACATGAATCCTTCAAGTCCTTCTTCATCCTCAACCCAGAAGCCTTCTTCTCCTTCGTATTCACCTTGTTCGATGATGAAGAATGTGTTGCTTCGGCTGCCTCCTTGAGGTCGGATGGATGGATCTTGGATCGATGTCCTCGTGTGATGAAGAGTTCATGGTAATGCGTCTTCAGCATCTCATAGGAATAATTTCGAGTGAGATGTTCCTTAATGACATTGCACTTGTGAGTCGTTCTCTTTGTTGATCTGACAACTCACTTTGTATAATGAAAAACTGTGCAATGAGATTATCCCCGAAGGGAAATGCGTCCCGCTGTCTGTCCTGCATTCCTTGGATATATTGTCTGAGGACTGTAGGATCGTCCTCATTTAGCAGGGCTGGAGGCGGTGCTCGAGCACCGGCTGCTTGCTGATGTCGAGCAATTGTTCTTGCATTTGCGTCCTGTACGGACTGTCGAAATGATGGAGACTGTGCCGTAAAGATTGGCATCAAGTCCATCCATGCTGCCTTCAATCTCATGAGAAGGATTTCGAATTTTGAGGTAAAAATGAGGAACTCTTGGTTCTGCCTTCTGTGGTTGAAGAAACTGAGGAGTCTGTACAGATACACGTTGGTCGCACCTTTCAAAAAGTACTTCTTCAGCGTGTTCTTGAAATAGTTGACTCCTTCATCAGGATCTTGCAAAAGGTCATTTTGGAGGACGGCCTTGTACATGTAAGCATCTCCAGTGAGTCTGCTCTTAAGCAATGGACCTCGCTTGGCTGCTTCTACTGTGGTGATTGTCACCCAGTCGTCCACGAGTTCTTCATACCTGAACCAGCTGACTTTTCCGTCGTACGATGGCGGCTGCTTGGCGGTCATCGATAAATTAAGTGTTTCCTCCCTTGTGTAGGCTTCCATGAAACCTTCTCCATCTGATGACATCTTCCCTTGGATCTCTGCGGAAAACCCGCTCCGCTACCACAAATTGAGGCCCACTGCCCCAGGTGCCTATCCCCGGAGGGAACTGGAACCCTGTGGTAGTTGAGGTCGTTGTTGGTCCCTGAATCTATTCCGGAGAGAGTCCAGTATGCCTACAATGGATGATTGGAGGATGGATTGTCCCTGGTGGATTGTCTGATGGATAATCCTGTAAGCGGCCTGCAATGGCTCTTTTGTCCTCACGCTCGAATGGTCGTGATTATGCAAAAGGGGCCTTGAGCCAAATGTTGCGGGAGATCAATCTGTGCGAAAACAACACACCCCCCCCCCCACAGAAAAAAAAAGAAGTGGATTGGCGCATTCCCGATTCTCGCTCGCGAACGCCGCACCGGAGAATCAAGAATGCGCCCATTCAACTGAGGGGGTCTCCCCCCCCCCAAGAAAAAAAAGAAGAAGTGGATTGGCGCATTCCCGATTCTCGCTCGCGAACGCCGCACCGGAGAATCAAGAATGCGCCCATCCAGCTGAAGGGGTCTCCCCCCCCCCCCACAGAAACAAAAAGTGGATTGGCGCCATCCAACTGAGGGGGTCTCCCCCCCCCCAAGAAAAAACAAAGAAGTGGATTGGCGCATTCCCGATTCTCGCTCGCGAACGCCGCACCGGAGAATCAAGAATGCGCCCATCCAGCTGAAAGGGTCCCCCCCCCCCAAGAAAAAAAACAGAAGTGGATTGGCGCATTCCCGATTCTCGCTCGCGAACGCCGCACCGGAGAATCAAGAATGCGCCCATCCAGCTGAAGGGGTCTCCCCCCCCCCCCCACAGAAAAAAAAGTGGATTGGCGCCATCCAACTGAGGGGGTCTCCCCCCCCCCAAGAAAAAACAAAGAAGTGGATTGGCGCATTCCCGATTCTCGCTCGCGAACGCCGCACCGGAGAATCAAGAATGCGCCCATCCAGCTGAAAGGGTCCCCCCCCCCAACAGGAAAAAAAAAGAGTGGATTGGCGCATTCCCGATTCTCGCTCGCGAACGCCGCACCGGAGAATCAAGAATGCGCCCATCCAACTGAGGGGGTCTCCCCCCCCCCCCAAGAAAAAAAAGAAGAAGTGGATTGGCGCATTCCCGATTCTCGCTCGCGAACGCCGCACCGGAGAATCAAGAATGTGCCCATCCAGCTGAAAAGGTCCCCCCCCCCACAGGGAAAAATGGATTGGCGCATTCCCGATTCTCGCTCGCGAACGCCGCACCGGAGAATCAAGAATTCGTTCATTTAATTGAAGGGGTCGGCGGCACTGGGCGGCAGCCCTTAAATTTGTCAAACAGATCTCATTCGTAGCTGCCTCATGCTTCGGTTTGCACATCTTTGCTCTGGTGGCTCTGGCTGGTTCATCCAACATGTCTGGTGTTCTTGGGTGGGTATCAGAATGCCGTGAAGCGTGCTCCTCTCAGTACCCTGAGCGGATTCATCAGGACAAGTTTAGACTTGGTGAAAAGGCTATGCCATGGCCAACACCATGGATACAAACCACAAACATATGTAGAAGCAAACACGAGCAAGTACACTCACGCTTGCCACTTTTCCCCACCTGTTCTTGTAGCGTCAGGGAGCCGATTAAACAAAAAAGAAACCGAAGTGCCGCTGCACTACGTCAGACTTCTCTGGCTTCATTTCACTCCTCATATCAGGCAGGACTGGCGGTAGGAGCCTGCGCCTCAGTCTTCCAAGGGGCAGCACAGCACGCCACCCCACCCCTCCCACCCTACCCAACCCAACCCGATCCCACAACCAATGGTGGTAAGGGAGGTTACCCAAAGCAACCTTCACCCCCCCACCCCCCACCCCCCCCACCCCCACCACCCCCCCACCCCCCACCCCCCACCCCCTCCTCACCGCACACACCACCCCCCCCACCACATCCCCCCCCCACCCCAGGTGCCGCAAGCAGCCTCCCAGCCAGCTGGCAAGCCAGCCTGCAGCTCCCGCAACTTCGGGTCCAGCGCCGTGCCGCCTGGCCGGTTCAGGCACGGACCTACGGCCCGACTCCAGTGGATGGCCCCAGAAGGAAGCCATCTGGTGGTTTGGCCCCAAAGAACCTAGAAGTATGGTCTTGAGAGAGAAATCACCGATTTTCTGTCCTTCATGAAATGGCAACCTTAAAGTCCCCAAAAGAGGCTAAAGCTCCGGAACGGAACAAGTCCAGGAGGTGAGGGGAAGCTTCTATTTACCACTCAACTGGCCTAAACCCAAGAAGTGGTTTTAAAGTCTGAAACGGAACTCAGGAAGTGAGGCCAGGGAATGACCACGAGACAGGTTTTGGGCATGAACCGGTTTCCCTGCTGTGTTAGTGCAAAAACAAACCCCGGGTGTGGAACGGAGTTCAAACATAACCCCCAAAGCCATTTTAACAAATGTGTTCCTTTCGGATGCTACGCTTGATTGTCCGTGGTTTTCGGGTGGAACTGAGCGTATCTTTTTGTCAAGCGACTGTGACATGAATGTTGTTGTCTGTCTTTTTTGAGGTTGAAGTTGGTTGAAGGCTAAACCCGGGAAACGCGCCCCTTTGCGAAAGAGCCCTGGAGACGTTACGCCAGGCGCAAAGGACCTCCCGTCCATGCGCCGCAGGCGAAAAGCGAGGCCATGGGCCATCCCCGGCGAAGAAAAACGCGACCCCAACGAAACAAAGAAAGGCAGAAGAGCGAACAGAACCAAACAAACAAACAAAGACAGACAGACAGAAAGAAAGAAAGAAAGAAAGAAAGGAAGAAAGAAAGAACAAATAAATAAATAAGCAAATAGACAAACAAACAAACAAACAAACAAACAAATAAACAAAGACGAGCAACAAAACAAGCAGTCAACCAAACAAACAAACACACACACACACAGACTCAAGGAAACAAGAAAAGAAAGAAGACCGAAAGAAAGAAATAAAGAACAAAACAAGACAAACAAAGACGAGCAACAAAACAAACAATCAACAAAACAAACAAACACACAAAGACTCAACAAACAAGAAAAGAAAGAAGACCGAAAGAAATAAATCCAGAACAAAACCAAACAAACAAACAAACAAAGACGAGCAACAAAGCGAACAACCAACCACATTTTAAACATACACACACAAGCAAAGACTCGACGAAACAAGGAAAGAACGAAGCACGAAAGAAAGACATACAGAACGAAACAAAACAAACAAAGAAACAAAGACTAGCAACAACACAAGCAGTCAACCAAACAAACAAACACACACACACACACAGACTCAAGGAAACAAGAAAAGAAAGAAGACCGAAAGAAAGAAATAAAGAACAAAACAAGACAAACAAAGACGAGCAACAAAACAAGCAATCAACAAAACAAACAAACACACAAAGACTCAACGAAACAAGAAAAGAAAGAAGACCGAAAGAAAGAAATCCAGAACAAAACCAAGCAAACAAACAAACAAAGACGAGCAACAACGCGAACAACCAACCAAACACACACACAAGCAAAGACACGACGAAACAAGGAAAGAAAGAAGCACGAAAGAAAGACATACAGAACGAAACAAAACAAACAGCCAAACAAAGACGAGCAACAAAACAAACAATCAACCAAACAAACACAAAAAGAAGCCTCGACGAAACCAGGAAAGAAAAAAAACACGAAAGAAAGAAATACAGAACAACACAAAACAAACAAACAAACAAAGACGAGCAACAAAACAAACAATCAACCCAACAAACACATAAACAAAGACTCAACGAAACAAAGAAAGCAAGAATACCGAAAGAAAGAAATAGGAACAAAGCAAAACAAACAAACAAACAAAGACGAGCAACAACACGAACAATCAACCGAACAAACACACAAACAAAGACTCAACGAAACAAGAACAGAAAGCAGACACCGAAAGAAACACATAAACTTATAAACAACAAAAGAAAACAAACAAGCAAACAAAGACGAGCAACAAAACGAACAACCAACCAAACACACACACACACACAAGCAAAGACTCGACGAAACAAGGAAAGAAAGAAGCACGAAAGAAAGACATACAGAACACAACACAACAAACAAACAAACAAACAAACAACATAACAAGCAAATAAAGACCAGGAGCAAAACAAACAGGCAACCAAACAAAGACACAAACAAAGACTCAACGAAACAAACATGAAAGAAGACCGAAAGAACAAAATAAAGAATAAAACGAAACAAACAAACGAACAACTTGCGCACAAACAAAGACTCAACGAAAAAGAAAAAAAAGAACAAAATAGCGTAAAAAGAAGAAAATAAGGAAACAAAGAACAACACAAAACAAACAAGCAAACAAAATGCGCACAAACAAAGACTCAACAAAACAAAGAAAAAAACAGAAAATCAAATAGAAAAGAACAAAAGAACGTGCAAAGAACAAAAGAAGGAAACAAAGAACAAACCAAACCAAACACACAAACAAACAATCAAACAAAATGCACACAAACAAAGCCTCAACGAAACAAAGAAAGAAAAAGAAAAAAGAAACAAAACAAACAAAAGAAACAAGAAAATAAACAAGAAAAGAAAGTAAACAATTACAAGAAAAACAAATAACCAAAGAAAGAAACAACATGCACACAAACACAGACTCAACAAAACAAAGAAAGAGAACAGTAACAAAAAACAAATAACAAAAAACTACAAAAATAGCAAAGCAAAGCAAACAGAAACAAACAAACAAACAATCAAACAAATTGCACACAAACAAAGACTCAACGAAACAATTAAAGAAAAGGAACAAAATAAAGAAGAAAATAACAAAAGAAAAAAATAAAAGAAAGTAAACAGAACAAGAAACGAAAAATAACCAAAGAAGGAAACAAAATGCACACACACACAGACTCAACAAAAAAAAGAAAGAACAATAACAAAAGAAAGAACAAAGAACTAAAGAAAGACATAAAGAACAAAACAAAGCCAACAAAAACAAAAACAAGCAAGCAACATGCACACACACACACACACACACACACACACACACACACACACACACACACACACGCAAGAGCCCTTCAGTTTTCCCAGCGCCTGGCGCGGGGCGGGTCGCCCGCCGGGGCGGCCCATTCTTCCAGGCGGCGGAGGCCTCGGGGAATGGCTCGGAACGCGGGCGACGCGAATTTCAGCTGGGGTTGGTTGGGTTGACTGGACTCTTTGGCGAGTTGACAGCTGGTTTTTAGCACGTTGGCCGGTCGGTTGCTTGATTGTTTGGTTGGGTGGTTGGTTGATTTGTTTGTTTGTTGGTTGGTTGGTTGGCTGGCTGGCTGGTTGGTGGGTTTTTTGGTTGGTTCGATGGTGGGTGGGTTGGTTGGCTCATTCGTTTGTGGGTGGGCTTGGTGGGTGAGCGGGCGGCTTCATTGCTTGCTTGCTTGTTTGTTTGTTTGTTTGTTTGCTGGCGTTTGTTGGTTTGTTTATGTGTTTGTTGGGAGGCAATGACCTGAATCCAGCCAAAACATGTCCAAACGACTTTTTAGATTGACTATCACACCTCGTTTGGGATCGCTGTTGAAGGGGGGCCGGCGTCTGGTGGCAAAAGCACGTTTCACCAATCGCCTCACCTCCTCCGTAGTGTGGCACCAAATCAAGTTCAAACGGGTTCAAGCATGATTGGAGTTAGGCGCTCTGCATGATTGGAGTTAGGAGCTCTCAAAACTATATCCAATAGGTGGCTCCGCTTTTCGGTCACCCGATGCATGCATTCAGAATGTGCATTCTGTGTGCTTCACTTTACTTGCCAGCACTCCCCTTGAGAGGGGCCAACCCATCCCAAACCTGAAGTAAGACACCCCCAGAGCATCTTGGGCCCAGGTCAGCTCGCTCGTTTCAGCTCTCTTCATCGCTTCAGCCACGCCTCGCGGACAGACATGCCCTCGAAGTACACGCTGAGAAACGGCCCGATCGGCACCTGCAGACTCAAAGAGCGACGTCCCGATCGGCAGCACCCTGGTCTCAGCCCAGCTTTTTACCCCGAGTCCGAGTCGGGGAGAAGACCCTCCCCCCCAAAACAAGAGGGGTAAAAGGGCACTGCTGGGGGACCTAGTCATATGAAGAGAAACGTCTCAAGGGGCCAAAAGGCGTAGGTCTCAAAGGCCGCCTTGGCCGGGCTCATGGTGTCATCCTCCGGGTCCAGGAAGAAGCCACTGATGACCTTGATCCACACATGGCCATGGGTCAAAATCCAAATCGTAGCCCCAGTGAACATCCGATTCAATCCCCGCTAAAATAGGTAAAATGGGTGGTGCACCTACCAACCAAAATGGGATCCCATTGGTTTTGACCCACGGCCACATGTGTTTTGAAGCCTTTCTGCCCCTTCACGAGACTATGACATGAGAGGGTACCCTGCCCTCGAGTAGTTCTCGCGCCCAAGCCTTGGAAACGCCCTATCTCTACATCTTGAGGCAGATGCCTTGCTGCGCTTGGCTTTGGGACGACGTTCCCCCCCAAATAGGCAGCCGCAACCCAGGTTGCTTTTGTTTAATCAAAAGATTATGTGGGCAAGCAAACATTTCCCCAACCCCCAACCCGAGTCCGAGCGCCCAACCACCCTTTTCCTAGCAAACATGCAAATGCGCGAGCCGATGTTGTCCCAATCCCACCAAAATCTTCCATTTGCTTAAGCCCCCGATGAAACAAATATATATATATATATATATTTTTCCAGTAGTGATGGATTCCCTTTGAAACCAACAAGGGGAAGAAAAAAAAGGACTTATTCAAATAAAAGCCACTTCTTCCAGGGTGCCAGTTGGTCATTCACCATCTTCACCACCGCGTGCACGCGCGGATGGATCGGATCGCCATCCTACCCAGGTGGGCAAAGACGGAGTTCACCCCCCGCCATGGACAAAGAACCGAAAAAAAGCCATACTCTACAAGCTTGGCTGGAATTAGGACCCCAGCAAAAAAACAACTGTTTTGCCTGGTTAGTGGAAAACAAAGGGGACCCCAAAAAAGCAAAACAAATCAAAAGGGGAACTCATTCTGGGAAGCAAGGAGGAGGTTGCAACACAGACCCAAAGTGTCCCCATGGTTGACCCCCCTTGGCAGTTAAAATTGCATAGTGACGCAAGGGCGCATTACTTCCGCAGGTCAAAAGTTGCTGGGGGGCAGTGGAAACTCTACCTACAAAGAAAAAGCCAAGCACTCGCCAAAATTATCCAGTCCGCACACCTGCCACGACGCTGCAAGTTGAAGAGTGCAGCCTAGTCACTGCTCGGTTCTCAGAACCCCCCCCTCCTAATTAGGAACCCCAAGAAGCTTTTGACGTTTCCTGGCTGGCGGCCTCCCGACCACTCAACATGTTGCCAAACATGGAAACCAGGTTCCTAGATTTCTCGAACATCAAACTATGGAAGGAAGCCTACTTTTATCTGCAGCGAAAAGAGGTATTTTGAAAGACCCGGATATCTCGCCCCTGACCCGGCCTTAACGAAACGCAATGCTGCATGATTAACAGGGGTGTTTCATCAGAGGGACGCCGACACCCCAGTCAAAATCCACAAGGAGCTCCTGTGTACCCCCTTTGCGGCCCTCCTGGCAGCATGAAAGTAGGGGCACTGGACCTAGCCTGTGAATCAATGTCTGGCCTGCTTTTGTACATGGGACGTCTATTCTAGAGCGGTGCTTTCTTAAGTCAAGATCCTGCGACTGTTTTGGGGTCTTCAAGTACAGAAAGTCCCCCCCCAGAAACACAGAGGGCCAACAAAAGTAAGCCCCAATACTAGAGTAGGAATCTGAGAGTAAGTCTTAGCAAAACTAATGTTCGACTTTGCAATACTAAAGTAAGCAGCGGGAATCTGAGAGGAAGCCTTGGCAATACGGCAGTACTAAGTTTCGACTTGGCAATGCCAAAGTAATCACTAGAAAGAAGACTAAAGAGGGTCCCCACCACTGTTGGAAATGTTCCAGGTCACATTCAAGAAGTCTAACTCTACCAATTGCAATACATACACATGTCACATACAGTATATATACACACACATGTATATATATATACATATATACATATATACTCATGGTCTACTTACTTGGTCATACATCCATCCCGCCTCTTCTTGCTTTTGGCACCCCACCCCCGGCCAAAAAGAAAAAAAAAAAACATCCCACCCACCCACCCAGGCCCACCCACCCAGGCCCACCCACCCATCCAGGCCCAGCCACTCAATTCGCGCCTTGTCGGTGGACGGGAGGTGGGCGCCCTCGTGCTCGTCCCCCAGATAATAATGCCCCGGCGCCTTCCTGGAGATCCACCTAGCAGCGCTTCTCATTGACCGGTGCCGGTGACCAGCCGGTGACCAACCGGTGACCAACCCGGACCAACCGGTGACCAACCGGTGACCAACCGGGAATTCGGCGGCAAATAAATCAAATGCACCCCCCTGCTCGGGGAAACGAAGTCCCAATTCCTTCTAAAACAAAACGTGGCTTTGGCTTGATGCCAGGTCGATCTGGAGCGAGCTCCCGTTGCTTTTGAAAAGCTCTTCAGCGACACGTTCGGTAGAAAAGGGCGGCCGTTCTGGTAAAACCCCATGCCTTCCTTTGTAACCCGTACAACGAAAGGTCCCCCTAGTTTGAGACACGCCCGTTTATACATGTGTAAACATTAACAAATATGTTTATATACATATATATATATATAATATGTATATATGTGTGTCTGCGTGCGATAGCTGGTCAGGTATGCCATTAATTTGGGGGTGCGGGCCCCTCCAAAAGTGGTCTGATTCCCCATTAAACCCGGGGAAAAGATGGGAAAATCACCCCCCGCCGTTAATGCACTGGTTGATATGGGGTCAAGATAGGGGAGTGAGGCACATTGAAGGATCCGCCCTTAGTCACGCGGAACCACATCGCTGGTTGAGGCTTCCCAAACTTGCGCTGGTCGTTTTTGTGGGAACTTGTGCTTCAGCTTAGCGCGTGCTTTTTGTGGAGGATATCGATGGTTGGGTCAGGGTTCCATTATTTGATTTGATTTCCCCTTTTTGTTTTAGATGTTTTTTTTCCCTAGGGGGCTTAAAAGCAAATGAAGGCAAGCTAGACTCAAAGATCCCTGCTGCTGGATTTCCCCAAGTCTCAGCCAACCCCTTGAGTCAGACCTTCCTGGGATTGGCCTCCAGTTGCCTCCCAAGTCCGAAGCCAGCATGTGATTTCGAAAAGGACACTGCGGGATCAAAGTGACGATGGGGTACAAGGGTCCAATGGTCCAAGGGACCTGCCTCGGAGGTTTCCCAATGGGGTGCAGCTCATGGGACGTGTCTCTGGAAGGGCCCCGAACGAAAATTCGGATTCGGATGTCGCATTTGAAGCAAAAAAGAGCGAAAGCCCGGAATAAAATAGTCTACCGCACACTGTGGTAAAGAATCAAAACGGATATCCGCGCCGAGATTAATTGCTCAGACTATCAACAAACCTTCATCTACACTCCCGGTTTTTGACTGTGGCTCGACAAGAAACGTCAAAGCAACAAGCAAGTGTGACCAGGTTGGCTTGAGCTTAACCGCGTCTGAACCTTTTACTTACTACGCTCTCAGGCCCTCTCGTCTCATTGGGAGGGCGTCGACAAACAAAACCGAGCCGAGGAACTCTCTGAGTTTCAAGCTCCATGGCCCTTGCGCACCAAGCCAACGCAGTTTTTGGGGTTGCCTGGTTCAAGTGGGGCAGCAACCGAACAGAATGGAAGGGTGGACTCCACTGAACCCGGCGGGGGGGAAATCGACCTCCGCCGGACAGGTGTCCGAGTGACTTGCAGTCAACGGCTCAAAAGCTGCTCCAAAAAAACATGGGCACTTATTTGGCCCCAGTCGCCAGAGAACAAGGGTCTAACAAGCCTGCTCTTGCCCTGGTGCCAGGTGACCCTAGGAAGAAGGGGCCAACTCTCTTTGGGCTTGCTTCCATGGCTAAACTTCGGATCTTTGAACGCAAGTTCGGATGGTCTTCCCCGGCCCTCTTTTCCGGCCACCAGCTTGCAGGGCTTGACCCCCAGTCAAGTTCCATCTGCTCCGCTGAGCTGTCAGCCGTCTCTCAGTTGACCGGCTGCCCTCAGATCCCCCGCTAAAAGCTGAACTTCTGGTCGATTAAGTGGAAATCCCCACTCAACTACTCAGCCCTAAAAACCTAAAGAGCTAAGGGGATGGCTGGGAGCCACCAAGTAAATTTTGGCGAACATGGACCGAACTTGGACCGAAACAGAGAAGCCAAAAGCTCAACAGGTCGGATTCGGGCAACGCAGTGCCCCATTTTGGGCCGCGCGCAACCTTCCGCCAAAGGAGCAGGCCCTCGTAGCGGCTGCCCCGCAACTCTCGGGCCATGAGCGAGCAAATGAGCGGCCCTGCCATCGTGCGATCCATCGCGCGCCGCGCGCTCCGAGGATCCAAAACTCGGCCCAGGGAACAGGGGGACGTGAAAGGAGCCACCTCCCTGGAGTCTCCATGACCCTTTAAACATATATAGGTCCATGACCCCAGTACAAATCGCCTGGTACGTTTAGAAGCCCTTCGAAACACCTGGTAAAGGTGGATCTTAAGCAGTCTGGCCAACATGTACCAGCCTTTGAGGTCTTGAGAGTCTCGGGTTCAACATGCGCATGGCCCGGACATGTCCCCCGCCAGAGAATTTGCAGATGTCCAAAGGGCCTATGCAACGCCCTTACATGGAACCTCATAACCCAAAGAAAAGAAGAATCGTGTTCGTGGACACCCCGCCCTTTTGGAAATAATAGGTGTCCCTCCCTCCCCAACATGGCACCTGTAGAGAGGCACCTGGAAGATCAATTTCCTTTTGAAGGAATCCCCTGTCCTATGTTAGTGATAGATTACCTTCTGAGACCTTGACCAAAAGCGGACCAAAAATGAATGGTAAACCCCAAAGGTCGAAAATCTGATTCGCAATCAGCACCTCAAGTTGCCCATTGTTTACCAATTATTCAGCCGCCGATTATCCTGTGGGTTGCCGCAAAACAAATCAAGGGATGTTGCCTTTGCGTGCCTGGTGGCACAGCTTTGCATTCGATGCAAGATGCAGTCCCCCCCCACTTTGATGGGGCAGGGGGGGGGGTGGCGACCAAAAGAAAGGCCGCATCAAACATCACTTCTGATTCGTATCCAAACTCAGTGAGCCTGAAGTGCCGGCCAAAAGAACATTTTCTAGAGGTTGATTCCTTTCCCATTCTTTTCAACCATGGTTCTTTCCAAAAACCGGATCCGTTTCCCCTGGGTCTTTGATGGCTTCCTAAAAAGAAATTCGGATCCCTGGGTTCAGACTGGAAATGGAAGGTACCCCGAGAACCTACCTGCAGTCTCCCTCTGACCCTTTAAAAATGGGTCAAGATGCATAGGTACCCAAAATGGCACCCTGGTGAATGGAAAGAATGACTAAAACCTGTGGTCCCCTGGTGGTTTCATTTTGACCCATACTCATATGTTGGCACCTCCGTCTCGCGTTTTCATCGTCTTCTGCGCCTTCCTCCTCTGCCCTGCCGCGATCCAAGACCTGCTGCAGCTGCGCAGGCGTCGAAGTGCAGAGCGTGGCCGCGTGCTCTTGCAGCTGCGCCGCCTGAGCGAAGCGGGGGTCGCAAGTCAAGCCGGTTGGAAGGCCTTACTTGGAGGAAACCAGGGGGCATAGGCGTCCTTTTTGGGAAAATACGTGGCCCCGGTAGTTGATTGAACCACCAGGTAAACCAGGAATCGCCCTCTATTTTTCAGCCAATTGGGTTACTTGCTCAAAACCCGGTATGAAAATGGTCGACCCAGAACCATGCTTCAAGAATTAAGAAGGCGGATATCCGCAGCTATTTATGGTTGGGATTGTTGCTTACTAACCTTCACTACCCGGGTTTTGATTGTGGCTCGCTTGGGTGGAAGGCCTTATTAGTTGGAGGAAGCCAGGGGGTGGTTTGCAAGCCGTGTGGGTTTGGGTACCTTCCTAGTTCAGAAATTGGAAGGAGTCCTCCAAACATGATGGACCTTCGTGGGCTGGCAGTCAAAAGTGGAATTCCATTGCTCCTTCGGCTCATTTGCAAGCTGCCATCTGCTGCTTTGCTTGTTGGTGGTAAGTTCAGGAACCAAGGGCAGTTCGGCAACGTGACCAGCCAAGTTGCACATTGTCTTCCACTGGAAAAATAATTCCATGAAGGTCGTACTTGAGGAACCCTTATTCCTTGGCTGGAATTAGGACCCCAGCAAAAACATATTGTTTGCCTGGTTAGTGGAAAACAAAGGGGACCCCAAAAAAGTAAAAAAGGAGAAAGGGGAACTCATTCTGGGGAAGATTCTAGGCAAGTCAAGCGTTGAGCCTTGGGCTTGGAACTTGCTCCTCGCCTTCTCTGCCAGGCCGTGTTGCAGTTTGCTTTGAAAACCCAACGCCAATACCAAGGCTGAAAGTGGACGCTCTGGGAACGCTACATTCGGTGCCCAAAACGTGGGGTTCCTTTCGAATGCGAAGACATGATGGTCCTTTGAGCTGGAGCCCGTCGACTCATGTTGACCCCAGTTTGAAATGATTTGTTGAAGAAGGAAAAATACTTTGGTAGGGGCCCCCTAAATTCCCTTTGTCTAATCGGATGGGTTCTACGCCCTACTCCAAATACCCACTTGTTCTAGGGTATTCTTTTGAAAACCTGGTTTTTCATCTTAGATACCTCCTTTTTAAGCAGAGGGTCCACCTGCTACCCTAAAAAAAGGCCGGGTATTTGGAGTCGGGGGTAGATCCGGGGTTTCCAGTCGACCCCATCCAACGGGTCCCCTTCCACCGACTTAAACGAATCGAGGTCCCGGCCAGCACTTTGCAAAGCTTCGCGCGCGCGGCGGGGCCGTGCTGATTGCCGCCCCTCCTTAGGCGCCCGAGTTCTCTATGGCAAAAGCCAAGGTGGCTGTGGCTCAAAAAAGTGGAACCTCAACAAATGAAAAGCAAGAAATCGAAAGGAGATGATAGTAAATAATAAAAACCAAAAAGACAAGGAACAGACGGAAGAACCCGAATGATGTAACTAATAAAATAATAAGCTTTCTAATTTGGGTTCTTAGGTACAAACATATTTGGGGCCCTTGGATGGAGACAAAGACCATGCGTAACCCCAGCTCTTAAATTTTGAGCCACACCCAGGGATCATGCCCTCTGGAGACATCACCCAGCATCTAACTCCAAATGAAAATTGTTCGTTTGTTATTTGGGACTATTTGAGGTTATTGTGCTACCCTGTGGGCTTCCTTTTAAACCAACCCTACCTAAAAGGGGTACCAACAATAAAAAGACTGACCATGGGCCCATGTTGATAAAAATCAGGGGCCACCTCAAAGTGCAGAAGCCCTCCTGAAAAGGTTCGTTCTCATCTTTGATGCACCAAAAAGGGTGCCAACTGGCAAAACGCGACTTTCGCCTGCAAACGCGTCCGCAAGGGCCGCCTGGCCTGCAAAGCCCTTGATGGTGCATTCTTCGCTCTCAGTCTGAGAATGGTTTCAACCATGCCAGAAGGAGCTGAAACACCAACCAGCTTAAAACCAAGGTTGCAACCTACACGGCCAAGTTGGGTTGCTCTTTACCCTGAGCAAAGTGTAACCTGTTCTGGGCTTCCCCCACTAAACACTATAAGCTAAAAAAAAATGCTCAGGAACCGGATGGCTTTCGGGAGCCACCAAGTTCGAGGTTGAATCGTCAAGCCCTGAGCTTTCAGGCCCAAAACGGGACGATTCGGTGACACCGGTTCCGTCCGAACCCAAGAGGTTGTCATGGCTCCCTCCAGCGGCCAGGGGAAAATCGGACACCTGTTTGTTTGTTTTTCTTTTGGGGGGGGGGCTTTCTTTCTGTTGTTGTTATTTGTTGCTTCCACTTTGTGGCTCTGTTTTGTTTTTGCTCTTCGTCTCTTTTTTTTTGGGGGGGGGGAGTGATTTTGCAAAACGGCCCGGAAGAGGAACCACCAAAAACAAAGCTTTGCATTGGCTCCGTGAGTTTGAAAGGACCCCGCCCCCTCCCGGAAAAAGAAAAAGAAAACAAATAGTATCTCTTGACACATTAGAGCATTCTTAGGCTACTGTATGAAAGTATATCTACTTGAACGACATGGGAAAGTGACCCATGGTCAAAGCAGGCCCTTGGAAGATTGAAATCCACCGGAGCCCATCGTCCGCGTGGTTCGCCGGAGCGGCAGGCCACGAGCGAACCACTCCCGCGCAGAGTCTTTGGCGGCCGTCAGGGTCAAAGCCACCTGCGCGGGGATGGGATTGGGGGGGATGATGGGGGGAGGATGGGGAGAGGATGGGGGAAGAATGTGTTATGTGTGTTTTGTACTAGTTTTGTTTGGGGGGGAGGGGGGAGGGGGGAAGGTGCGGGGGGGGGGGGGTTCAAGCAGTGTTCCGTGCACGCACGCCTCAAGGTGACCTGACCCAACCCTTCCCTTTCCGCCTGTTGGAGGTGGAATTTTGCTGTTCGCCTAAGCCTCTAAGCTTGGCATACCTCCCAAAAGCAGCCCAGCACTTTCTGCCGACGTTGAGACGTCCACTTGTGGGTTCCCTTGGTGCCACAGTCCTAAAGGAGCGCTATAGGATGTGCGACACTTGGGCATGTTTGCTGGGATTTAAAAGGGGAACCAAAAGGACAACCACCATGTTGGGGGAGTGTGTTTGGAAGGGGCCAGGTGGCCGAGGAGAATTGACCAGGATCCACCCCCCAAACCTGCCACCTCTATATACTGGCAATTGGGTAAGGCCGCGGGTGCAAACTTGATAGGCAGCTCAATTGCCGAGTGGATGGTCAAAAACAAGTCCATGAGCTGTTTGTTGGCCACTAAGATGGTCCTCCCAAACAGTATGCATGTCGCTCTCAGGTTTTGTCGTCTTTCGGGGCCCTGCCGTAGTCGCACAGACCCAGTGATGCGGTAAGAAAAAACATTGGATTCTTACCAGCTGTCCCCCAAGCTTTCTCAAACAAATTGTGCCTGCGGACGAGGTCAGTTCTTGCACACCCTTGCAACTTGTTTTCGGGAGCTACGGGCGTTTCCAGCTGCACATCCTTTGGTCGCCGCTTCATGCTTCTCTTTTCTCAGGCTCAGGAGATGCGCAGCAGCAGGTGCTCCCCCTGCTTGGTGGAGAAGACCTGGCCGGGTTCTTGGGAATGAAGGAATGATCCAATCCTCTACCAACCGCCCCTGATAGATTCTGAGGAGATACACTGGTTTATCATGGGGGCTGGGGGGGAGGGAGGGGAGGGGGAGGGAGCCCAAAGCCCTTATTACTCCCTTAATAAGGCCTTATTTGGGGCCTGTTTGGGCTCCCTCCCCCTCCCCTCCCTCCCCCCCAGCCCGCCTGAGTTTATTCCAAAACCCCGTCTTGATTGATAGCAAAGCCAGCAAAATCAGAGAGTCCTAAAGCGCCCTTCCCTGGGCAGTGGATGGTCAGTGGACGGTCAGCGGGTGATCAGGGCCTTGTTAAGTCGTGGGGGATGGGGCGACCATGGCCAGGAAAGGAACAGCGCAAACCGCAATATTCCCTGCAACGCCTGGAGGGAAAGAAACCAAAGAGAAACCGGGAGAGGCATGATGGGTAAACATGCAAATGAACATCCGAGAGATTGTGAATTAGCCATGTGTGTGTGTCGAAATAGGGTGACAAATGGCAAATGCCTTTTGCCTTTCCCTTTGAGACCACCCCCTCCAAAAAATAGCAAAGCTAACCCCAGCAAACGGACGGCTGGGTCGCTCCACCCGCAGGGCCTCGGAGAGCTGACCCTTCTCCAGTGCAAAGGCGACATCCTCGAAGGCCTGGCGAGGAACCGGTCAGCCGCCGAACCGCAGAAGCCGAGCTGCCTTGATCTTTGTAGAAAGGTGAAAATGTTTGAGCCAAAGGCAAGTTTGAAGCCAGTGGTTGCCGTGTTTTTAGGAACTTCCGGCCAAATTCTGTTCAAAAGGTGTTGGCAATCTTTATCTCACTTGCTGAGTGGATGGCCCCAAAAAAGTTCAACTTTCTATTTACCACTAAAATGGTCTTCCCAAAAGGCTTAAAGTTCATGAACTCAGGAAGTGAGTTATGACTAACATTTCACTTTTTGCAAGTGTGGGGCGGCTTGCCAGGTTTGTCCATGGGAAAACACGTGCACGTGTTTCTTGTTTTCAAGGGAGCCCCCTTCAACAAAAACATATCTAGGTCCTCCAGTAGAGAGGTTGGAATAAGGGTACCCGATTTTTTCTGTAGTCTATTTTAGTAGGGGAACCCTCCGCCCAACAAAGGGTAAAGGGGGCACTACTGGGGACCTAGATATGATAAAGGGCAAGAGGTTTCCAACCCTTGCCCTGGTTCAAAATGGGGCGAGCGAGGTTTCGAAAACGCTATCTGGCATAAAGATTTAGGATTGATTTTCAACAACCCAGTTTTCCGGTTCAACTCTCAAAGTCAGCCCCTTCCAGTGCTGGGCTATTAAGCATGGGCACCCAACACGAGGCAGCACATCTGGGTTGGGGGTGGGGTTGGTGGGGTCGCTCTTTCTAGTAGAACGGTATCGACCGGTGCACTTCTATGTTTGCCATTTGCTGGGGAGGGTATAGAACCCAAGCGGCAGCCCCGTCAAGGCACCGGAGATCCAAGAGATGGAGGTGGCAGGGGAGGAAATCACCGTTCCACTGTAGAACCCTGAGTGAGGGGGATGGGTCGAGCTTCCTTAGGAGACTTTGGAGCGGGGCAAACCGCAATCCTCCCTGGATCTCCCTTTGACAACTGCATTGCAATGATCTCCACCCAAACCCCGGGCCCCCGCCCTCGGCCCACAAACCAAAATCCAGCCAAAATTATTACAAGCACACCCCCTGTCCCTTGTTTGCCCCTTTCCTCTCCAAGCTTCCCAACCAAACAAATATATCTCGCATCCTCCCCGATGCCCAGTGGCCATGGGCAAGAAAGAGCATCCTTTTTGTGTTGGTTGACTTTGGGGAACCCTTCCCAAACCCTTTCACCTCACCGGGGCGAACTTCAAAAACCCTCAGCATCCTCAGCCCCAGCCGCGCCTTGGTCATCATCCCCCGCTCAAAGGGGTCCAGCAGCCCGCCCTTCCGCGCGGACTTGCAATCCGAGTGCTCCTTCGCCGCCTCCTGACGCGGGTCAAAACCGTTTTGGGATCCTATTTCGGGGATTGGGTGAATTCACCACCCATTTTAGGTTGCCTATTTTAGTGGGGTACGATTTGGATTTTGAACCATGGCCTCCTGACGCTTTCGCATCGAAAACGTCTCATGGGAGGGCGGAAAACCAAAAGTCCCAGTGAAGGCTTCCCGTTGTCAGGAGGGTCTAAGTGTTCAAAGTGGGGGTCTGGAAGAGAACAGCCATCCCCGTCATTCCTTTTGTGAAGGTTCCAAGTTCCGAGTGGCTCAGCGAATCAGTCCCCAGAAGGCCTCACTGAGAAAAAAAAACCTGGACGTGGGCAGAACCAGGCCACCTTGCGGGTTGCTTGTTCATTGAGCTTTCGAACTTACGGTCAGAGCTGCACAGCCAAAAGCCTTTGCCCTAAGCCGTGGCGAGCAGAAAACGCGTCGAAAACGCGACCTCCGAGAGCTGGGGGAATTAAGGCCCCTTGATCCCGTGGTTGCAAGGCCTCCCCCAAAGAAGAACCAAAAAGGGCGGCCAATTGGGGGCTTTGGGGCTTGAGGCTGCGATTGGCTACAGTCACTTGAGTCGACACTATCGACTTTGTGGCCCTTGACAGTATGTCTCAAGATTTGGGACCCGAAAAATTGGCATCGCCTTCTACAGGCGAGCAAGGCAATTGGGACAAGCCCTCCAGATGATTCACAAACTGCCAAGATAGATTTCAAGTTTGCCCCATAATGTTGAAACAGGCCCAAATGACCCCTCCCCCTTCATCCTTCTTTTGCACCCAAGCTTGACGTAGCTGTATTAAGCTGCGCTGCCCACACAGCCTCAAAGCTGCCTCGTGGACTTGGCCCAGCGATCTGCGATTTCAAATCCGTGAAGGCGCACATGTCCAGTCTCAGTTGCTTTCTGCTAAGCCCTGCTAAAAGCGGCTAACTCGTAGTGGTTTGGTGGAAAACCCATTGGTTGGCAAAAAGTTAAAGTCCTAACATCCCAGCAAGATGCACCAAAGTTCGTACCAAGCGAAGTGGAAGTCTGGAAGATTCTGGAAGCAGCCGCTTTGCTCCGTTTCTCACCTGCTCGGGAGATCCAAATAAAGCCTCTCCCGGTCCTCAAAGAGCCGCTTCTTCTCGGCGAAGGCTTCCGGGCCCGACGCAAGGTGCTGGCGCAATGCGGCGAGGTGATCCTTAGAGCCCAACAACGCTGCGTGCATCCGCAGTCCATGTGGATTCCTCTTTCTTGCGATCGGTGCGAGTTGCGTGGGGAATGAGTTGCGTGGAATGAGCCGTGTTGGGGATGGATGGTTTATAGGGGTTGCCTCATCTGCATCTCTCGTGGTGAATAGTACGAACCGCGCTGGTGCATGCACAAAGTCATGAGGGTTGGTTCTCCATGGAATTTGATCCCATTTATCTTAGTGACCTCGTGAGGATTTATGTGGCTGTGGCTCAAAAAACCGGTACCAAAATGGAACCCTGGTAAGTGGAAACATGGACCAACACCTGCGTAACCCCCCTGTTTAAGTTTGAGCCACTGCCATCTATCTTGGTGACTCTTGATCCCATCTAGAGCCACCTCTTGCCAGGAATCTCTTCCTGAGATTCCCACCCCTGAAATGGGCCGCGAGGTTGACAAAGGAAAGAAGAAGGGCTTCCAAAGACACCTGCAAAGGAGGTCTATATGTCCATCATGCCGTTTGCGGCCAAGAATAAGAACCCAAAAAGGGAAGGCTAAACCTCATTTCCTGAGTGGATTGGCCAAACAAGTCCAAGCTTGTTCTTTACCTCCAAAATGGTCCACTCCCAAAAAGTGACCAATTCTCCGAAACTGAGCTCAGATCCTCGGGAGTGAGAGGCCAGATCCTCGAGTCGGCCCGGTGCCCGGCCCTTCTCTCCTTCTCTCCTTGGCCGGGGCGCTCTGGCCTCTGCCGGGCTGCAAGTGATCTGCTCTGACCGCCAGCTGGTGGCCTGGAGAGATCTGGAGGGAATGTTCCGGCAAAGGATCGATTCCCCCATGCTCTCCGCCGGCGTCTTCTTCACTTTCCCAAGAGACTTGGCTGAAATAGGGGCCCCAGCAAGAAACTATATCTTTGGCGTGGTTAGTGGAAAACAAAGGGGACACCAATAAAAGGGGAGCTAATTCCGGGGAAGGAGAAGCCTGAATTCAAACCCCTAATCAGCAAGCCCTTGTTTTTCGATCCGGAGTCCTATCAAAAAAGACGGGGGGGGGTCCGGAACTAAATCCGCAAACAGGGATCCTTACATTATACACCTGAACATTGCCTTGTAAATGGTGGTTTCCTTTAATATTTTGGTGTTGTAAAAGCAACATGTTTCAACTGGTTGCAGAATGAGAATTTCTTTTAAGGAGCCCTAGCAAAGTTTGGCTCATTGGTTAGCATTCGCGCCCGGGGACCCGGAAATGAAAGCGCTTCACCTCTCGGGCACTTACCAAAAAGTTGGACCCAGGGGGAAAAAAACAAAGGTCAACAAATGTCAAAAGGTCGGCTTTGGAGAAGTGAGCTCAAAAAACCATCGGCCTTCATCGATTTGTTGTGCTTGCCAATTTGGGAAATGGGCTTTCCAGGTTTGTCCAAGATGCGATGGGTTCCCTTTTCCAGTTGCGGTAACCTTACGATTTCCCGGTGGCTCGCTTGAAAAAGTCTGCCTGACAAGGGAACCCTCACCAATTTAGCCGCGTATGTCGATTGGGGAGCCTATGGTGGATATTGCCTTGGGTTTGTGTCCCCACCATTGAAACCAAAGCCATGTATCTTCATGTCGTCATGAGTTTCCCTCATAGAAAGGCACACATTGCAAGCAACCTTGAAGTTCATGAGCAGTGCGCATTCATCCGGCTGCACAAGTCGCGCCTCCAAATTTTTTAGAAGGGGCAGCACCCTGGAAAACGCCATGGGATCAAGCCCCCATCATAATTACGCGCGTCCCTAGCATTCCGGAGAAAAAACACCCACATGTTGAGCCTTCTTGCACTCCCGGTGCTTCCGCAGCACCTGCAACACGGTCGCCACCTCCTGCCAATGGAATTACGCTCCGACCTTTCAGGCAGGTTCCCTGGCAGCAAGCTACCACTCTGCAATGTTCAGATGGTGTCAGCCCCAAAATCACGAAGCCCCGAGCAAAACAGATACAGGAAACCATGTTCCCCCCAATTTCCAGGCATCATTTGAGCCATGTGAGGGAAAACCCAAATTTGAATAGCCTTGCAGGGAATCATGCTGAACAAATGCGACATGCGAAATGAGAACCAAGAAGTCGGCGAGACTTCGCAAAGTCTCGGACTCGCCTCTGCGTTTGGGTTCCCAACCCCCAAGGCCCTTTGGGGACGCCAAAAATTGACCGATTCAGATTCCTCACCTGAGTGGCCAGAAAAAGTCGAACTTTTTAGCCACTAACATGGTAACAAAACCCAAAAAGTGACCGAAGCTCCGAAACGGAACTTGGGGACTGAGATTCTGTTGCGCATTTAGCCAAGCCAAAGAAGTCGAGTTTGGAGGGCAGCCCCAGCAATTGTTGGGCCAATAACGGAGAATATCCCAAATGTGCTTCAAACAAGGCGGACCCCCCCCCCCCAAAAAGAAGACAAAACACATAAACAAATAAATAAATCACACAAAAAATATCACAGTTCACAAATAAATGATTATCCTCTTAGTTTACCACGGTTCATGCTATGTTCCTATCGTTTTTTTGCCTGGTTCGGAAAACAAAGGGACCCCAAAACAGCAACAAACAAAAAGGGGGAGCTATTTCCGGGGAAGTTTAAAAACCCAGGCGCCGCGACCGACGGACGGGCCGTCCTTCTGGGCGTCCGCGGAGTCTGCGAGTTTCGGGCGCTTCACCTGGCGCCCGGGCTGCGGCACCTCGCCGCAGTCCTGCGGGGGGGTTGGGTGGGGGTGGTGGGGGTGGGGGCGGGGTTGGGTGGTGGCTGGGTTGGGAGGTTGGGGGCCGCAGTCCTGAGGGTTTTTGGGGGGTGGCTGGGGGGGATTGGCTTTGGGGGAAAGAAAGAATGGGTTGGGGGTTGGGGGAGTTCGGCGGAAGGGCTGGGATTGGGTGCGGGGGTGGGAGTTGGGGGGTTGGTTGGCATCTTTGCTGATTGGAGTTCACAAGTACGCTAAGACGGACCCACTGCGGTCTCTGAGCTCCGAAAGAGCCGGGTTGAGGGGTCAGGGGTACCCCTCCAAACCCCCCACACCATCGTGGTCTCTGAAGGGGAAACGGCGCCCTTGATGATTTTGATAAACCACCGGAGATGTGCTTTGATGGCCCAGGAGCGGCCATCTTGGGATATCTTGGGCAGCCCCGGCAAACATCACCTAGTGGACCTGATCGAAGCGGGGCTTGCGCATCCCCGCTCACCAGCATTTGGAACCGGGCGAAGATTACAATGACGACGGATTCAGAAAAGCAACATGTCAGCGGCTTTTGGGGAGGCGCACCCTTCCCATTTCATAGAATATATGCTAAGCAACGGGTCAAATGCCTGTCTTTTTTTGGGCTTCTCTTTTTTCTATGCCAACGAGTCAAATGCATAGGTGTCCTTTTAGGGGAAATAGATGGCCCTGGTAGATGGTTAAACCACCAGGTAAACCAGGGCCATCCATTTTTTCTACCAAAACAACCACAAAGGACACCTATGGTCAAATGCGTGTTTTTCCTTGGGGGGTCTCTGCAGGAAATCCCCCATCCCGTCCAGGATGGTCACCCTCTTGGAGGTCTCCCCACTCTCGCTGCCGCACTCCTCACATGGCGGCCGGTGATTCGCCGCGAGTTATCGGAAGCTGCTCAGAAGCGGCGCTTGGATGCAGCCCGAGTTGTTCCTAACTTTTTGGGCTTAGACAATTTTTAGTGGCAAATGAGAAAACAAATCAGACTTGTTTGGTCGATCCACTCGGTCGGAAAGTGAGTCAGACAGCAGAAACAGTGAGACATCTTTCGGATTCTCCAAAGGCGGGGGGTAGTTTTTGTTGTCGGAGATCGCCCGAAGCTCGCTAGTTCGTTGGTTTAGAAATCCCCCCTACCTTAAGGGGGGGGGGGTGGGGGGTCCCACAATTCCATTTATTTACTCTTCCCCACAAAAGGGAAAATGGCAACATAAATAGAATTCCAGGGGTCACCCCCCCTCCCCCAATTCCATTTCCAGGGGTCACCCCCCTCCCCCAATTCCATTTTGAAGGGGGTGGGGATATATAGAGTTTTCCAGCATTCCCTTTGGAGTTTCCGGGAAGCATGTGTTTTATTCATGCAGGTGTACGTCTTCGGAGGGAACCCCCTCCTCTGATTCTTAAGAGGAAACCAAAAGAACAACCACCATCTTTGGGGGGCTAACAGCAGCTAACAATACAAACGTGTTTCCCCACCTGGACTATTGTTTTATTGAGGGGTGCCCTCTAAACAAAACTTGGGGGCCCAGCTCATTACTGATATGTCTCTCCAATGGTGATGACTTAATTAGGTGCCAACGTACTGCACCACATTCTAACTGGAGTTTTTCAGGTCATCTAGCCAAAGCGGGGGGGGGGTGACAATGGGTGTCCTTTTTACAAAATAGATGGCCCTGGTAGATTGCCTATTCCTTAAGCAAACCAACCAAAAAGGACACCTATGGGGGTGACCCCATGTGTAAAGGGTGGAGGCTCTCCCCGTCTCCTCCACCAGCTTCAGCACCTCCAGTCCACTGGTCACCCGCCCAAAGGCCACATTCTTGCCGTCCAGTTGGGGGCACGGCCCCAGGCACAGCAAAAACTGCGAGCCATTGCCTCACGCCCCATCTGATGATCAAGCCAAAAACCCCCCAAAAGCTTGCTGCCTTTGTACCCCCTCTTTTTGCGGGCCGAAGGCAGCAACACCAAAACGGAGGACCCTTTGCGGGTCCAGGTTTCAAGGGAAAAACCATGCAAAGAGGAAAAAAAGAACCGTGCCAACGGGAGCAGGATGCTGTCCGGCCCGCTGTTCGCCATGGACAAGACGCCTGGCAGGCCGGACCGAAAGACGTGACGTCCCAGGGCACATTGCCTTGTAAATGGTGGTTTCCCTTTATTTTGGTGGAAAAAGCCATGTTTCAAATGCTTGCAAAATGAAATTCTTTGAAGGAGCCCTGAAAAAGAGGAGGCTTTCTTGCCGGCTTTCCCTGTCCAGCCCATCTCAAGAGCCACCCCCCCTACTCTTCCGAGATCCCTGTCCAGGGCAGGGCTTTCCCTTTGGTTTTCCGGAGCCACGAATGGCGGCGGTTCAATCCTCGCCCCTTCCATAAAAGCCCTTAAACCAAAAAACAAGAAGTTTAATAGTCGTAACAGTTGCTTGGCAAAATATGTTTTAAGTGTATTGCTTGTTTGCTTGTTTTTGGTTTCATAGTATTCCTACATTTAATGGATCTAAACTTTTAAATAATCATTTAGGTTGCCTGGTGCCACTCGAATGGCCGCTATGGCCGGTGGGTACCCCCAAAACAAGACATCAATTTCGTGCCACGGTTTGCCTCTTGACCCAGGTTGAGGAAATGAAAAGGCATCCTCCCCTCAAAGTGTGAAACCTTGTTTGGTACGGGTGGGTAGATGGCCCTGGTTAATGGAATGCGCATCTAACAAGGACGCCTATGCTTTTTGGTGCTGAGGGGGTTGCATATGGGTTGCGGATATTGGGGCTTGCCTGAGAGCCCTTCCCATTCCCAGCCGAGGTCCTTGTACCTCTGTGTTTTGGGCGGCATTGGAACAAAAAGACCCCGCACATGCCGGCTTTCAAAACAATGGGGTACTTGGCTCAAATGCCTAGTGGCCACATAAAAAAAGCCGATTTTTCTTGGGTTGAGTGTAAAGGAGAACCCTTCCCCCAAAAAAGGGAAAAAGGGGCACCACTGGGCAACTGGGCTGGTAAGTGCGTAGTTGCGAGCTGCTTCAGAAGGCCCGTAGCCGGTGGTAACCAGAGCCCCTACTCAGCCAGCTGCCCGTTCTGCGGCCTGGCGTGTCGTGCTGCATGTCAAAGCTCTCATCGGGGAAGGAGTGCCCAAAGATAGACTCCCCACCTGTGCGCGGAACATGAGCATGGGTCAAATTTAAACCACCAGAAACCGCAGCTTTTAGTCCTCATTTCCATGTGCCAGGGGAACATTTGGAGTACCAATGTTCCACACCCACGAGAGACATTTTGTGAGTCCCTAAAGTTGTACCAACAGACCCCTGGAACATACTCCTTAAGGATAAACCAAAAACCAAGGGTATATCAGAGGCAAGCAAGCTTCAATTATGGCTGAACCATCATAATTATTTTTGGGGTTTGGTCTGGGGGATGGGGGGTGATCTGACCTTGTGACTGAGATACTGCTTTGGAACAGCTGTCGTGCGGAATTTCCACTCTGCTTAGAAATGTATGGCAGAGGGAAGTGCCCCCCAATGCAAAAAATGTCTGTGTACACAGGATATATTTATACAATTAACTCTGGTTTCTTGTGAGACAATTAGTGGCTCGCCTGGTTTCCTACAGAAAATCAGGAATGTCGCCTGGCTTCTCGCCTGGTCTTTGTGCGAACATTTTGTGACTTCCCCCTATCCCCTCCGAGACGAGGGAACCTGGGAACCCCGGAGTGATAAGCCCCTGATTAGTTACTAGGTGTCCTCTTTTAGTGGGGGGTCAGACCACTTGTGGGGAGCATGAAAAAACCTGCAGCCTCCGCCCCTTTCAACTTGCTTTCACCCCTCAGTTTTTTTTGGTTTTTCAGAGTGATGGGGGCTCCGAGTACCGAAGGACCAAGGGCCCCCTTCTTGTCCTCCCTTGACTCCACAAAAAGTGTAAAAAAAAACACGAAAACCAACGCCGCTTCGAGCGGCTTCGCCCATTTGTGTCTAGGTCCTCCAGATTTGAGAGCTCAGAATAAGTTGGTGCCAACCTTTTTTTCTGCGGTCTATTTTAGTAGGGGAACCGAATCTCCCAACCAAAAAAGGGGTGAGAAAGGGCATTACTGGGGGACCTAGGCGGTAGAAAAGACCAAGACACCGAGGATTGTACCTCGAGGGCAACCTTTTGCCGCGAGCCTGTGCCGTCCCCCATGGTGATGTCCCCACCGATGCACACCAGGCCCGGGATCACTCGGTGGAAGACCGAGCCCAGATACCTCAAGTCGAGCCCGGGAGAATCAATCTGGCAGACGTAAGCATAAGCATACGCATAAGTATATATATATATATACACATGTATAATATATATATATATATAACGTATATACATCAATACCTACTTAGGTATGCGTATAAGTATATTAACATAATATGTGTATATATGTATATGTGTGTGTGTGAATTTCACTTGTGAACCAACGCACATGGAGGCCGACGAGCTTTCGGAAGAAGGCGCTCCATTTCGCCGTTGTACCAAGCAAAGGTTGTCCGGGCCAGTTCAGGTCCTTATGTTCTTGTATTGAAGGCAGACTACCCTCAGTTGTTCAGCGACCCCGGAAAACATGGAACCCTTTTTGGGGAAGACCGTTTTTAGTTGGGAAGCCACCAAAACAATGTGAAAAAGGGTGCCCCTGCACAACTGAGTACCATGAAACACACAAGTGGAAGGAAGTGGGCAAATGAGCTGGCACTTCGAACTGTGATGACGATTAGGGACATCGAACAATCGCCTTTTCGCTGCAAATCATCGCCGCTTTGGCAAAATCATGGGCAACAAAAAGTGCCGTTTGGCCCAACAACTTCCAGGACTCACGGTGAGAATGGACCAAGCGGAATCTCATCGTGCAGCCTTTCGTGGTCAACGAAAGTTTGGCCCTTTGAAGGTCGACATTTGCCCAGTTGCGCGGGGCCCGAGCTTCCCCCAAAGGCTTGGTGCCAAAACCAGCCGCAAAAAATCCCGCGGGGTGTCCCGCGTTGTCTTCCGAAAGCAAACGAAGTTGGACAAAGCCCAACCTACGCATCCAGTTTTCCGCGCAACTTTGCGCACTCAATGGGTGCCCCGCAGGCCTGTACACAAAAACCAGCTGACTCAGCTGAGGTCTGCTTGTGAACCTCCTGCCATAGACACTGCAAAGCATGCAGATATTCAACGGCTGGCTGAAGGTTTGGGACTTGCACATGTCCCGATGAAGCTGTACAAGGGGGATTAGGTCCTCCAGTAGAGAGCTTAGAATGAGGGTACCTTTTTCTTTTTTTCTTTCTTTCTGTAGTCTATTTTAGTAGGGGAAGCCCCCCAAACAAAGGGTCGAGAAGGGCACTACTGGGGGACCTAGAAGGGGGTACTCTGATCGACTTCAGCTGCCCCCCGCCGCAACTTGTGCTTGAAGCTGTACTTCGGCCATCATTCTCGGGCACCACCTCAACACCTGCCAGGCTGCGTCAACCTCCTGTTTAAAGCATGGTTCCAACAGCGGCTCTTTGAATAACCTCATATTGTTTTCTCTCTTATCAGGGGCTCAGGGCCAAAAGACAACCAACCTGCCTGTCGCGTAATGTCCGGATCCCACTGCTCCTGCTTGGTCAGCTGCTTGTAGAAAGAAGGATAACGTTCCAGCACCTGCTGGATGAACTCCTTCAGGGGTGCACCATGTGTACACACACACATATATATATATACACATATGTTCAGAGTCCGTTTCAACTTATCTCGCCAACGGCAAAAAATAGATCAGAACCCCAGCTTTGGCCCAAGAAACACGGCCCCGCCCCCGAAATGGAACATAATTTTGGAGGAGACCACAGTTTTATGTTTTGGGCCCAAGAAGCACGGCCCCTGTCCTTCCAGAACTCCCTTCCCTCCTCCTTGCCAGCAGCTTCCAGCGCCTCCTTCACCGTTGCAAGCAGCGGAGGGTAGCAGTCTCTACAGAGCTGATAGACCTCTGCAGCCTTCTCGGTCAAGCCTCCAGGGCAAGTTGATCAGAGTTTTTTTGGGGAAAATACAAAGGGGAACTCCGCCGGAAGCCTACGCAAGCCTACGCGAGATGCATTTTTACGGGGTCGCGGAGGCAGTTCCTACGCAAAGAAGCCTATGCGGCCGCGGACTGCGGAGGCACACTATTCCAGCCTACGCGGCTCCGGGCGCTACAAAAAACACTGCTAAGTTGGCATCTCCAAACGTTTTTTGATCATGTTGAGACTGGAGTTCTTCTCCACCTAGTACCCAAACATTGCCACCTGCACCAAATTGCTGCAGAGGTTTGGGCGCTTTTTTAGGTATCCCCGGCATATGTTTGGCAAGCCTACGTTTGAACGGCCTCTTTTAGTGTCCGAGTGAACACTACCCTGGATGTGTGGGTTTCGTTCGTGTCTGGTGGAAAGGGAAATGACTCGAAGTGTATACGCTAAGTAACTCTGTTGAACCACTCTTCGCGAAGGCTGAACCCGGAGTCTCCAGAAACTGTTCTGTTTGGGTGTCTCTTTTTGGGAGAACCCCTTCACAGGGAAAGCCACAATTTTCAGGAGGGATTGTTAGAACGCCTGCCCTGAAAACAATAGTTTTCACCTGGTTCCAACTCGGAAAGCAAGTTGGATTGAGAGGACCAAGAACTGAATGGCTACCACGGGGGTCGCTGGACTTTTCCCCTCAAGAGTTGCGATTTAATACAATTGAGTAGCGGCGCCTTTGGGGTTGTTTTGGTTCGTTCTGTTTGTTACTGGGCTGGTTAAACCGAGGCACTAACAGCTGTGAGAGACACTGCTTCACTGAGGAGCTTCGATCTCGCTTGCGAATATGTGGAGTAGTCGGTTCCACTGAAACTGCCACTGTTGAAATACTGCTGAACTATTTTAAGGATGCTGGGTGAGAAACACACATGTTCCTGCAACGCTGAAGGTTGAAGATTCAAGATTCCGACCAATTGCGTTCATCAACCACATTCCGAACTCCTTCGTCGTCATCATCATCACCACCATCATCATCATCATCATCGTGTCCGTTCGCCGGTGGCAGTGCCCCTGTGCCACAAATATATCCCAGCGCCTCCGGCCGCATCCACGTCGCTGCGGCCCACCCGGCGCAGCAGCGCCGCCACGGCGAGGCGCCGCATCTGCTGCGGGCAGAGCTGGCCGTGGCGGAAGGCGGACAAGTCCTGGTCCATGGCCGCCTGCATGACCTGGTGGGTGGGTGGGGGGGTGGAGGGGGGTGGAGGGGGGGGGGGGCTACTAGGAAAGTCAACTCTGGGAAGCCAAAGGTTCAGGGCTTCGGGTTAGCTCTTAAGGAGGGAGGATTCTGAGGGTGAGATTCCTTTCATGCTGATCCCATACAGCAACCTCAGTTTCTGAACTGGGGGGTGGCCTCAAGCAACCCCAGTCGCCCCTATCCTTGGCTATTTGTAAAGTGGGGTTGATTCACATGGGGTCAACATTAGATTTCCCTTTGGGTTCAAATATCTGGAGAATTTGGGAAAGGGGGAAATGGGGAAGCAGGCTTACGGCCTAAGGACTTGTGTCCGGGGTTTGGGATCCTGGCCGCATCGCCGCAGCGCTGCTATCACTTGCCAAGACCCTTCCAACATCACATTCGGGCGTGGCTCAAAATTAAACGATCGGAGGGGCCAACCGCAGGTCTTGGTACCCATGTCTCCACCTGCCAGGGCTTGCGCCATTTTGGAATTCCGGTTTTTTGCGCCACGGCCGGTTTGAACGCAGCCCAAGGCTGAAGACGGCCGGTTTCGGCAACCCGCACGGACCTGTAATCAGAGGCAGAGGTGGCATCCGTGCCTCCATGTCCGCCAGGAACTCTGGCACCATCTCCACTGACCTTGGTGGTTTCCCTCGCCAGAAAGTGGTTCATCAAAGTGAAGTATGATATTTCACCAACCTGAAATAAGGTGGTTGGGGGGCTATTCCCCACATAACCACAATTTGGGGTGAATTCGGTCGTGTGAGGTGGTTACAATTCACCCAGATTCATTCGCTGCCTTGTTGCGGCCGTGCCTAATGGACCGAAATAGGGAAACCAAAAGGGAGGGGGGGTGGGACTATGACCAAACGCCACAGGTGAAATATCACCCTCCACCATAGGCGTCCTTGTTGGGAAAATAGATGGGTTTCCCTGGTAGTTGATTGAACCACCAGGTAAACCAGGAATCGCCCTCTATTTTGCAACCAAATCAACCAAAAAGGACACCTATGCCCTCCACAAAATCCAGCCAAGTGACAGGCCCTGCTTCACCGCCCGCAGCGCCAGCTTCACATCCCACAGGTTCCGCGACGCGAACATGAGCGCCGAGGGGTCGCTCTCGACGGCTGCGGTGACCACTTCAACGTTCGCCTTCAGCTCCTCGCCCCGTGGGGAACTGGACTAGGGCTACCTTCCATAATGTGGAATCAATGCCTAGATCTGTGACTTGACTTTCTGTGACACACAGTGGGGATCCTGCGGTAGGGGCGAGGGGCAAAAGCCAGTCTGGCTGCAAGAAGCGAGTTTGGTTGTGGGAAGGGGGCGTGAGGGCCTCCCCAAAACCGGTGGTTTTGGTGGTTTTCCTTTTGGCTGTCCTTTGAAATCATGGAGGTACTGTGGATGGACGAAATCCCGCACCAGCTGCGAATCCCTGGAATGATGATTCCCCCGTAAATACCAACAAGCGTTCGTTTCCCATTGTTTCAACTGGTGCAGAAGTTCGTCCATCCGCTGTCATCCCCACCCCTTCAAAAATGGAATTGGGGGAGGGGGGTGACCCCTGGAAATCCATTTCTGGTTCCATCCCTTTTATTGGGAAGAGTTGATAAATGGAATTGGGCCCCCACCGCATATTTCCCTTTGCAGGTGGTTCAACCATTTTGCTAGGGTCTCCTCAGAAAATATGTTTCAAGGTTGACTAAATTCACAGAATCCGCAGATATATTTGGTGTACCCTTATAATCTGAGGAGTGGGGGAAGTTGAGCTGGAAGCAACAAGATTTGAGCATTGCGTTTGGCAAATCAGAAAGTTGAGGCTACCTGTTGGGGTCTTCGGCGTCTCCTCCGCAGCAAACTCGAGCGCGGGGCCCCAGCACCTGACCAGCGCCTCCATGAACTGGACGTCCTCACCAAGAGACCCAGCCACAAACCAGCCAGCCAAGGCTGGGCAAGCATGTTTTTCTCGCTTGCCCACAGGAGCTGCAAATCAAAGGTTAACCTTTTGGGGCCATGACATTTTCATGGACCAAGGAAAAACCAACAATGAGGCATTGATTCACCTTCCCTCTAATTAGTGGATTGGTGGTTTGGAGGCGAGGGGGGGTTGCTGCGAAGCTCGGGTGGTATCCGGAAAATGCTTTCCCTGCTCCGAAACCCCTAGCCTGTATTTGGGCCTACCGGCCAGGAGAACATGCATGAGGAATGGTTTCTTGTTTGGTGTGCGGCTCCCCGTTTCCCACTGAGATCAACGCAGAAACCCGTCTGACTCTCGAACACGCTCGATTCCCCAACTGAGTCCCAGCTGTTCCCGAGTCTACAGAAAAGTTTGACAAACAACCGGAGGTTCACGCGGGCTTTGAGAACACTTCGGAATTGATTTTCCACTTCTACCACCGGGAGTCTGTTCCAACAGGAGCAAACAAAAAGCACAACCCAAAGAGGCCCAACAGGAGCAACATAACCAAGAAAAGAAGAACGCGAATCCCACAAAGCTGCCCGGCTCTCGGTCCAAGCATCCGCCCCCAGCGGGCCGCCGCTCACCACCGCCGCCACCGCGCGCGCGGCTTCAGGGCCGCCGCCGCGCGCGGCGTTCAGCAGGAACTGGTGGTTCTCGCTGAGCTTGGGCCACGCCTCCAGCCTCAGCGCCACATGGGTATAAGTTAAAATTCAATCACCAGGGGACCGCAGGTTTTATTCCTTGTTTCTACTTACCAGGGCAAGCCCTTTTGGGTACCTATTTTTGACCCACAGCCACAGCCATGGGGCATAACCTGTGGCTCCATTTTTTGGGTGGATGATCATCCATTTGCCACCTATTTTGATGTTCACCAGGGGTTTCCTGGGTTTTGACCCACGGCCGCAGGATTCTTTTATGATCCCCATACCATAAGGGGGCAGGGAACCTGTTGATCTAGCCTTTCCCGGAACACAGAAAATGGGACCAAACACGGAATTTGAGGGGGTCCAATCCCAAAACCAATCCAAGCCACTAAGTGCTCCCCGCAGCTCCGGAAGGCTCAATTTGGATACCCTCAGCTCCGGAACAGTCAGCTTGAAAGATGCAGTTCCTCTCCAATTGGTTGGATTGGTGGTTTGGAGGTGTTCTGGGGTGGCTTCCATTTACCATCTACAGTACTACTTACTGACTAAGGGTTACCTGAGAGATGGAATTTCCAGTGGAGTGCTTCGGGGACCTCGAGTCGGATTCCATGTTGGGCAGGATCAATTTCCGCACAAGTCACCTTACCATGAATTGCTGGTTTGGTATGGCGGTTCGGATGTTGACGGGGTACCGAAACCCCAGTTGGCTTCAAAAGCCATGATTCAACTCCCAAAACCCACACACCACCCTCTCAGGGCGGCCCGTAGTTTCCGTTGCCGCTGCCACTTTTGGTCCCAATCGTTCATTTCCTTAAGCCCCCTGGAAAAAATCCAGTAGCGAAATCGACTCCAACTTGAAAACCAGCAAGGCGAAGTCACAAAAACATTCCTTTGAGCAAATGGATGAACTCGCGGTAGTTTCCCTTGAAGCTGCCACTTCTTGGTTTCCAACTCGTTCCTCAACGGACGCTTCCCCGGCCGTCCCCGTCCGGGGCACCACTTCCACGCCTCCAGCTCCGCACGCCTCGCGAGGCGCGCGGCCAGACCTGGGCAGACGCCCAGCTGACCCTCCGCGCAGCGCAGCAGCAGCTGCTGCCTGCGCTCGATGAAAATTGCCCAGATTCCCCCTGTGAGAAGCGGGAGGGCGGTGGGGATAGCCAGGTCTACTCTGTGCTCCAAGCCAAGAGTGTGCTGAAAGCAGCGATCGAAAAGGCCAATGGAAAGGTCACTCAATGGCGGGCGTGTCTTGAAATAGGGCTCCCCAAAGATGGTGATTTTCTCAGTGGTTTCCCTTTAAAGCAGCAACAAACAAAAGCCCGCGAAAAAGGACAACCGGGCTAGTAGAAAGGTCACTCATATTTTTCCAGGGGGGCCAAAATCAGAAACTAGGGTTGTTTTCCTTTAGCCCGCGGGGGAGAAAAGGGAGTAAAATCATAGAGCAGCCGTTGGTGGGGATGCGTTGTTTGATGGAAGAAATGTCAAAACTGATTCTTACTGACCAAAATGGTGCTTGGGACCAGGTCGACATGATGTGATGGTTTAAGATGCACTTGGATGAGCGGCCCTTCTGCAAAACAATGGGGCCAGCATGGGCCAGTGAGCAGAGGGTAGAGGAGCACACAAGAACGGCGGGTTGGATCCCATGCTTTTAAGAGGTGGCCAATTTTGCACGGTTGTTCGGGGGTCCATTTCTTGCGAAAGAAGATCCCATTCAGCCCGTTCTCAAGTCGTCGACCCTGGAAAGGGATGGCAAAAAGCACCCGACCAATCTTCAACCCAAAGGTGGTTGGTGGTGTCTTTTTTGAGGCTCGGCGCTCTTTCCTGTGCAAGTATTTAAGGGACACCTCTTGGTCGCTGCCTCTGCCAAAAGTTTCGTACCGGCGGGTTCAATACGGAAAACCCCGCGCTTTCTCACCCAAGACGCCCAGGTCCCCAGGCCATCCGACCAAAGGCCGAGCCGCAGCTCCCCATGGAGCTTTGGCGAAGTCGGCGCGAGGGACTGGCAGCACTGGGCCAAGACCTCGCAGGAAGAGGCGCCTACGTAACTTGGCTGGAACCAGGACCCCGGCATGTTTACTACTAGTATTATTATTCTTATTATTATCATTTAGTTATTATTGTGATTATAGCATGATAGTATTACTATTACTATTATTATTCTTATTATTATTATTTAGTTACTATTGTGATTATAGCGTGATACTGTTACTATTATTATTATTATTGTTGTTGTTATTATTATTTAGTTATTATTGTGATTATAGCGTGATACTATTACTATTATTATTATTATTATTATTATTATTATTATTATTATTATTATTATTATTATTATTATTATGTAGTTATTATTCTGGTTATAAGCGTGATACTATTACTATTATTATTATTATTTAGTTATTATTGTGATTATTATTATTCTTATTATTTAGTTATTATTGTGATTATAGCGTGATACTATTACTAGCATTATTATTCGTCTTATTATTATGTTTAGTTATTATTGTGATTATAGCGTGATACTATTACTATTATTATTCTTGTTATTAGTATTTAACTATTATTGTGATTATAGTGTGATACTACTATTAATGTTATTTAATTAATATTGTGATTATAGTGTGATATGTGAAATATCATTATTATATAATTATTATTGTGATTATAGTGTGATACTATTATTATTGTGTAATTAGTATTGTTATTATAGGTCATACTAGCATTAGTATTATTGCATAATACTTGTTATTGTAGTGTGATACTATTATTAGTATTATTATTGAACTGTTATTGATATTGTATTGTTATTATGTTGTAATTAGGATTACTATTCTTTCTTTATTACTAGTGTTGCTATAGTGTTATTACTATTATGTAATTATTAGTGTTGCTATTATATTGTTACTATATTGTTATTACATTATGATCAGTAATATTATGTTATAATTGTTGTGCTATTATATCTATTCTTACTCATTATACCTACTATTTCATTAAGATTGTTGTTTCAATCTCATTATTGCATTTACAGTTAATTATTAAAGTTATAATTAACATTATTATAGTTGAAATTGTATTACCTATATATATATATATATGTATACAAAATTGGCCTGGTGAGTGGGACACCCAAGGGGAGCTCACCAAAACAGGAGAAAGAACAAAAACAAAAAAACACAACTGGACATCTAATTGTGGGGAAGGAAGCTTGCCGGTTCAAAATCCGAGGCCTAATCACGATGGATGAATCACTGGCGCCTACCACCTAACTGGCCCCAACCAATCCTCTTTATCCTTGGTTTGTGCTCTCCTTCATCCCCAATCCCGCACTCTGAAAAGAGTGATTCACAACCTTAAGCTGAAGCCTTGAACCTCCATGCAACCCATCATCCGCAATCCGTAAATCGTAAAGGAATCCGTAATCCGTAAACCACATCATCCACAAGGCGCGAGTTAACTTGTTGGTGCTCAGTGGGGAATGAGCCAGGGTTTTGGGATTGAACCTAGGGATTCCCTGTAAGGATGGTCTATGAGGTCATTCCCTTACTCTCTGCTGAGAGCCAGGTTCATCAGTGGCCAAGCCAGGCTATCAGTGGGCGACTTTAAGCTAGCGCGTTCAACGTTTGACTTGATTTCGGCTTCGGCTTCGAATCCAATCACATGTGGGCAAACACTGGGCAAACATTGGTTAATCATTGGTCGCTGGCCGCAGGTTAGCATGTGCATACCTTCTGTGGTCTAAAACCGATTAAAATTGAGTTTCAAACGGCAAAAGGAAGGATGCGAAGAGGACCGGGCAAGGGCCCAAGGACTCTGGGACGGGCAAGCGGCAGCAAGGGGCGGGTGGGGAAGAAGCAGAAGCGGCATACAGCGTGCAAACACTGCAATACGCAGAGCTTGAGAAAAGGATAGGAGGATGGGCATGCGCTGAAAGGAAGCGGCAGAGGCAACGACAAAGGACGGGAGGGGGCTGACAGCTTGGCCTCGGCCCCCAAACTGGCTATGGCCGAATTTTCCCTTCCCCCTCCCCAACTTTCCATTGCCCTAAGCTTAAGCCGGCTACAGGTGAATGTGGCTCGCCCAACCTGCAGGGCGCAACTTGCCCTTTCTTGGGCTCACCAAGCCCACGCCGCGGGCCTCCTCCACAAAGGTGTCGTCGCTTTGGAGCCACTGAAGGAGGTGCTGCGGGAGGGCCTTGTTCCTAAGCCAACGACGTCGGCCCCCGAGTGGGGCACTTTCCGGGGCCCGGGGCTGACCGAAAAGCGGTGTCCCGGTCAGCCAGAAGCAGGGCTTCGAAGCCAAAACCACTCGAACCTTGAGGGTTGCCTGAGCAAATCGGGGTCAGAAACAACAGGCTGGGGGAAGTTCAATCAACTTCGCTGCAACCTTCCCTCTTGTAAGCCCTCAGAACGGGGATGGCAGGGTTGGATGAGCGATTCGCTTCGGAGATCTTGTCGAGTTGGGCAAAAACTGCATGGAACCCGAAGAAGGAAGGCCTCTAAGAACCATAGGGGGATGGAACCTGAATAAGTAAGGGCTCTAAGAACCATAGGAGGTAAGGTGGCGAGAAAGAATCACAGAGCACTTCCAACCAATCGCCACGTTGGGTCACCTCCAACTAAAAATCACGGCCGACCTGCGTCAGGGTGACTCGTTTTGAGGGATCTCTGGCTATTTCGAAACCCCCGATTGTTCTTGGTGCAGTGGCCCAAATCACTTTTGGGTTCGCAGGCATACCAAACTCCAGCAGGTTGTCTTGAAGGCAAATGAGTCAAAATCAAAACCTGGTATAAAAATGGTTGACCCAGAACCACGCTTCAAGAATGAAGAAGCCGGATATCCGCAGCTATTTCTGGCTGGGATCGTCCCTTACTAGCCGGATCTACCCGAATCGGTTTTGATTGCACGTGGCTCAAATGCAGGAAGATCCCAGGACAAATTGAGAAATCCGGGTGGCACTAGCTGACATAAGACGCATTCGGACATGGGAATCGGATGTGAGGGAACGCGAGTAAGTCCGAAAAAAAGAAGAAGAAAAAAGAAGAGGGAACAAAAGGCTACTCACTTGGCCAGTGACCAGCCATAAAAAGTGCACACTTTTTGGGCCACAACAAAAGTACAGGGAGAGCCACCAAGGAAAAAGAAGTGTAAAGTGCGCCCACTGGCTGGGTGAGGCTCTTCAGTCATTTTCTTCCGGACACTCTGGGCCTTGCAATCCCCACCCTCCTGGAAGGTTCCAAGACTTGGCAGGAGATTCTGGCAAAAACGGTCTCTCCTGCATCTTGGGTCACCTTGGTGCGCCACCTCAAAATGTCCATTTCCACGCGACTGCCCTCAAGTTTTGCAAGTCACATCTCAAATGCAGTGGCCATGGGGAAAGAAGGGCACCCTTTTTTGTTGGTTGAGGTGTAAAGGGAAACCCTTACTCCCTGGCTGAGTGGATGGCCCAAAAACAGTCTAAACTTTATATTTACCACTAAAATGGTCTTCCCAAAAAGTTTAAAGTTCATGAACTCAGGAAGTCAGCTTACCCAGAAAATGGAAGAGAAAAAAAGGCAAGAGAGACATGGTCACTTTAACGCACAGGGCGCAACATGAAGTCCCACCCCGCGCCTCATTGCCCAACGCCTGGCATTCGACCTGGGTCCTTGGGCGGGGGTTTCTTGTTCCCGGATGGCCGGGGCAAAAATCGATGGCACAAATCCCTTCATATGGGCAAGAAAAGGCGATGGCCAAACGAAAATGAGGGAATCTGTGCCATCTACTTTCACCCACCTGTAAAGCTTGCGGATTCATGAGGGGCTCTTTTTACCAAGGGAATATGAATTTGGAAAGGCAACTTGGTTCATCTTTGTTCGGGCCCGCCCCCCCTTCCATACACTATCTAGAGGGTGGGATGGAAGGGGTTGCCCCGAACGTGCAGGAACCACTCTTCGATGAGACAACGCCCCCTGTTGATTCAATCAACAACATGTTCATAAGCCTGGGTCAAAATTCCCCCTTCTCAAATGGCGCCCCAAGAAACATGGGAATAGTGTAACGACTATGTAAGGGATAGGGGTAGTGGAAACAATTTTAGAATTCTGTCCTTTTCACGCATCCGTCAATGAGTAAGCACGCTTTCGCTGACCTGCTGAGTGTACGAAAGGCCAAAAACAAGGCGGCCTTGGCTGAGATGATGGAGGGATGCGCGCGTAAAATTTGCCGACGCAACAGTAAGTTTTTTTCAGGGCTCAGCGCTGCAACATAAGCACAGAACCCCCCCCTCAAATTGGCAAGCAAAAAGTCGCGTTTAAACCCCCAACGGGGGAGATATATAACCTGGGCCTTGCGCCGTCTACTCCCGCGACTTGGTCGTCCGATTTTAGGACCAGCGTGGCATACCTCCAAGAAGGAAATCTACGTCTGGGGGGACAATGTTCCCAATCAGGTAGCCCAGGCTGGTCCTCCCTGGTCCCTCCCTGCGTCTGCAAAAGGGGTCCGATTTGCTTTGGGATTTTGTCCCGTTTTGTTTTGGGTTTTCTCCTGGATTTTCTGTCTTGGAACTGGCAGGTGCAACTCCCTTGGTTCTGCTGTGGTTTGACTCGTTTTGCACCAGCGATGTCAACATCCCCGCATCGTTTTAACTCGGCAGCATCCTTTTCAACATCCTCAGCGTTCATGGTGGGTTCCAGGCTTAGGGCAAGTTTGGGGGTGGCTGCGCTTTAGGTACTGGGATGTTTTAGTGCTGGTTTATGGCGGGCTTCTTGGGGTTGGTTCACGGGTTTAGGGCTGGTTTAGGGTGAGTTTAGAGTTGGTTTAGGCTGTGGTTGTGTTTAGGTGGGATGGTTTAGTGTTCATTTGGTTTGTTTGGGGGGATAGGGGGCGGGTGGTGTCGTGTTTGCTTTGGGTTTGTTAAGGGTGGTTTTAGAGCGGGTTTAGTTTGGGTTTAGTCTTGGTGTACGGGGGGTTCGGGATTGGTTTTGGGGTTGCTTTAGGGAGCTGTAGGGATTGCTTAGTGGGGGTGGTTTGAGGTGAGCTTAGCAATGGCTTTGTACTGGTTTAGTGCGGATCGTATATTGCAAACCCAGTCTAAACCAGCATCAATACATAATAACACAAACTTAGTGCGGACTTAGGGTTGGTTTGGGTGGGGTTGGGGTGGGTTTCGGGATTGGCTTAAGGTGTTTGGGGTTTAGGGTTGGTTTAGGGTAGGTTTAGAGTTGGTTGAGGGATGGTCTCTTGCTGGTTTAGAGTGGGTTTGTTTAGGGTTTTCTTTAGGGAGTCTTGCTGGTTTAAGGTTACTTTAAGGTTTCTTTAGGGTTGGCTTTTAGGGTTCGGTTTTCAGGTTGGTTCTAGTTTTAGTGGTGGTTTAGGGTGGGTTTCGTGTTTCGTGGTGGTTTAGGGTTGGTTTAGGGTGGTTTTGGGCCCAAACGTGAGTTTAGGGTGGGCGTTGGATTCATTTGGGTTCGTTGCCTACAAAGAAGCAGGGGGGTTGGGGGGGGGCGCAGCCCCCCATCTACAGAAACATGGGAGGTAAGAAGCCACCAACCAAAAATCCAAAAAGCCAAAAGACGGTGATGCTGGGGTGTTACTGATGCTGAGGATGCGGAAAGCCAAAGCCACAAAGGCCACAAAAAGTAAAGCCAAAAGCCAAAAAGCTACATAATAACACAAACTTAGTGCGGACTTAGGGCTGGTTTGGGTGGGGTTGGGGTGGGGGTGGGTGTCGGGATTGGCTTAAGGTGTTTGGGGTTTAGGGTTGGTTTAGGGTAGGTTTAGAGTTGGTTGAGGGATAGTCTCTTGCTGGTTTAGAGTGGGTTTGTTTAGGGTTTTCTTTAGGGAGTCTTGCTGGTTTAAGGTTACTTTAAGGCTTCTTTAGGGTTGGCTTTTAGGGTTCGGTTTTCCGGTTGGTTCTAGTTTTAGTGGTGGTTTAGGGTGGGTTTCGTGGTGGTTTAGGGTGGGTTTCGTGGTGGTTTAGGGTTGGGTTAGGGTTGTTTTGAGCCAAAACGTGAGTTTAGGGTGGGCGTAAAAAGCCCAGACTCCAAGAAGACAAAGGCCAAAAGCCAAGAAGCTAAGAAGCAAAATAAGGCAAAATCCAGGAAAAAACCCAAAGAAAAACGGGAAAAAATCCCAAAATAGATTGCCCTCGATGCAAAAGTAGTTCTCAACATCAGGTCATCGGCCTGCAGCTTCCCTCCAATTGATGGTTCGGATTGGTGGTCCAGGTTTGGCTTACAGTTGCCCGCAAGAACCGCCAATTCAAACCGCCAAATCGAATCACCTAGACTTCGGCCTCAAACGGACCAACCCGTTTTGGCGAAACAAACATGAAGGCCAGCCATGCGTCTAAGCACTTGCTGCAAGTGGTCGGTCAGATCCCTCACAAAGTCGAGCGCGCCCAGTTTCTCCTTGCAAATCTGGGCAGAACAGTTTGTCTCACAATGGGGAAACCCCAGAGTGGGCGGTTTCCTGATAGGAGTTCGAACCAGCCAGCAAAGGGCGCCCTCAAAAACACAACCACGCAGCCGGTCACCTGGGTTTGCCTGAAAACAGGGGCCCCTCAGATCAACAGGTCGATGCGTGGGCAAGTGGCTGGGTTGGTCAAACGACCCCTTGCAACAAAGTCATTGGCTTCTTCAATTCTTCATAGTTAGCGGAGGGGGCCTTCGTTGTCGTCGGCCACAGTGAAAGGCTTCTGTTGCCGCGCCAAAGAACAAACAGAAAAGTTGGCCAAAAGATGTGGAAAAGAAATGCGGCGGCCTTTTCCGCCATGGGAAGCCCCGCGCGCCAGGGGCCAATGGCCCAGGGCCTTTGGAAAAAACATCAAGCAAACAAAAAAAAACTGGGGGCGACCGTTGCTGATTGCAAGTCGAAACAGTTTCCCAACACACCCACGTTCGCAAACCGGAGGAAAGGGGCGGGTTTTTTTTGGTTAAGGTATTGAGAGTAAGGGATACTTCTCCCCCATTCTACACAGCCTCGCTTTGTGAGCTATCCCGCGCCTACACCTCTTTGGCGGACCAGGACAGGCTGGCATCTCTGGCTTGGGGGCTCCTGCTACTTCTGTTTAGGTGGGAGTTGTTTGGCGCCAACACCACTGACTGTTTAGGTTAGGGGGGTTGCGGGCTTCCGGGGACTACCACCACTGTCTCTTGAGGTTGAGACTTCGGGTTTCGGAGGGCGACACCACCTTTCACTGTTTGACCACTACCGCTGACTCTTTAGGTTGGGGGTTCGGAGCTCGTGTCCTCGCACGGGCGTCGGGCGCGGGCGTCGGCGTAGGGCGCTGAGCGAACAGTTTGTTTCCCACTTCCGGCCGTCCCAACTTCCACCCGGGGGGCGGGGTCGTCTGGCTGGTGCATGGAACATCCCGGTAGCTCGTTTGCGACCCGTTGCTTTGACAAATAGGGTCGCCAATTCCTGCCCACGTGCGACCCGCTCCGCCACAGCCAGCCACCCTCGCTGTCCACTTTTGAGGTGAAATCATTTTTCTCACTTGCCCAAAGGAGCTGCAAATAAACGGGTGCTAACTACTAGAAACTAAAAGGTAAAAAGGTCGGCTTTGGGCAACTGAGTTTGGCTCCAACTAAAAACAAGCGAAACTTCTTGCACCTTGGTTTGAAAAAAAGAGTGTGGGCAACGCTTGTAACCTACCCTGCCAGAGTTGGAGCCACGTTTTTCCCTGTATCTGGTTGCAGTGCTTTGGCTGCTCTAGCTCGGAAGTCGCAACTTTTGAGTATAAATGTGGTATGCGAGCACTCAACTCTTTGGCAGCTCCGGCTCGAATATCGTGACTTTTCAGTGCAACTGTAGCATACGAAGCGCACTCTCAACCAGCTTGAAAGATGTGATTGTTCAGTGCAAACGTAGCCACGCGACGTGCACTTTGGCAACTCCACATCGAAAGTCAAAACTTTCCAGTAGTGTAGTGAACAACGTGCACTTGGGTAGCTCTGGCCCGAAAGTCACAACTTTCAGCACAAGTAGTACAAGCTCCAAAGTTGCCACTTTTCAGCACAAGTGTAGTTGCACTTGGCAGTTTCGGCGGGCAAGTCGCAACATTTCAGTGCAAGTGTAGCATACCGGCGACTTTCGGAGGGTACGTGGTCTTGCCGTTTTGCCTTAAAAGACAGATGTTCCGCCATGTCACGCGAAAAAGCCGGTTGCCACAGAAACTCCCGCTTCACAAAATGCCACTTCAAAGGCCATCCAATGGTCGGGAAGCGTTGCCGGCTGGATGGGGAAAAGCCAAAAAATGCGCCATCTCGATGGGGGCCTGCGCCGGTTTGGGCATTTCCCCAGGCGAACTGCATATTGTAGTGCAGCTCCGGCTCGCAACAAGGTGGCTGGATTCGGCATAACGGCCACTTGGGCACGCAACTCACTGACTCCGCAGTCTTGGTTTGATAGGGCGTCATGGCGTGTACGAGTAATGTCTTTTCCTCGGCATTGCTCGCAGCGCTCCGGGCCTGCAAAGAAAGGGCCCTTACATAAAGAAAAGGTGTGGGTTTTTAGGGGTCCAAAACCGCCAGTTTGACACAAACCCACTGCTGGGCGCGCGTCCTTGAACTCTTCCTTCTCCTCCACTTCGCTCTGGCTCACCAGGATTTGTAGCTCCCGAGCGGCGCGGGGATTCGGTCGCCCATTTTCTGGCGATGTGTTTGGGTCCAGGCATGGTAAAGAGCGACCAGCTTGGGTCCAATGCAACGTCAAAAAACTCAAACCAGTGTTTCCGAGCCGTGGTTTCCAACGACAACCACACAACGTCATGTTGACAACCTCTCAAACTGCAAACGCTATAAGGGACCTCGCCGAGGTGAACGTTTTGAGATGGACAAAGAGACGACGCAGTGCGACACCAAATTCGCCCCAAATGGCAACCAAGGGCACAAGGCTCTGAGTTGCTATAGTTGCCACAAGTGCTGGGGAAACTCACGGAACTTCCGACGAAACATGCAAAGGACACTGAGAAAAAAAACGCGTGAAGAACACGCGTGAAGAAATGCATTTTAGTTGTGGACCGCGGCACTCCAGAATTTGCCATCCACAAAGACTTTGACGCGGCTTGGGTGGAGCCCCATTTGCTCCTGGGTTCAGCGCCAGTTGACTGCAAAATGATGTGGAGCCACATGGGCCCGCTAAAAGGAGACTTTGCACAAGAGGTTGTTTGGTCCCCCGATAAAACTTGGAGGCGGATGACGCCTTCTCCATGAAACTTGCTTTTTGCCGGGGCATCTCCTGGCTCGGCCCTACAACAACAACAACAACTTGGCTTCCTTTGGGGAACAGGCGCTAAACACGTCGTGCACTGCTCACGAAAATTCAATGTCTGAAGCTGACCTCTAAGTTGAAGATGTGCAAAAAATGATTGCAAGAGCTGAGTGGCCGATGAGGCATGCAAAAATGATGCAGAAAAAAAGGCGTGCGTGCGCGTCCTCTCCATACAACTCCAATCTGCAATTCTTGAGACTGTCAACCACATCTGTCACTCAAGCCAAACAATGTGAACAGGGTCACCACAACCCCCCCCCCCCTTCCACCCCAGCCCAAGCCGGCTAGGCGGTGCCGTACTTTGATTGTTTGGTTGGTTGGCTGCTTGATTGGCTGCTTGGTTGGTTGGTGGCTGGTTGGTTGGTTGTTTGGTTGGTTGTTTGACCTGCTGGTTGCTTGGTTGCTTGGTTGGTTGCCTGGTTGTTTGGTTGCTTGGTTGCTTAGTTGCTTGCTTGCTTGATTGTTTGGCGTTTGGTGTGTTTGTTGGTTGGTTGGTTGGTTGGTAGGTAGGTTGGTTGTTTGTACGTTTGTGTTTGTAAGGAGCCCCTCTGCTTGCGCAGGGAAGGCACGGCTTGGGATTTGTTTGTTGGCCCTGAGAAACCAAGCAAACAACTAAACACGCAAAGCAAGCAAAGCAAGCAAAGAAAGCAAGCAAGCAAGCAAGCAAGCAAGCAAGCAAGCAAGCAAGCAAGCAAGCAAGCAAGCAAGCAAGCAAGCAAAGCAAAGCAAGCAAAGCAAAGCAAGCAAAGCAAAGCAAGCAAAGCAAAGCAAGCAAGCAAGCAAGCAAGCAAGCAAGCAAGCAAGCAAGGAAGCCACCAAGCCACCAACCCACCAACCAACCAACCAGCCAACCAACCAACCCACCAACCAACCAAGCAAGCAACCAACCAACCAACCAACCAACCAACCAGCCAGCTAGCCAGCCAGCCAGCCAACCAACCGGCCACCAACCAAGCAGCCAACCAAGCAGCCAACCGAGCGACCAACATACATACAAAAACATACCAACAACCGCAACCAAAGCAATCCAAACCAACCAAATTGGCCGAGCACAGAAACGACCAAACGAAACAAACAAACCGAACCGACCAGAGCAACCAAACCAACGAACTGAAGCAACCAAGCCCCTAACCCCCACACACCCTAAACCCACCCGTCAACCCCCAATCTGCGCGGAGAGAACTCCCTGGGCGTCCTGCACTTTGCGGCGGATGAGATGCACAGAGCTCGCGGCTGCCCAAATGCCCGTAGGCTCTCCGCTGACCAGCCAAATGACCATAACCTGCGACCCGGCTCTGCACAAAAATCCCCGCAGTGAATAGGTTCAGGGGCTAACCCAGCTCCCCCAATCAACTTGCCCAAATTGGCCACCCTTGTGTGTTGTTGCTTCTCGGGGAGCCTTCAGGAAACCCAATATTTTTTGGTCCCGGCCCCCCTATTTTAAGACAAGCACATGTCCCGCCATCGCGAACATGTTGCCGCGCCTCGTCAATGGTCGGCCTCTCAGCACCCCGCGGCGCTGTCTCTTCCTCTTCCGGCATGGCGCGGGAGGCTGCGCGCAGAATGAGCCCTTCCGGGCCAAACCACGGCCGACTTGCCAAGAAACATGTGCAGCCTTGCCAAGGGGAGAAAAAAAACGTGTGGCTGACACCGTTCAGGGCTTGTTGGGCTGTTGGTCATACTTGATTTTTCTTTATTTGGCCCGGCCTTGTTTGGCCTTACCTGGCCTCGCGGTCTGTCCCTCGTGCAAGACGCTGAAATTGGCGCTTTGGAGGTTGCCCCTGCCCCAAGAAAGATGACACTCGCAGGTAAACCTCAGATGCCTACAGGGCCAACTTGGACCCAAAGGAAAACCGTGCGACAAAAATTGGAGGAGCCTCTGTATGGAGGGGCTTGGTATACCCAACCCCCTTCCAAACGTTCTCTCGAGGAGCGAAAAAAGGAGGCCCAAATTGCCGCCAGGTTCGTGTGCGTGTTCGTTCTTTTCCGCCACCCCACCGTAGGCCTCCATGGCCTCCCTCACATTCATGAACCTAACTTTTGAGCCATGGTCATCATATGTGGATACCCTCAACGACACTGGGGGAATGAGGCCCAGTCCTTCCGACCAGGGCCAACGGGTTGCAATCATGATCATGTTTTTGGGTAAGTGGGCTAAGCTACTTCGGAAGTTGTGACCCATATGGGGGTTGAACCTCCAAAACAATCCAACCTGTGACTCAACCTCCTGGACACCGACATTGTCGTGTCCATTGCCTTGGGAGCATCTTTTTTGAGGATAGTCACCTCTTTGTTTTTCAGGAAGCCAGGGTATTTTCTCGGGGTCCCTAAAACTTGGTTGACGTTGGAAGGGGAGCAAACATTTAATTGTTGGCAGTTAAGTGGGGATTTCAACCACTAAACCACAATAAGCAAAAATGCAAAATGCTTCCCAACAACAACCATGAAGAAGGGACGCGTATCGCAAAATTGTTCAGGGCCCCAAGCTACCGGCAGCCCAGGAACGTGAGACGGCGCCCGGACACAGCCCCACGGCCCTTCTCGCCGGTGCAAAGGCACCTCGCCGCTCGCTGGTGCCGAACGATGACGGAAGCCCAGAGCGACGCGAACGGGAAACATGCCTTGCTCCAACAGTTGAAAGTTATGGAGTCTCTGCAGGCAGGGTCAAGGGGAATTTTGAACCGGAAAATTCCGCTGGAATGACAAAATAAATTACCCCCAAAAAAAAAAACGAATTCTGATGTCGTGCCTGTAAAGCTGAAGGCTCCAGGAATTGCAGTTCCAAGTGTCCCCTGGTAGATGGCTGCCTTTCAGCTTGGAGCCTCTCATTTGAGCCGTTTTTCCTGTAGGTGTCCCTAGAAAACAACCCCAAAAATCAGGGGTACCCTGAAGAAAAACTTAGCACGCAAATTCTTGCTGGTGCTCAGCAGGGAATGAGGGTATCAAAACGGTGTCACTGAAAAAAGTCTCCGCGCCAAGGTGCCGGAAGTTCTCAGAGGTCCTGGAGCGAGAGGGGCGAAACCCTTCATCCTTGGGCTGTGCCACCCTAGGGGGGGGAGGGGTAGCGTGACTCTAGGGTTTTTTCTTTTCCATTCTACCAGGAGGACCGGAAGTTCTGGTTAGAGACATGCGCCATTCTATAGGTTGGTTCCTGTTCCATTTGTTTCAACCATCGTTATTTTCAAAAACCGATCGCTGTTTCCCCAGGGTTTTGGGTGTTTTTGGTTTAGAAAGAAGGATGCCTGGAAAGAATGGAAATGGAAGGTACCCCTAGAGTGACCTGTTCTTGGCTGCTGGTCTCTGCAAACAAGCTTAACTTGTTGTGGGTCAATGGAAAACCCACTGTTTCCCGAAAAGTTACAGTCCAAAGATCCAACCGAACAGCCATAAGGCTGTTGCTATCCATTTATTACTGCTCAAAAGCCCAGAGTTGTGTACAACTAACATGATCCTCCCAAAGGGTGCAGAATGTTCTCTCGCCGTGCGCAGTGCTTTTCAAAGGATACGCTGCGAGTTAAACATCACCGAAATACAAGCTGATTTCTAGGATCCGTATAGCAAGTGCCTTTGCCGCCCAACTGCACAGCTTCCAGATATCTATTGGGTAGGATCTGGCTACAGCCGAATTAGGTAAGTGCCTTTCGGATGTATCTTCTACCGGAATGCTGTGGATGGCTCTAGTTTGCAAGTGGCTCATAGACTGGCTTCCTATGGCTGCCGAGGGTCGGGCTATTAGGGCTAATAGGGTTCCTTCTTCGGGGGATCCCTCTTTGGGGGGGCCCCCTGGCAACCATGGCATGGCATGGGATGGCCAACAAGTCCCTGTGGCTTTCCCTTTGAAACAGACCAACAAGGAGCACCGCGCCTCAAAAAAACGAGCCACCATGGCATCACAGGTCTTGACTCGATTTGAGTCACAATCAAAACCCGGTACAAACATGGTCGTAATCCCAGAACCATGCTTCAAGAACTAAGAAGGCGGATAGCTAATTTATGGCTGGGGTCGTCCCTTACTAACCTTGATCTACCCGGGCGAAACTGACCAAGGAGTACTGAGCCTCAAAACCCTCATGGCATCTCTGGAGGTCTTGATCCGATTTGATCGACTTATCGAGTTCCCTCCTGGGCGCCAGCTCCGCGAAGAGCTCAATCTCCAGGCGCCCCGCCGACTGACCGTCCAGGGAGATCTCCAAGAAGACCTCCGGACTCGCTTCTCTGCCCCGGGCGCGGCTGGGAAAAAACGAAACGGGGCTCTCTCATTTTCCAGGCTGGACTTCGGACCCCGGCAAAAAATGAGATCTTTTTTTGTTTGCCTGGTGAGTGGAAAAATATAAAGGGGAGCCCAGGAAAGCAAAAAAAACAAAGGGGAGCTGATTCTGGGGGAGATTTGGGGGTTACCCCCAACATGGCGCGACGGGTTTTTCCGGTTGGAAAACTCGTGTCAGAAAGGGGTCACAAAGAAAGACACGCCCAGAAACAGGGGGGGGGGGGAAAGGGAGAAAGAATGAAAATCCCTTGGGGTAAATTGAAATTTTGCGATTTACACCCACGTTCTGGATGAACTTTGGCCCAGGTCAAGCCATTCCAAAATGATTCCCCCAAAAGGCATCCCTTTTTGGGAAAGAACTATTTATGGAAGTGCCCCCATTGGCAAAGGGAAAAGAGGGGAAACCCCCTTTGGCGTGGTGCTGAAAGCCCAGAAGCCAAATTCAGGAACCTATCCGTTGGGGCATTTTGAATCCATAAAATCAACCTCATCCATACACCCCAACTGGGAGAGAACCGGGAGGCGCGGTGCGCGCTCGCCTTCGGGTTCGCAACCTCCCGCTCCTTCTTCAAACACCCCGCTGCCTGACGGCCAAAGGTTGGGGCATTCCTATCGGTAGACCGGGATACCGCCAAACAAGAGGGCAAGAAGCTTGAAGGGTTCTGAATAATTTCTGGTGGGGTGTGGTTTCCCTTTTCAACCACCGCTCGAAAAACATCTTTAATGACGCCAGTTTCGGGGAGTTAGAGGGTAATTTCAAGGGCCTCACTCTCATGGAACCAGACGAAGCACATTGGAAAAGGCTTGGACATGTCCGGGTGACCAAAACACATCATCGATGGTGGGTAAGTATGTTCAGCAACATTTCGTTGGTGCATCCCATGGATAGTTGGATTTTGTAATTTTGAAATGGTGAAGTCACTTGCATTAGAAAGATGCAAGCAGTAAATCTTATGCTTGCATTGTGCCTTGCGATGCTACTTCCTAGCTTTGCTAGCTTGTGGGATTTGGATTGTTACACTCTCATCAAGGACACAAAGTGTAAGTCTTTTGCTGCCAGCCTGCAAACAGTTCAGCACCGAAACTTGCCACCCCGCCCGTAGCCTCCAAAATCTCAACAACTCCCATCTATCACTCTGGAAGCCGAGGCCGAAAGTCCGCGCGGCCCGAAACAAACGCATCACCCATCCGCTCGTGCTTCAGTGAACCTCATGGTCCGTAGCCTTCAGCCAGGAGAACCTTGCAAACAACCGGCGGCCCGTGGCTTGTGCATCGACAGCTGCAACAAATTCACCGGGAGAAATCGGACCCACAGGTCAAGGACCCGCTCCAGCAGCTCCGAATCCATTGGGCTTGCCATCAAACTTGGCAGATCAGGGCTGTGGTTGAAATGGAACCCACTGCTGTGATACAACAGAAAGGGCTTCCCAAAGACTAACCCCCCCATATAAAGGGGGAGATTCTAACTTGTATCACAGAAGTAGTTGGATAAACCCTGAGTCATTCCACAACCCTGAGGCCGATCAACGTGGTTGGCGGCCTTTTAAGGGGCGGCGACGGCTCGGGTGAGGTCCCCCACACGCCACCAAAAACCCCAGCCTCAAGGGTGCGGGGCGAGGCTGGGGCGATGCCGATCTGCTCCTGGCGAAAACTGGAATCCAAATACTTGCTTCGTTGCTGCTGACCCCCCTGCAAAAAGTTGTTAACTTTTTTTTGGGGGGGGGTTAGTGGAAAACCCAACTTGGTTTCCCAAAAAGTTAAAGTCTAAAGATCCAACCCAATAGCAGCCAAGCTTGCTGAAAGAGCCGTCTAAGGACCGGAGACAGAATCCCTCGCCGTGGACAGACGAACTCCTTCACACCGCTTTGAAACCCTGGGTCCCAATAATTAGTGATAGCAGTGGTATTTACAGGGGAATCGAATCATTCCAGGGTTTCTTAGATGCTGAGATGGATCCTGTCCAACGCATGTCAGGTTGGCCTGTGGCTTGGACGGATGAGGGTCTGACCCTCATCCATCCAAAAGACCTCCAGCGACGTCTGCCCAGCGAGCGAGCGAGCGAGCGAGCGAGCGCCGGAGGCCTCCAGCGACCGCAGCTGTTGCAGGACGCCCTGCTTCACACTGGCGGCAGGCCGCAGCTCCTGAGTCTATCCCATGGCGTGTTGGGTGCGGTGTTGTTTTCCTTCGCCTGGAATCCTCACGCCTTTCCCCGATCGCACCCGATCCCAAGTTCACGTATGGGCTCTTCAGAAAAAGGCGGAACAAAAAGCATGGAAGTTGGTGCAGGGGGGACTTTTCAAGAGGACAACAGTTTTCCAAACATCTGCTTCCCTCTAATTGGTGGTGAGAAGCCCGGTGGTTTGGTTGGTGGTTGGCTATTTACCCTCTACAAGAACTTACCCTCTTTGCAAGAACCAGGGGTTCAACTCCCCAAACTACCAATCCAGACCACCAGTGAAGGGGGTACCTGAAAAATCCCCCTTAAGGGGGAGGGGGGGTGTCCCCCAATTCCATTTATTTAGTCTCCCCCACAAAAAGGAAAATGGAACCTTTATCACAAATGGAATTCCATCCCCTCCCCCAATTCCATGTTGCGGGGAGTGGGGATTGGAAAACCTTTTCCATGGTGCGCAAGCTCGGCATGCCGGTCCTTGATGTGCAGCAGCGCCTGAGCTCTCTTGGACAAGGCAGCCATTCCCAAAATTATCGATGGTGGTTTTCAAACTCACTTCCGATCGAATGGATTGGCCAAACAAGTAACCTGTATTTTTACATTTACCACCAACATGGTCTTCCCAAAAAGGATCCATGCGGTCCATGTCGCACGTCGGCCGTCGGTCCAAAAAGATGGCCCATACTGGCAAATGAAAGGCGAAGACCTTCTGGCCTCCCACCACAGACCACCCAGTTCGCTCGTGGCCGAAGTCACCCAAAACAAATATGGCACCCCCCCGAAGTCCCCCCTCCGGAACATCCCTGCCCCCAGCACCTTGCCCAACGAGAGCTTCTCCTGCAGAACGCCAGGGTGAAAGCAGATGGCGCCATTTCCTTTATGTGCGTGAGACTAAAGAGGATGAAGCCGGGGAAATTGTGCCATCAATACATAGGGGCCTCTAAAGTCTGATGGAATTCGATGCATCCGCGCGGGGCAAAGCACGGAAGAACTGGTTGGGCATGTGTGAAGCCCACCTCCCGTTACTCTTGGGGGGTGCATGAGGCGGATTCTAGCTACCCGAGCCCTTCTGCAGCTTGGGATTCTTCGCAATCCCCAAAGACTCAAGCTTCCCTAGGCAGGTCCGAGACTCGGGGTTTGGTGCCCTACCTGGTGAGTCACACCCAAAGGCCGACCCAATCCACCCGTCCTTCTGCATCAGAAAGGCCGCGCACACCGCTGCAGACAGGCCATGCGCGGCTGAGCAGTGCACTAAGACCTTGCCCTGCGCGAGGCCCTCCGAGATGAAGAGCCTCCGATGATGATCGCCGGTCGTTTTTGCTCAAAGGGGTTCCTCTAGCCCCATTCTTGCACCACCAAAGTCACCCCTGGATCTGGTGAGTTACAGGGAACACCCCAGTTTCTGACTTCGAGAACCCCTAGAAACAGTCAAAGTAATGACCCCAGTTCAATCTCGACCATCTTTTCCAGGGCCAGCTCCACCTGTGTAGCTCCTAGCCCTCCCCGCCCGGGAACCAGGAAGGGTTCAGAACTATTTAGATAAGGCCCGAATCTGTCTGGGCTTTTTTTTTTTGGGGGGGGGGATGGTCTTCGCAGAGTGCCCCAGAATCCAAGATGGCAACAAGCAGGAATCCATGAGGAATGAGGAACAGGAGCAACATCAGGAACATGAACATCCCTCAGCGAAACTATGCATACAGTCACCAAAAGAATCCGCCGCTGAAGGATCGGGATCTGGAACCCAAACATCATTCAAGCACCATTGACGATGCCTTGGAAACCGTCCTGGTGAACATGCCTACAACAACGTCTAAGAAGAGCTGCTAGGATCATTCAAGCAGACTTGGAACGTGCCCTGGGGAACATGCCAATAAATAACCACCCTGATTAACAACCAAAAGAAGGGCTTGCAAGCATAATTTTTACTAAACGCTTCCAATCTGAATCTCGGTGATGCCCAACCACAAGGCGGGTCGAATGTGACGGCCTGCCCTTCCTCCATAACCATTCTGGTGGGTAGGGGGCCTATACCCCATCTTGAAACAACGCGCCTGGTTTCATCCAAGTGCTCGGCGAAGCTCTCTGCCTCTCCCACCTCGGATGTGTGCTGGTTTGTCCCTGCGACGACGCAAACAAAAACAAAAAAGACACATCCCTTGGACTTTCTTTTTGGGAATCCCTACTCAAAAGGGCAGGGGAGAGCCACGAAAGCCATGCAGTATGTCCCTGTTCGAGGGCTCCTCACAGCCCAAGTCCCAAGTCGGCCGATTTCGAAATCTACCGCCGGGAGCCAAGTTGAGAGAGTAAAACGAACTCCATCCGATCAGAACCTAGAACGTTCCGGTTCAAACAGGCCGGTTTGACTTATGAAGGCTTTTGGGCTTATGGAGGTACAAACCGCTAAATTAAAGGTAGTGAAGGAGTATGAGTCTGCCTCTCGCGGTTTTGGACACATGCTGTACCCTACTGAGTTTGTATCGCCTCTGGAATCCAAATCTTCAAAATCTCCTGTACCAGGCTCCCCTGGCCCTAACATGACGTATGTAAATCTTGTTCTACATAGCTTCTCTCACCGGCTGAGTGGATGGCCCAAAACAAGTCCAAACTTTATATTTACCACCAAAATGGTCTTCCCCAAAAGTTTAAAGTGCATGAACTCAGGAAGTGACTTCTGCTTGAAAACCCAAAAAAGAGAGCATGGCTTGGGAAGAAGAGACGTGTTGCAACGGCTTTGTCAATGCACTCCGAACACTGTGAAACTCCTGGACCCAAAGGGCCCAATTTTGTTTGCCTTTGACCCGCAAAAAAGGGGTGTCATCGGCAGAAAGCAGGACACCCCACCACGTGGGGGTTGATCAATTTTCCATGTAGGGCCCCCAAATGACCATGGGCAATTGTTCCCATTCAGTGGTTGAAATGTCACTTGCCTTTGAAGGGTGCCAATCTGCATACTTGGTATACAAGGGGGTATATGCGGCTGTACGTCTGCACGTACCCCAGGGCAGGGGCTCGGGGTTCCTAGCTCCCAGTTTCTTCACTTAGGAGCGATGCTGTATGGGGAGACACCGATGGCCCTGACGCAGGAGACAAGGAAAAAGTAGATCACTGCTTGGGGTAAGTAGACGGCCCAATTTCGATTCGAAAAGAAGGTAAGGGGAACCAAACCAGAACGGCTTTCCGATCGTGCCATCTACTTTCACCCAGGGGCCTGGAAAACTCGAACCAGCTACTTGTGTGGTTTGGATGAATTTAGTTAGAAAAAACAACAACTATAAACTGCTCTCCGTCCAATCATGGAAGTGGAAAAGGAGCCAACTCCAAACTGGGAATTTGTTTCCATCTACTCTAAAAAGCCTGAGGTTCAAACCCCCAATTCAATCCAAACCAAACAGTCAGTACATACTTTTCATTGGAATTCCGCGCATTCGCCCAAACCTTTCGGGGTCCAACGCTCCAACTCTTCCGATGGATTCGCTGCGGAGCCACCGGCAGGAAGAGGCGCACGAAGGGATCCTGCGGGGGCTGCGTCCCGGGGCAAAAGAAGCTCCAAGGGGGAAGTGGGGTATTCAACGAATGATTTGAGATCCCCTACTCAGAAGGGGTGGGGGACCTGGAAAATGCATATCTGCAGTTTTAAGGTCCCCCCTCGACATCCGGGAGCCAGGACATGACACAAAGCCTCTTTCAACCGCCAGAGCAGAAGGAATGAGTGCGCCTGTGCTCAGCTTGAGCTGAAGGCCTACTTTTGACATCGACCCACTTAGGTGTTTTTTGACCTACATCTTGGAGAGCGTTGTTGGGTATCGTTATCCAGGCAAGACCACAACTGGAGCACCTGTGTGATACACCCTTGCACGCCCTCGCATGACTCAAGTGATGGCTATTTACATATGAACCTGGTCGCAAATACCTCCGCGCTCAACACCCAGCCGCTCAGCATTCGCTATCCGCTGCACGCAAGCGCTCTGCGCAGTCCTTCAAATCCGCTTACGCCCAGCGGCCGGAAGCAAATTTCGTGGTGCGACAGCAGATTTCTGGCAAAAAATCCGCTAGCGCACTGGCAAATCCGCTTACGCCCAGCGGCCGGTAGCAGATTTCCAAAACTGGCGTGAGCGGCTTTCGGCCGCTGGGCAGTTACCGGCCGCTGGGCGTAAGCGGATTTGCCAGCGTGCTAGCGGATTTCAGGCTGGAAATCTGCTGCCGCGCCACGAAATCTGCTTCCGGCCGCTGGGCGTAAGCGGATTTGCACTTTTTCTTAACGCGATGGCTTAGCGATACACTAGTCCCAAGTGCAACCAAAGGGTTCGAGACGCCACCGGGATGAAGGAATCCAACAAAGTAAAGAGATGCACGAGGAGTCAGGCGGCTGTTTTTTCGCCCGCGCAAAAGAACTGCAATAAAATGCTAGGCTTTCAACAAAGGTGGCGCCGGGGTGGCGCCAAGGATCACATGCTCTCACACACATGCTCTCACACTTGTTTCAACATGTGACCAGACATGATGGCAAAGCAAATCTCATGTAATCTCACGAATAACGTATGATAGCGCACTATAGATTCTACGTGGGGAGAAAAAAGCATAAACATAAAATGCATAAGGTACCTAGGCCCCCCCCTAAATGCATTTTCCTAGAATGGGGGATGATTTGAGCAAAGAATGATTTGGGCATATCAGTTTAAACAACAACAATGTTTGAACAAAAACATGTTTTTTGGGGTATATCATTATATCACATTGGGCGGTGTTGCAACAATTTCGGGGGGTCCTTCCAAAAGTGATGACTCCTCACCAAATCCAAGTACACCTCCTATTAAGAAACTGGGGTTGACTCATCCGGGGTCAACACTAAGCACGATGCGTTTTGGTTGGGGGGGATGCGCCACACACCCGTTTGGAGCAAATGCCGACAACTTGGCACGTGATAAGTGACCACACCTGAAACCTCCGCAGAACAGAGTCCAACACAAAGCCCCACGCAACAACCTGCAGAGCTGCAGCATATGCGGGTGATTGACCGTCCTCTGCAAGCTGGAATCTGTTTGTCAGGTCTCGTTAAACGGGACCCCTGACATGTTAGCATGACCTTAAGCAATCTCAGTCTTCAATCCCCTCCAATGCAGACCCCCGGAGCCTCCAATGGAGAACCCCCACCAAATCCTCATGGGCCCTCGAAAACAGCCCATTTCGAAACCCCAAAATCAATCGGGACCCTTAGGGTGATATGTTTGCAACTTGCTGTGTGATTCCACAGCGCGGTCATGACCCTTAGGGCAAATGGATTCTGGAAAATACCCTCCGCTCCCAAAAGTAAGACCCTCCGCTCCCAAAAGTAAGACCCTCCGCTCCCAAAAGTAAGACCCTCCTCTCCCAAACTTCGTGGCCCGCTACACATTTGTCATGCTCCGATTTTCAGAGCCCAGCCTTCAAACCCAGAGGGCCGGTCCATTCGGGCCCATTCGGTCCCATTCGGTCCCACAGCTTTCAGCGGGTTCGGGAAAACGACCACGCCCCCAAATCCTGGGGCTTTCATTCCCCGACCCCCGGGCTTGGGATACCAAATCAGCAGCCGTGCTGTTCGTTGGATCCGCTTCCGGCCAAAAAGAAGTCACGTTAAGCCCAAGGCTGGATCTGCCGCCCCCTGCGCAAAGCTTCATGCCGCTTCTTGCTGGTTGCGGTTTCTTGTGCACCTTGGTGTGGGGGAAAAGTTCTCTCAACATGTATGTGTCTCTTTTGTGCTGGGTACCCGCCTTTTGTGGGGGGTTTAAAGGGAACCGAAAGGACACCCACCCATGTTTTTTTTTGGGGGGGTCCCTTTCCTTTCTTAAGACACACAGGAGCCCCCTCCCACAAACAAGCTAACCCCCCCATCCCGCTCCTTCTTCCCCCCCTCTTGGAGGTACACCCGGCCGCCGCACGAGCGCCCGGCCACCTTGCGCTTGGCCATCTGCTTCTCGTCCACTGGGAGCTCCTGAAATTCTGAAACCCGAGCGAAGGCCACCGAGTGGTTTCGGTGGAAAACTTCTAAGAGCAGCCAGCCACCTGAAAGGCTTCTCTCTTTCTTCTTCCTTTTTTCGGCCAGACGGAAAAGCCCATCACTTTGTTTGACGGTAAGTGTGTGATGCCTCAGGCAGGGGGGGGCGGGGGGGCGGAGTTCTGCGGACCTTGAGCGTGTATGTCATGTGTTTTTTCTGTTTGGTGTGGCGTTTTTCTTACCAGTTGCCACCCCCTAAACACCAAACCACCCACCACTTAGAGGGTAGCTGATTACCTGTTCCCAGCTGTTGCCAAAGTGGCTTGTTGGCAAGCTTCTTCGTTTCTGTTGCGGCGGACTCGTAGCACATGGCACCATAGCAGTGGCACGGCGACGCTGGCTCACGCTCCTGGCAACAGTGGCTACCCTATTAAACGCTGGAGCCCGAGGTGCAAGTCAACCCTGTTCGCCACCTAAGGTACCAAGCATCCACAGGCTCGCGCGCACAATCGGCGTGTGAGGCAGGCAAAACACTCGTCCGCTCCCACAACCCCTTTGGAAGACTTATTCCATGCAAAGAGGCATTTTTGGAGCTTCAATGTTAGTCTGAGGGGGTCATGCGCCTTACGTGTTGCGATGGCAAGCTATACGCGTCGCGGTCCTCCCCGACTGAGAGCACATGGGTCACACGCTGCAGCGTCAAAGCTTTGACCTGGGCCCGGAATAGATGGAGCTCGCAAGCCGAATCTTTACATACATTGGATTAAACGAGCGCCCTTGTGGTTTGGTGGCTTTAGGGAAAACCTCAAGAGAAAGGAACAATGGGATTTTCAAACAGGGTCCCTTCTATGCCTTCTTGAAGCATGAACCCACCAAACGAAAACGTAAACTTAAAATGAGCATAAAGGCGATGTTTAAATCCCTGAAGAAGGAACATGTATAAGACGCACCTGCAATTTTCAGGTTGCTCCCATTCGATCCGATCAGCGCAAAGAACAAGCACTGGGCCCCTTGGCCCCTTGCAAGGGGGAGGCAAACCAAACCGGCTTTCAGTTTGTTCATCTGCGGGTTTCGTCCTTCCGAGGCTCGGAGCAACCATGTACCACATGTTAGGTGAACCGGGGAAAGGGTGTGTACAACCGGCAAATTGGAATTGCCCCCGGGCCGGCGGTTTGAATCTACGCCCCAAACGTCACTTTTGGGAGCGCGAGATGGCGTGGCCATGGCGAGGCCAGGTGAGTGGAAGTGGGCGGGACCTCTTGGTCTTCCAAAACCCTCCGGTGCACTTCCATGATCTTTGAACAAAGAACTTGTTTCTACCACCGTCAGAGCAAAGCGCATGAGGCGAGTGTTGGACAGGTAGGCGAGAAAAGTCAGGGGCTATGGCTGTGTAGGTTTCCGAGGTCTTGGGCTTCACCATCTCCAGCGAGAAAACGCCACCAAACAAAAAGGGGACAGTGCGACTGAGCTTGACCCAAGGCTGGCCAAAAAGGCCGTGGGGCCACAGGTGTCCCTCTAGGGGAAATAGATGGGTTTCCCTGGTAGATGACTGAACCGCCGATTTGGTAAACCAGGAATCGCCACCTATTTCTCTACCAAAACAACCGCAAAGGACACCTATGCCCCGGAATGTTGATTCCCCTGTAATTAAATATCCACAAACCGTGGTGTCTCATGGTTGCTTAGGTGGTGCGAAATGGATTTTGCTTACCCACATCTATGTGTGTGGGCCGATTCGTTTCCGTTTCCCTGCGAGGCGCATTCTTCGCCGCCTCCGGGCCGCCCAGGAAGAGCTTCGGCCGCAGCTCCGCGGCGTCCATGGCGGCACGAAGACACGCGCGGGCGCAAGAAACGCGGGCGAGAGGTTCTTGTTGCTTCCAGGTAGAGAGTCCTTCCTGGGTTTGACTATATGGGTGTAGCTCAAAATTAAACAGGAGGGGTTACGCAGGTTTTGGTCCATGTTTCCACTTACCAGGGTTCCATTTTGGTACCGGTTTTTTGAGCCACAGCCATTTCTTTTCGTAAAGATAACGATCACAGTGACATGTGGTGCATTTTGGCAGTTGTTGAGCTGGAAGTGGGTTTTTCCTTTGTGAACCATGCTGCTAAACAACAAGGAAGTCTAGAGTTGAAGTTAGCTTGCTGCATTGCTGCTGCTCCTCGGGGGTTTTGGGCAGTGAACCCATGATTTCTTCGGCACAGGTTTCCGGGCCTTCAAACCTCGTTGTGAGACCCCCGATTTATCTCCAGGGGTCTAATGGAGGGGTCGGGTCTTCCATTGAAAGCCCCAGGAGCCTCTGGGCAGGTAGGGAATCCTTGAATTTTGGGGAGTGGACCCAGGATTTGTTCAAAGAAAACCACCAGTTGAGGATGATTTATAGGGGTCATTTCCGTCATTCCCTGCACACCAACTTTGAGATCCTGCCTCCATGGAAGCTGTTTTTCTTGGCGGTTGGGCATAAAGCACACTACTGTACTAGCTTTTGGCGATTCGTGGCGAATGAGACTATGGGTTCTCAGAATGGCGGACCTGTTTATGGTTGTTGGCAGTCGTGCGAGCTTCCCCACTTAAGTCCGTCGCATTGAGTCATGCTGGCCATCTCTGTCGTTCTTGTTGCTGTCTTGCGGTCACTTTGGGCCGAGCTGCACATGCGAACGACTGAAAAGACAAAAAGCCGCAAACGTCTCAATGAGCCGGGCCGGATGAAGAAAAGAGGGGCTAACATGGCCCCTCACAGTGTCCCTTTCTTTGACTCATTCAGGTGCCCTCGAGGTGGCTTCTATTAGCGCAAGGCACGGTATAAGAGGAAAGATGAGGCGTGGGGTGCAAAATTTCACCGGAGCCCTAAGAAACTCCCAGAGGCCGTCCCTGCCTTGCCGGAGGCTCCGCATCTATCCTCGGCACACTCCCAACTCCAGTTCCAAGTCCACTGCGAATCAAGTCAAGGGTCCGGATGCTTGCCCGCTTCTTGGTGGATTTACCGTAACATCACCTTTAATCCAAACATCTTTTTCCCTGTCTTTGCCTCCCACCTTCTGAGCTAACTTGACTTCTTCTCTTCAGAGAGTCCACGATTGAAAAGGAGACGCAAACGTGGCTCCCTACCTTTCCGTTTTTTCCCTCACCGTCCCCGACAGTCCCGAATCAAGTCCACAGGGCTCCCCTTTTTCACTCATTGCTGCCCGGCACCAGGGCACCACACGTCAGACGAAGCCGAGGCGCTGCGATGGTGAGCAGCTCCGGGTGCTTCTCCTTGAGCAGCGCCTCCACTTTGCGGTCCCCCTTCACCTGGGCCAAGACGATCACCAGCCGCCGCCAGGCCTCTCCTGAGACGGACGTGCCACCAAACAAAGGAACACACATCCCCACAAAAAATCGCCGGGAAGGTGTCATGCATTTTTCAAGGCCGTGCCTTGGAGTCGTCATTTGCCACAGAGGCGTCGCTGGCCCAACCGCTCTCCAGATTAATGCTGATACACCCCCCAGTTCCTAATCAAGGGTCCCGCTCGTCCAGAAGAAAAAGGGTTCCCCACTAAAAAGGCACCCCCTTAATAAGTGGCCGGTTCATTCATCAAGGGTCACATGGGTCAGTGGATTTCCCTGCTAAATGTTGATCAATTTACTGGTGGTTTCCATTAAAACGAGCGAACACCACTTGTGGAGGTTCCGAAAACGGAAATGGCTCGGAAACCCTTCCCCGGTTTCTGCCTTTGTACCCCCTTCTCTCTGGGCACAAAGGCAGACAACAAAAAAACCGGGGTTCCAAGAGGGTCCAGGCTATCAGGGGTCCGCTTCTACCCTGGAAAAACAAACCAAAGGTGTGTGTCCTTTTTTCGGGGGTACCTCCTTTTGTTTGGGCGGTTTCGAGGAGGAACCAATCCAAAGCTCTAGGGGGTAACTTCCCCATTCTTTCCAGGGATCCGAATCTTTCTAAAAATCACCCAAAACCCCGGGGAAATGGATCCGGTTTTTGAAAAGAACGATGGCTGAAAAGAATGGAAAAGGAATCAACCCCTAGAAAAGCAACAACCAAAGGTGTGTCCTTTTGTTGGGGGTACCTCCTTTTTTTTGGGGGGGGGCTGGTATAACACGGGAACCAATCCAAAGCAACAAGGTCTGCCAGGGGGAAGCCCTCGGGAGGTGTGGCGCTTCTTCGCTGAGGTTCTCTCCGCTTCCGCGGCGTGGGCGGCCGCCACCGCGGGGTCGGGCCCCGGCCGCGCGCCGTTGGGGATCTTCTTGTCTCGGCGAAACCGAGGCGTCCACCAGGTGGCGGGGCAGAGTGGAGTGGGGTGGGGTGGGGTGGGGTGGGGTGGGGTGGGGTGGGGTGGGGTGGGGTGGGGTGGGGTGGGGTGGTTTGGGGTGGTTTGGGGTGGGGTGGGGTGGGGGTGGCTTGGGGGGTGAGGGTAGGGGTGGGGTTGGGTTGATCTCGGTAGGCCTCCCTCTGGAAAAAGCTGCTTGGGTTCCGTCTTCATATAAAACCATAGCCCGGGCACATGCTAGGGGACTTCTCCGCACGCTTCTGGGTGCCCTTGGCCTCGTAAATGAGAAAAACGGAAGGTGGTACTGTGGATGGTTGCGAAATCCGGCACTTTGAAACCACGCAAATCGGATCATTCCAGGGTTTCTGATGAAACCACGGTTGAAACCATTGTTTCTTGGATTTTGTAGGGGAATCGGATCATTCCAGGATTTCTGAATGGTGGTGCTCTGAGAGAAACAATTGGGGGCCCTTTTTCCTTTCTGTGGTACCAAGGTTCCTGAGCCACAAGCAAAAAACGCTCATAGCACCTGGCAGAATGTTGGCGGCAGGAAGGGTTATCACTTACAGGGGACCCTTATGATTTCAAGGGGGGCATTGCTTCTTTTGAGCTCCGAGTCTCACCCCCTGCACCACAGCCGATAACCTGGTCAAATTGCTATTCATAAGGAATTCCCGAGAAAAGAACCTGCATCTGGCTTGTTCAAAATAGGGCAATCCGTAACCCATAGTCACCAAGGAGATTGACTACCGCAATACCAGGGTTGATTCCGGCAACTGCTTTATAACTTTCAACGTTGCAAGGGGATCCCGCCGGTCCAAAACCTCATGTCCCACAACCATGGAGGTGTCCATTGCTTTGGGCTTCATAGAAGCCAGCCACAATTCTGCAAACAGGTCCTCATCTTAACCTCAAGTTTTAGCATGGGATGCTGAAATGTGGGCTGAAGAATTCGATTCTTTGTGGAGACGTGAAACTCACTTCTTGGGTGTTGGTCTTTGTGAGGCTTGGATAAACCGTCATAGCCACCAAACTCCACGCTTCCCGAAGTCATGAAAGTCATGGAAGGTAACAAAGGAACACAAAGCTACCCAACAGGTAGCGAACCTTGAACTGCAACTGACCAAACAAAACAAATCTGGCCCACATCTGGTGCACGCGGAAAATCACATATTTTATGCTGTTCATTAAATTTAGCCACGTCCACCCCAAGGCCCCAAAATATGAAACATCGCCTGGCAACGACTCGACTCGAGCGCCACTCGGTCGGAGGCACCCACCGAGCGCGAGCGCGAGGGACCTGGCAGTCAAGCTCATGGACCCAAAAAGAAAGGCGAGGGGCCAGGAAAACAAAGTAGACATGTGGCAAAAGCCAAATCACCTCGGACCCCTCCAAAATGGCTGAAGGTCCTGTTGGTTCCCCTTGAAGGTCCCCCCCGACAAAAAGAAGAAAGGAAAAGAAAACGGTACCCCCCCCCCCAAGTGTCAACCCGTTGCTTCCGGTCTGGTTGGTTGGTTCCGGTCTGTGGTTCCATTCACCAAGGTGCATTTTTTAGTACATGTTTTTGAGCCACAGCCATTTGGGTGGGGATTCATGTCCAAACAGTTTTGCGGTGATTAATATGCCCAGTTTTTCAATTGGGGGTCTCCCTGGCTGAGTGGGGATTCAAACTACTATTGGAGGAGCCCCACCCCCAAATCAAAAGGATGGGTTGAGTAATCCGAGGTCAACATTATCAAAATTCATAACCGTTGATACGTGGGGCAACATTACATGGAATGGACATGGATAAACAATTAGTGAGTTCCCCTGCTTTGTTGTTTTGTGTCAATCAAGCTTGTGCAGGAAACTTGGTGTCCCCCCTATGTGTTGTTGCGGGGAGGTGTTGCCTTTCTGGTTTGTTGGAAATCCATGTGAGAAATGAGAACTCTAAACTGACTGCAGGCAAATGAGCTTGGTGCTACCAATGTCCACCCAAATCCCCGTAAAGAATCAAAAGGCCGATTCATGGCTGGGACCGTCCTTGCTAAGTTTCTGCGCAAAAACGTAATCTTTCACAGGCTCGTGGTAAAATACAGATTCAAAGGTCCAAGCAAATGGGTATGGGTTAAAACTAAAACATCAGGGGACCGCAGATATAGTCCCCATTTACCAGGGCAACATTTTGGGTACCCTTTTTTCGACCGCCAAATAGCACCCAAATGGACACGTTGCTCCCGCACCTCCACGTTGTGTTTCTTCGGAAGCCGCCACCCCCCCGGGCACGGAGGATTGCTATCAAAGTACAGGCCTCAAAAATTCTTCAGGATCAAAGTCACCCCCCAAATCGTGGGTGAAAAGGACACCTTCCCAGTTTCTGACTTGGACACCGCCAAAACCAGCATCCCTGAAACACTGGAACGAGCAGGGGACCATCGCGCCTGCCTTAAACGTAGCCCTGAACCCGGAGGAAGGCCAAGCAACCCACCAACGAGCCCCCCAAGACTCCCGCGAAAAAAACTCAGCCCAACCACCCCAACGCCCCCCCCCCCCTTACCAACAAAGAACAGCCCAACCCCCCCCCGGTCAAAACGACGCCGGACGCCGGACTGGATGAATCTAATGACCAAAGGCGAAAGGGCAAAGAGCTAGGCTAGCCAAGTTTCGCAAAAAGAAAGAGCATCGCAAGGCAAAAGGTAACTACAAGTTCTCCAGGTCACTTTGCAATGGTCGGCTTGCAACGCGCCCAAACGCCTTCCGAAGGAAAAACAAACAAAAAAAAGCCGCTGGCACTCCGCCGGGTCCGATGATCGACCCATTTGGTTGTGGGTCAAAAGTGGGTACCCAAACTGGAACCCTGGTAAATGAGTGACCCAGGACTAAAAGTTGTTGGCCCCCTGGTGGTGTAATTTTGACCCACACCCAATTTTTCACAACCCCGACCCCCAGTGAACATCCCAATCCCCACCAAATAGGTTCTAAAATGGGTGCTGAATTCACCTATCCCAAAATGGGATCCCATTGGTTTTGACAACCACACCCATTTTTCCCAATTCTCACACCCCTGGGTACCCAAGGCCTTTCTCCGCGCCCTTCTCCGGCAGCGTGGGGTTGCTCGGCAGCAGCTCCCAGGCCACCTGCAACTAGCAGCGATCACAGCGATCACCGCACCGCGATCACTGCGGGGCGGCGGTTTTCCCCGTGTGTCCCATGTTTTGTGTTTTGTGTGTTTGTGTGTGCTTTTTTTGGACGGGGGGGGTTGGCAGCCCACCAACCACCAACCACCAACCAACCACCCAACCACCCAACCACCCAACCACCCAACCATCCAACCACCCAACCATCCACCAACCAACCGCCCAACAAACCAAACCCAACACCCCCTCCCCCCAAAAAAACCAAAAAGCAAAAACAAAACGGACAGAACCCAAGGAAACCGCGGGAAAAACAAAAAATAAACTTGATGGGAGAACGGTGAGGCGTAAAAACCTGATGCAAGAACAGCGAGGCGCCCCTGGACGATGCAAACTGTCGGAGCCAGAAGCAGTACCAAAACATGCAATAAGAATGGGATCCACAGGTAAAGAACTTACGTGGCTGTGGGTCAAAACCCTGTGCGCCTGGTGCACATCAACATAGGTGGTACATGGGTGTTCATCCGCCCCAAAATGGAAGCAAAGGTGGCACAGGTTATGACCCATGACCACATTGCTGATTGAATTACAAAGTTACAAACCCCAAAGAGGACTCGTAAAAACAAACAAGCAGGTGTCCCCAAAATACACCAAGGCTAGGTGCCCATCCCTCATCTGCTGTGTCAACGACACAGGCAATTTCCAGCAAAGGAACCAGTCCAGGCTTGGCACGCCCTTTTCACGGCAGCCACCGTCAAACAAATGCAATGGAAGCGCAGTGTTACTGGACTGCCAACTGCCAAACTAACAAGAACAAACATGCTCTTCTGCAGATTCGTCTCTTCCCACTTGGTCTCAAGAGGAAGGGGGGCGGCAAACCCGAAACAAGTGCCAATCCATACATACTGTGGATGGACAAAAATCCTGCACCACCCAAGAATTCCTGGAATGTTGATTCCCCTGCAAATACCAACAAACAATGGTGTCTCATGGTTGCTTAGGTGGTGCAGGATTTCGTCCATCCACAGTACCTCTCACCCCGCCCATACTCACCACCCGCCAATTCCCCGCCGGAGTGTCCCCCCCGCCTCGGGCGTCTTCGAGCGATCCCGCTTTCGGCCCTTCATCGGGACGGCCCCATGGCTCTTGGGCCCAGCTGCGGAGCGGACGGCTGGACCATGGCTTGCCAAGGGCAAACGGGCGCCTGTTTTTGGGGGGACCCCTTTTGGCCGGTTTAAAGGGAAACCAAAAGGACATCAACCACTTTAAAAGGCACCCTAGCCCTTCCGGATTCATGAAAACATGTTGGAGACCCCGGTTTTGCCATCCGATGGGTCTTGGAGTGATCCAGCGAGTCCTCGAAATTGCCGGTGGCAACAAAACCAACATGCGGTTTCCCAGCCCGGCTTCTCCAAAGGATTGCGCAGGCCCCCCTTATTGTCTGATGCCGAAAATGGACCTGACCGGATTGCGCGTGCGAAAAGCGAGACGCAGAACCTCGTCTGCAGGAACCAGCCCGTCACGTCAAGCAGATTGCCTTTGGCGTCTCATTGGATGGATGTCTGTTTCATTTGGCATAGCCTTTCGAGCAAATCCGAATATTTGGTTTTCCAGCCGTGGTAACTGCAAAGTTTCTTTCAACGGTCCGCTTGCTTGCCCTCGGGTGCTCGTTGTTTTTGAGAGAAACCCAGATCTCAAGCGAGGTCAATTCAGCCCAAGAACCTACAGAATCCAAAGTTGCCAGCCCCTGGTAGCCCAAAAAACTGCTCTTTGCGGCCACCGTCCAACAAGTGCAAGACAGCACGCCAAGGTCGCTATAGCCAAGCATGTTCATAACTCCAGCGGTCATTGCCAGGAAAAGGTTTCCCACATCGGCTTCTTGGGCAGGCAGTGTAGCTCATGTGTGTGTGTGTGTGTCTTTGTGAGAATCGGTCCCTACCCCGCATGTTGACAACCCCCAATGTGTGGGCACTCGCCCAAAAAAAAAAAACAACAACTGGAAATCATGCGAGGATGATCCTTGCACATGTAGCATGTGAGAAAGGACCCCCTTTCTGGATGCAACACCTGGGCGCGACCTCTTTTTCCATCCCTTGGCAGGTGAGCAAAGCACAGTGTGTTGCTTTTGTGCTTGCCACGACCCACTAAAATGGACAGAACCAGACATAATGTTGACCCAGGATAAATAAACCCGTCCCATGATTAGGGGGGTGTTCCCTCCAAAAGTGATAAATCCCCACTAAAAGGGGGCACCCCCCCTGCCAAAAACAGAGAACCTTGGCCCTGTCCTGCATGGACTTCCCCACCCCGCAGTCTTTTAGACCCGCCTCTGACATCACCAGATTGGCCCACTTCTCCCACAGCAGCCTAGGCGTGAGCCCGCTTGCACGACGCGTTTTAATCGCTTTCGCAACTGAAGACCTTGGCTTCCCAGAAGAGTCCTTTGGCCTGGCAAACATGGAATGCCTTCAAAGGAAACCTTCCGCTTCTGGAACCTTTTCACATGGTTCATTCCGACAGTTGCCTATATGACTGTGACATAGCCAAAAAAAAACGCAACATGAACTTCTCCAAGAATTTGATGTTGACTTGGTTGCTGCTGACCCCCCTGCAAAAAGTGAATAACTTTTGGGGGGTTTAGTGGAAAGCCCAACTTGATTCAACCAACAATTTAAAGTCTGAAGATCTAACCCAATAGCAGTCAAGTTGAAATCTCCGAGATCTCCCAACACTCTTTGCCTTTTCCTCCCCTCCAGCAGGGAAAGCCGAAAGAAGCGCCTCAGGGTTCCAGCTGTCAAGGGGGCGGGGTGGTTGGCTGAAGCAACAAGCCACGACTTGAACATGCTACAAGCGATTTGGCTCAACCCTCACACCGGCTCATTCCCGCCAGGGGAGACAAACGCTTGTGCCAACGAAGTAAGAAGGTATCGGAAAGGACTTCATTGGGCCCGGGGTGCGCTAGAAAGTGTGCATGTTCAACCATTCCCTCCCCTGCCTGAGCCTCCAATAACGCATCGATCCGCGGAGCACTTTTTTGGGGCGCCGCCGCGTGAAGTCTTTGGCGGGGCACTTTGCCAACACAACAGGCGACCTTTTCACGGAACCCAACCAAATCCACCTAAGCCTCGGCGTTCCCCTGCGCTCGAAAACCATCGCAAAGCAAGTGTCGGAAGTGGCTCGCGCTGACCTGTGCTGGCTGCCAAAGAGTTTGAAGTTGGGAAACTGAAGAGGTAGGTTTGTTCACTTGCAGCGGGCACCTTTTCGAGCATTGCAGCACAAGTGCTTTGGGAGGATGGACAAAGATCAAAAGCTTGAGTTGTTTCGTCTGAGCCGGCGCATCTGCGGCAGTCAAATTGCCGAAGTTAAACCATCCCCTTGTGTCTCAGGGCTTGCCATCCAACATCCCGACACGCTCTCCCAAGAAGAAACTCTAGATCTATGTAGTGAATATACTTCGCACTGACTTAGCGCTGATTCTGTAGTATCTGGCGCTCTGAATATGAATTTGAAGCTTCCCAGTGATCCTAGTAAAGAAGGGGAACCCTTTGTAAATTAGGGAGCCCACCGGAGCTTGGACATTCCCTTAGCTGGTCCTAGGCCAGGTGGCCAGGTTTAGGGCCACCTTTTGCTCAGAAGCAACAGGCCTTCTCTTTCAGCCCTGGCTTCCATTTGCTTAAGCCCCCTGTGAAAAATAAACATATGTCCAGTAGTGATCGATTCCTTTTGAAACCAACAGGGGAAAATCAAAAAAACTCTTAAACAAATGGAAGCGGGTGTTTTTTGTGGGTTAAAAATGGCCACCCAGCCATGGCCCATGGCCGGTCCGGCCCGTTTCCGGCCGGACCTCAGTGATCCTCAGAGCCGGGAGGGCGGCGGCAGCGGGGGCGCGCTCTGCGCCTTCTTGGCGGCGATCTCGGGGAAGAGCAGCTCCTCCTGAGCTTGCGACGCCATGTGGGGCTGAGGGTCAAACCGGGGAGCTGAAAAAAGGCAAATGACCTGCTTCCCCATAGTGTCAAGCAGGGGGTCTGGAAAATACATACAAAAATGGCCTGCTTCCCCAGCTCGGGTGTTTCTGTTTTTTGCGGGAACTTCCCATCTCAAGTTTCCATCCGGGAAATGCGAGGTGTAGTGTTAAGGGGGGGGGGTCTGGAAAGACTGACCTGCTTCCCCCCTTTAGAGTTTCGCCTTGGCAAAAGAAACATCCTTGAATGCTAGGTAGCACTGTTCCGGGCAATGAAACTGGGGAGGGCCGAATTCTCGCGGCGGCTTCTTCATCCCATGGGCAAAAGACAGTGATTCAAAGAAGAAAAAAAAACAAGGAATCCTCAAGGGACCCGTATGGCGTCCCTGAGGCCATTCTCCCTTTAACACACCACTTGGGTGACTTTGACAATGATAAAATCATGGCGCCAGCGTCCTGGAATACAACAACTCTGCATAACTGGAGCGCCCCCCACCACCAACTAGCAGGCGAGTCTCTGCGGTTGGGGGGGGGGGCAGGGTTCCTACTATAGGCACATCCTCACAAAGACACAGTGGCCAAATGGTTTAACATGTTCAGGTATCTATTTTGGCTGCCAAGGATTTGTTTGCGGTTGTGTGCTTAACCAACTTTTCACTCATTTCCCGGATTGGACAAAATAAAGTCTGAACTTTTTGTGTGCCACTTTGGCCTTCCGGGAGTAAACAAGTGTTCACTTTGGAGAACAATGCAACACATAGTCAGCGTTCCCTGGATTTCCCTTCACAAATTGCCGCTACCAAGGTAAACTCATCTTAAATGGGCCAACAAACAAACATGGCAAAACCACCTGCCAACATGAACAATGTGCCAAACATGGAAATTCATAAGGACTGTGGGTTGTGACCTGGCCCAGAACAGACAGCTAACTTCCAATTGCTTTTGCGCCCCCTGGGAAAAATGAGACCACATTTGCCAGTAGTTAAATCAGTTCCCTTTAAAACCAACAAGCGAAAATAGGGAAAATGAACGCCATATCGGTTTCAGCAAATGGAAGCTTTGCAAGGCAACCTCCCAAAACATGGAAAAACCGAAAGCAACCCAAGGTTGCCCTTGAACAAAAAGCAGCAAACGGACGCGTTCACAGCTCCCGCTCTTCGCTCGGCATTTCGGCGAGGCGCCAGCAGCTCCCGGAGCTCCAAAGGCGCCTCGGGGCTCCAGGCGCTTTGGAACTCCGCCGCCAGCGCCTTCCGCTCGCCCACCGACTCGGGGCTTTGGACCTCGGCCGCCGATGTTCGAAGCCGACGAGGCAAGGCGGTTGAAACCTGGCGAGGCGAAAATTCGCGAGCCCTAAAACCAGGTGGCCGGTTCATGTTGTTTTTGTTGTTGTGTTTGCGTTTGCTTTTTTTTTGATTTTCGGGACCTCACAAATGGCGGTTTTGATTATGACTCATCAGAGTATGGGGGGGGGTTCGTAGGGACACTGAGGGTTGATTTTGTATCCCCCTTCTTCTGGAAGATTGGCTTTCTAGAGGAGAGCTGGTGGGGTGGTTGCCGGGTTGGTCGGTCCTAAATTCAGGGTGCCCCTTGCTCCATACTTCAATTGTGTGATTGCAACATTTGGGGCGTCCACTTTCCCATGAAATCCATGGCCTGGAATCTCCGAACCCTTGGAAATAACTCCCTGCCCCAAAGCTCCCTTCAACGGGCTTTGGGTGGAATCCATGGAGCTGGACACCCCATAAACTTGGCTCCTTCCTAACCTTCCAGCAACAGAGTTGTGAAGATTCTGAGTTTTAGGCACTCCGAAAACACCAAGATGCCAAGAACATGCCCACGCGCCCCGAAACAGCCTGCAAAAGCCCAACCCCCGCCGGGCAGCGTAGGTCCGCAGCTCCTGGCGAACCACTTCGCCGAGTCCAGCCGATTCGCAAACGGAACAACCCGCCGAGCATGGGACCTGGCTGGAGTTTCGGGGCTTCTGACAACACCACAGAGGACGCTGCTGGATACCTTGCCGTGGATACCCAAAAGGGCCCCCAACTTTGGACAACCTTCCATGTACCTGAAAGATGATTTGCCTCAAGCAACTTTCTTTGAGTCCATGACAACACGGGCGGCAAGGTAAAATTATTGAGCTGAACCTTGTTCTGGAATCTGATAGGAGCCCCCTTTTTGGGCTCCTTCCGTCAATTTGCAACCACCCCACCCACACCCACACCAACACCCCACTCGTCACGGCCGCTCACGGGGGCGCACCTTGCACTCCCGCAGGGCTTCCTCGAAAGACAGGGCCAGCAGTTTGTCCACCGCCTCCGAGACGTTCACCTAAGAATCAGGTTCCCTCGAAAAGGGCGGCTTGGAGCCTGTAAATGTTGGAGGAGGTGGGGTGGTTTCCCTGTCAATCTGTACAATAACCCAGGGTTCAAAACCCTACACCACCAATGGCCCGATGCAAAACAGAAAAGTCTCCTGATGTTTGCGCGCCAGTGGGAAGCATGTGCAACATAGGATCCGCAAATTGTTGGTTTCTTGGTTGGAAAAGTACGGATATCCATTGGCTCAATGCGGGCACCCTTTGCTCAATTTAAAAGAGCCGCCCGGTATGCTGAGGAGAAGGCGCGCTTGCTGTACTGCCTCATTCATTCTTCAGGATCCTGCTTTTGTGTTAGTCCCCGGGGGAGAGAAACATGTATTCCCAGCAGTAATCCATTCCTTCAAAGATTTGGGGGTTGGATCATCTTTCGACCCTTGCAGAGCGCGATGCGACTTCCGTCTGACACGCCTGGACAAATTCGTCGACCTCGTCGTCGATAGGAGGCATGCCTCCAACAAGGGATGACTCTGGGATCATTTGTCCCTTGAAGGGACCCCTGTCGGGTGCCCTTTTAGCTGAACGAGTCGGGTGAAGGATGAGTCGGGTGGATCGCAAACTAACAAAACACGCCCAACCCATAATCCGGGCGAAGTAGTTCATGGATTTCAGCCAAATAAGGCAACCCCAGAACTTCCTGGAACTCCAGCAGCCTCGCCCAAAAAAAGCAACCCCCCCAATAAAGGGGACCTGGACCCTCAAAATCCCCTTACATTCTGGATTTACTTCCTTTGGCATGGGTATTTTTAGGGCCGAGGTCCCTGCAATGCCCGCACAACCAAAAAACCTACTGTTAAAACCGCGCCTGTAAGGATTTGCATCCTGTGGATGGGCGAAATCCGAAATCCAGCGCCTTCGAAACCATGGGTTGAAACCATGGAATTTACCTTCCGGAATGGAATCAGAAACCAGGGGGTCCAAAGCTTAGTGCCTTTAACACCAACCCAAAGACAGGCAACCCCCCCAACAAAGGAACCAGACCCGTATATTGCCAGTTTTGAGTCCCAAGCACGCAGGCCCCAGCGGAACCGCCACGACTCCACGGCACCGGCAAGGAGGGGGGTTGTATTGTCAACATGTGGCCCCCTTTTAAACTTTTTGGACGCCGTTGCCGCCGATATGCGCCCAGGGCCAAGGCCCTGGATGTAAACTTCCATTGGTCGATCCTTCCATTGGCTGAAGTACTGGGCTCCCTTTGAACCCCAGAGGAAAATGAAGAATACTCTTCACCAAATCGAACTTGATCCTTCCTTGATCCTTTGCCCCTTGAGAGGGCTTCGCAACCTTGGCCCAACTCGCTGAAAAACGAACAAACAATACGAGCGACCGACCCTCGAACCCTTTTAAGGGAAACCGCCCCATCCATAGGGGGAAACCCACCCCCTCAAACCCTTGGTTTGAGGAAACCACGCTATAGAAAACTTACGACGTTCATCTGCCCCATATTTCGCCATCAAACCCTTTCAAGGAAAACCACCCCATACATTTCAGGGCAAACCACTTCTGTGGGTACCCGCCTTCCGCTTCGGGACCCTGGCCGCTCGCATCCTGCGTCGGATGGCTGCGGGGGCATTGTCATAGTAGGATTCGGCCACGTGAATCCGCGTGTGCGTGGGTAGCAAGCTCGGATGGTCCTTAAAGGCTAATTTTGGATAACTACTTTTAAGTATGTCATCACTTCCGTGACTTGTTTGCTAAAAAAACAAGTGTGTGCACAGCCAACCCAATCTTGCGGAACGCAACGTGCATAATCTGTGCGTGCGCGCACATGATTGTTGATGCACATGCCCCGTGCATACATACATATGACATACATTTGTGAAGGGCGCGTTCTCGCTTGCCTGGACTTTAAATGCAAGGTATACATGCGTATAGATATATATATATATATAATGATATTAGCTTCCCCCGAGTTGGTGGTTTGGATGGGTGCTTTGGTGGTAAGGGGTTGCCCATTTATCCCCTGCAGGGGTTCAAATCCCCAAACACCAGTCCAGACCACCAACTAGAGGGAAGCTTTAAAAAAAAACATATATATATATATATCTATATATTATATGTACATTGCCATATGGCTGTGGGTCAAACCCTGTACCCCTGGGGAACATCAAAATAGCTGGCAAATGGATGTTCATCCACTTGCAATGGAGCCATAGGTTATGACCCACAGCTATATACATTTATAGCAGCCTGGCCTGCAATGCAATGCCTCATTCTACGAATCCCTAAGAAAGCGAAGCGAAGGCCTTGCCGTTCTGTTTATTTTCTACTTTTCCCCGAGGAGATTCGGCTCATGCGTTTGCACTTCAAAAAGCTGACTTCTTCCTAACTATGTTCCAATGTTTACCCTGAGGTTAACGCAAGTGCCTAACTTACGGCTTTTTTCGAAAGGGAGTGCCAAAGCGGGACCCATTGCAGTACTGACCGCCCTTGGTTCACCTTCATTACTTCCTGCAAACCAGTCCGGCAAAAAACGGAAAGCGCCTGCCACGGCATGCGATGGCTTTCCCTTGTTTTCCCTTGCTTTCCCTTGTTTTTTCTTGCTTTCCCTTGCCTTCCTTCGCTTGACCTTGCTTTTTCCCTTGCGTTGCCTTGCTTTCCCTTGCTTTCCCCTTCCGTTGCTTTCCCATTTCCTTGCTTTCCCTTGCTGTCCCTTGCTTTCCTTTGCTTTGCCTTGCTTTGCCCGTGCTTTAGCTTGCTTTGCCTTGCTGTCCCTTGCTTTCCCTTGTTTTCGCTTGCTTTCCCTTGCTGTCCCTTGCTTTGCCCGTGCTTTTGCTTGCTTTGCCTTGCTGCCCCTTGCTTTACCTTGTTTTCCCTTGCTTCCCTTGCCTTGCTGTCCCTTGCTTTCCCTTGTTTTCCATTGTTTTCCCTTGTGTTCCCTTGCTGTCCCTTGCTTTCCTTTGCTTTGCCTTTCTGTGCCCGTGCTTTTGCTTGCTTTGCCTTGCTGTCTCTTGCTTTCCCTTGCTTTGCCTTGCTTTGCCCGTGCTTTTGCTTGCTTTGCCTTGCTGTCCCTTCCTTTCCCTTGTGTTCCTTTGCTTTGCGTTGCTTTGCCCATGCTTTTGCTTGCTTTTTGCTTGCTCTCCCTTGTTTTCCCTTGCTTTCCCTTGCCTTCCCTGGCTGTCCCTTGCTTTCGTTTGCTTGTCCCTGCTCCCCCTCTCCCTTTCTTTCCCTTGCTTTGCCCGTGCTTTTGCTTGCTTTGCCTTGCTCTCCCTTGTTTTCCCTTGCGTTCCCTTGCTGTCCCTGCTTGTCTTTGTTTTCCCTTGTTTTCCCTTTCCCTTGCTGTCCCTTGTGTTCCTTTGCTTTGCCTTGCTTTGCCCGTGCTTTTGCTTGCTTTGCCTTGCTCTCCCTTGTTTTCCATTGCTTTTGCTTGCCTTCCCATGCTTCCCTTTGATTGTCCTTGCTTTCCCTTTCCCTTGCTTTCCCTGCTGTCCCTTTCTTTCCCTTGGTTTCCCTTGCTTTCCCTTGCTGTCCCTTGCGGTCCTTTACTTTCCTTTGCTTGTCCTTGCTTTCCTTTGCTTTGCCTTGCTTTGCCTGTGCTTTCGCTTGCTTTGCCTTGCTGTCCCTTGCTTTCCCTTGTGTTTCCCTTGCTTTTTTGTTGCTGTCCCTTGCTGTCCCTTGCTTTCCTTTGCTTTGGCTTGTTTTGCCCGTGCTGTTGCTTGCTTTCCCTTGCTGTCCATTGCTGTCCCTTGCTTTGCCTTGCTTTCCCTTGCCTGGCTTGCTTTCCCCTACTTTCGCTTCCTTTGCCCTTGCTTTCCCTTGGTTTGCCTTGCTTTGCCTTGCTGTCCCTTGCTGTCCCTTGCTGTCCCTTGCTGTCCCTTGACCCAAGTCAGAGCAAACCAACAACTGCACAACCCTCCTGCACTGAATCACATACAAGCAACAACCCAAACCAGCGCCCGTACTTACACACCCCGTGTCGTCTCCCTGGGACCTGCAAACCAGCCTTGCGGTGGCAGAAAGTGCTCCAAAAAATACTCCCAAAAAATGGGAGTATTTTTCCTGCGACATCCCCAGCATCGCCGACTACCACAAAAACTTCCAAAACAAGGGACATCCCCTGCATCCCCGGCATCCCCTGCATCCCCGGCACCCCTTGTGCGCCCAAGCCCGGCGAGGCCGGAAGCAAAGTACAATGATGTAAAACTGGCACGCTTTTTGGCCCGCGAGAGCCACAGACGAAAAGGTCAGACATGATAGGCAGCGTCGACGAAAAAGCGCGAAAAACACAGGGAAAAACACCAAAAACCAGCCTTGCGGTGGCAGAAAGTGCTCCAAAAAATACTCCCATTTTTTGAAAGTATTTTTCGGCTGACCAGACCTGCAAATCACCCGGAACGAGGTTACCCCCCCCCCCACACCCCTCCCACAACTTCGTACAATAACTCCCAGCGCTTCAAGAAGCGTCTAGGCTGGAATTAGGACCCCAGCCAAATATATATATATATATATATATATATATATATATCTTTTGCATGGTTCGTGGAAAGCAAAAGGGACCCCAAAAAATCAAAACAACCTAACAAGGGGAACTAATTCTCGGAAGAAATGCACCAACGGAAAACCCAAAAGGGTCAAACAACCACGGCCGCGGCTTTGGACTGCGGGCCCCGGAACCGAAGGCAGCCCCGTGGGTTAGCCAAACTTGCTCGTGGCCTCTTGTCGCTTCCTCTGGCCAATGACACAAAAGGCAATGCCAAGCAGAAAGGAAACACTTTTTGGCCTGAAGGCTGTGCCGGACTCACTCTGAATAGGGACCATCCTTGGGCCTACACCCCGCAACTAACCATTGTGCACTTCTTGACAAGCGCCGTGCAAGGAACAAGGCCCAAGTTCCGGAAAGGCGGAACGCATCTCGCCAACCCAAATGGGCCCGCCAAGTCTGAACCAGAGCTTTCATTTGTGGCTTCGGTGCCGAACATGATTTGCCCTCCCGCTATAGCACTGCGAGAAGGTACGTGGACCAAAAGCCTCAAGAGGCTCCCTCTGGTTCCATGTTCCTGCCTTTGCCGTGTGTAAAGGGATCGCCCTTTGGACCCTTGGGGCAGAAATGCCTGTTTGGGCCTTGGTTTCTTGTAAATGAGGGAGCGATACAACACATGCCGCATGAAATTCAAGAAGACTTTTTGTCAATCTTCAACCCCCAGCCCCGGCCGAAATCTAGGATTGGACTTTTGCTTAGCATCATAATGACGCTGCCAAACTGGATGTCAAATAGGGGAAGTGGAAAAATAAGACATGTCCCCGGTTGGCTCCTTCTTAAAGTCTTAGGGGAAATTCCACACACACACACACAAGACAAACAAAAATAACATGGGACAGTTGCACCCAGCAAACGTGATACCAACTGCTACGTCGTCACTTTAAAGAGGTTCCCTTGGTAGCGCAGAAATAGGTTCGAAAAATGGCCCAAATAATTTACCATCATGGGCAAGTTGCTAATATCGACCTCCAGAAACTTTGAACAATTGTGGTGAACCCCCCCCCCCAAAAAAAAAAAAAACCTCTGTGAAACCCCTCACAGAGCTCCCTCCCTTTGCAAAGGCAAATTTGGGTGTGGGTCAAACATAGGTACCTGGTGAATGGAAGCAAGGACTAAAACCTGCGGTCCCCTGGTGGTTCAATTTTGACTCGTGCCCATTTGGATAACCCCAGCTCCGTGGCAAGCAGCTAGGCCCCAAGTCAGCCCATCCCGCGCTCCTCTTGGCCCCCGTCCCGGCGAGGTTTGCTAGCGGGTGCCTGGCAAGTCGGGGCGGCCAAGGATGAGAGATGCCTCCGCATACACATAAGCTCGGTTGCTTTCTGCTCCCCTGCTAAAAGTGACTAACTTTTAGTGGTTTAATGGAAAACCCATGAGTTGGCAAAAAGTTAAAGTCCTAACATCCAAGCAAAATGCACCGAAGTAAGCATCGTGTTGGGGATCATGTGATTTCCTTCATCTGTGCAAGACGAGGCAATCAAACAACATTTCTGCGATGCGTCCTACAAAGTACCTTTCTTTTTTTTGTCCCAGTCACTGTGTGCTGTGTCATCGCTGAGTGGCATAGAACATCCTTCCACCGGCAGTCATTTGACCGTCCTATTTTCTGCCCAAGCTACCAATTTGGCGCACATGCCCGTGCTGCCAAAAACCCCTGACACGCAAAAACCAAAAACTCCGCCCTGCAATAGGAGTGGCCGAACAATTACATTACTGCCATATACTCATGACTCAGTTTCATAGTACTCCACAATCCCATTCTATTCATTCTGGGCCCTCACAGTGCACACCAACCCTGTCCCCTTTCCGGCTTTTCCTTGCTAACAGGGCCCTGCCAAGGAGCTTTTAGACTAGGTCCTCCAGTAGAGAGCTTCAGGGTACTCTATTTTTTTCACGACGTCTATTTTAGTAGGGGGTTCCCTCCCAACCCCCCCCCAAAAAAAAAAAAAAACGGTAAAAGTTGGGAGTAGAGCAAACACCGTGCGCCTTTGTTGGGCCGTCGGACGGGACAGGCTTTCCTCCACGCCTCCTCCCCCAGCGGCAGAACCTGCGCCCGGCTCAGCAGTAGCGCCTCCGTGGCGGCGACGTTGGCCCTGGCCACCTGTTTACGCATCTTTTCGTGGGAAGAAGCAGAGGTAGCTGTGGATGGTTGCGAAATCCAAGAAACCCTAGAATGAGTCGATTCCAACGTAAATACCAACAAACCTTGTGGTTTCAGACGTGGTTTTGAAACCATTGGTGTCTCTAAACTTGGTTGACGTTGGAAGGGGAGCAAAAAAAAATGAATTCTGCAGTGAAGTATAGTGAAGTGGAGATTTCAACCACTAAACCACAATAAGCAAAAATGTAAAATGTTCGCTGGAAGAAGCAGAGGTAGCTGTGGATGTTTGCGACATCCATTTCGCACCACCCAAGAAACCCTAGAATGAGTCGATTCCCCTGTAAATACCAATGAACAATGGTCTCCCATGGTTTCGAAACCATTCTTGGTTGACGTTGGAAGGGGAGCAAGAATTCAAAGCTTAGCAGTTCAGTGGTTGGATTTCAACCACTCAACCACAATAAGCAAAAATGTAACATGTTTCCTATCAACAACCATGTAAAGGTAGCTGTGGATGGACGACTTGGTTGCTGGCGAGACCGCCCTGCAAAAAGTGATTCTTTTTGGGGGTGTAGTGGAAAACCCAACTTGATGTTTCCAAAAAGTTAAAGCCTAAAGATCCAACCCAATAGCAGTCGGGGATCTGGTCTTCGACGGGTTCATTGACACCAAGAGTTTCGAGCCCGGATTCATCAACCGCCTGCTCTGTGACACTCCATTTACAGTACCTAATTCTTCTCCTCCTTGCCAAGGCAGCTGACAGGGTTGCGCTGCACCTAAGCACGAAACCCCTGCAAACCGGAGCATGGCGGGCAAACTACCAAAAGGTAGCTAAGATGGCTCAACCGGCAGAAAATTGAATTTCTTGCTGTTTAGTATTGCAAGCTCCACCAGTCTGAAAGTTGATGAAATATAATATAACAAACCAACACTAAACAGTCCAGTACCAAGTCCAGTGCTAAGCTATTGAAGGGTTGGTGGCGACAAAGGGAACCAATAGACGAAGCACCAATTTTAAATGGTCCAACCTTGACAAAGGGAGACCCAAAAGACTTTTGGAGGTTAATCGGACCCCCCCCAACAAAAAAACAGGTGCACCGAGTGTCCTTTCACTTTCCTTTGAAGCCACCAACCCCCCCCCCCCAAAAAAAAAAAAAAGGCGTGCCTTCCAAAACCAGCGAAGAAAACGAAGAGGGGTAGACCCGAACAGGGACTCAAAATGGGCCAAACCAAACACAAGAGCAAAGACCGAACCAAGACAAGAGGAAAACAACAAAAAAACTGCACTACCACCATTGTTCCAGTCTCACAAAAAGTGACGGGTAGACCCGAACCAAGGAAGAGACTCGCGCATCGCGGCCCTTTTAAAGGCCGCCGGCCCCCACCGGCCTCGGGGTCCAGGAGTTCCTCCAGCAGCTGCCGGAGCGGCAGCGGGGCCTGCGAATCGTTCCCGCCAGCCGCGAGTTGGACGCCGTTCTTCTTTCTAGGTCCTCTTGGCAAGCCACTTTTAGACAGCCAACCAACCAGCCAACATAGAAGGGCAGATTTGTATAGATAATATTCATACAGATATGGCTGTGGCTCAAAAAACCGGCACCCAAAATGGCTTGGCCTGGTGAGTGGAAACACGGACCAAAACCTGCGTCAGCCCCCCTGTTTAATTTTGAGCCACACCCAGGTTAGAATAAGTTGGTACCCGATTTTTTCTGTAGCCTTTTTTAGTAGGGGGGTTCCCCTCCCCCAAAATTCAAACGGCAAAAGGGTACTGGGGTCCTGGCTTTGGTATGTGTTGTTGTTCTTCTTCATCTGAGGGTAATGTTGACCCCGGATTCATAAACCCCTGTTTACTAATATGGGGGCGTCCCTGGTCTTAGTGGGGATTCGGACCACTTTTGGAGGGGAACACCCCCAGATTAATAAACAGGGGTTTATTAATCCGGGGTCAACATTAGTTTGAAGGAAGCCGAGGGAAGAAATAGGGGAGGCCCCAAAACCGGGGTGCATGTCCGTCTGGAAGACTGGCCAAAGTCCGTGTTCTGGAATCCTTCCCAAGAACAAGACGCACACACAGACATATGGTCACATATATATATATATATATATACATACAATATGTATATACCAATATGTATACATATGTGTATATATAGATGTGTGTGTGTGTATTTGGGGGGGCGCCCGGAGAATATTCATGGGCATCGGAGACTCTATAGGCACTCTCTCGCCCCTTTGCGCCTCGGCATGCCAGTTCTCCCGGAACTCCTGGGTCAAGGCGGCGGAATCCTGCGGAGATGTGACAAAGGGCAAGTGGCGCTTGGCTAATCCCAGGGGGTCAGTCAGGTAGCCCTGCTTGGATGTGCTCGATCAACTTTGATATAACCATGGCTTTTACTGGGGCAAGTGGGGTGAGTGCCGGTCATGGGAAAAAGGTGCTTTTCCCTTTGGCCCGCTTGGGCCCCCCGAAGAGAGAGAGGTTCTAGAATACAAGTAGCCAGCCTCACAAGGGGATACCCCTACAAAACGCCCCCTGAAAAAGGGGTGCGTTGGTGCCACCCTCCCTCCAGCCCGACGTGGCCATGGCACCTGGCAGGCCCCTGTAAGAGGACTTGGATCTGGCCGGTGTCCTCCAGTGTCTGGTGGGAAGGGTATAACTCACACGCCAAGAGAAAATGAGAAAACCCTTCACCAACCAAAGAAAATGAAAAAAGTTGCAAAAAAAACACACGGTGAAATAAGGGATCCCGACTCGTATGGGTGACGTCATCGGTATGATTTGCCCAGAAAACTCTACTGACAACTTCCTTTGCAAAAAATACGTCGTGAAACTTGGCACGCAGTCTCACGGCACGACTGTGCCACTTCAGCGCTGCCACGCTCCTCGCTGCTGTTGATGTACTCCCGCAGCACGGCACAGTCTTTCAGGGCCTGACTCTGGCAAGCCCGTGCTTGTCTCACTTGCTCGAAGGACCCAGAAACAAAAGGTTAGAGTAACCTTTTTTGGGACATGACTAAAAAAGAGCCAAACATTGAGTTGCGGAAAACGCCCGCCCTTTCTGCGAGAAGGTGGTTGCCAGCCAATGACAACTTTATGGGTTCCCTTTGCCGTTCCACACCTATGCTTCCCCTTGTCCGTGGGTTCTATCACACCCTGGGATTACGGCCGCTGGGGAAGTAGCTAGAAGAGGCTGGCAGGTTTGCTTCTTCGTGCAATCAAGCAAGTTGTTGACCACCCACAAACTTCACAAAGAGCGTCTGGCCAGAAAACTCCGAAGAAAAAGAAGAAGAAAAAAACGCCTCCCCACTTGACAGGTAATGTTGACTCCATATTAATCAACCCCAGTTTATTCATAGCGGGGCCCTTAGAGGGGTGTCTCTGATTTAGTGGAAATCATTACTTTTGGAGGGGCCCCAACCCCGCTATTCCTAAACCGGGGTTGATTAATCTGGGGTCAACATTAAGCGAACAGGGCTTTCGTTTGGGGCCGGCGCCGACCTGCTGAGGTGATCAAATAGACATCTCCCAGCTTTTTTCGCCAAGAACCGCCGCCGTCCCCTCCACTTGTTCCAATCGTTCAAACACCTCTTGATGAAAACTGCCACTAAAGTAGGTAACCAGGGTTTCTTGAGCTCTGGGTTTACGCGATGGTTCTCCCTTACCTAGTGTGGCTTGCCCCGGGAGCACTGGGAAAGTACAAACTTTTCGGGCGCTGAACGCCTTCCATTTTTTCCCAGCAACTTTCCTCATGGAAACCGCGGATCTAAGTAGAGCCCGCCCAGGGTGTTTCCCTCCAGAAGTGTGTTTTTTAGGTTTGACATATTCATCAGTTTTCTCAACCAGAAGCTTTTGTTCATCCGGGGTCAACATTCAGCCAGCTACAAGCAAACTCCCCCCTCCTATTCTTGTGCTGGTCTACGTGTTCACTGCCTCTTGAACCAAAACGCTCGCTATTATTTGCACACACTGACATTTCCCCTGTTCGCCCAAAAACGAAATCCCTCTCTGCAGTGCCCCTCTCGGTCAGCGCCAGCATTCTGTCCATTCGAGCCCATCGAGCTGGCCGTGTTGCATGACTAGGCGACCGAATCGAGCGACCGACGCGAGCGAATCGAGCGACCGAAGCGAGCGAATCGAGCGACCGAAGCGAGCGAATCGAGCGACCGAAGCGAGCGAATCGAGCGACCGAAGCGAGCGAATCGAGCGGCCTCATCGAAGGGCTTGTTGAGAAGAGCTTGGACCCTGCCCGTCAGATTCGGGTCGGAGACCATCTGCGCCTGAAATGGATTGTTTTGTCCCGCCGGGCAGCTTGTGACGTTACGTCTTCAAGCGCCCAGGTGTTTTCAGGGGTGCTCCGCAAATCTCTGGAACAGGGCCGGAGAAAGGTACCTCAAAGAGAACCAAGCCACCTTTCCGAGGCTTGGTCAGGCTCGGCGCAAACCCTGGGACACGGTCTTAAAGAAAACCACAAGGGGTGGCGTACAGGGGGCATTCCTTCATTCCCTGCTGAGAACCAGCAAGATCAGCACACTTTTCAGCAACGCCCCGAACAGTTCGCCATGTTGCAGGAATTCCGACATGTTCCACCAACAGTTTCTTGGGAAAATCGCGCAACCCACCAAAAGCCGTGGCTCAACTGACTAGCTCTACAGGCCAAAACGCCCAAGAGCACTCCGCCTCTGCCATTTGCCCGCTCAAGCGTTCATGGCGCGTCGCCGCGAAATTCGGTGCTGAGAGGCACGATGCGCGATGTGTGCTGCCGGCATCCAGAATGTAGCTCAATAGGAAACCATCTGGTGTTGAGTGCGGGGAGGTGAAAAAATATACAGATCCCAGCGCCGTGTGGTTTCCCTTTGGGAGAAATCACACTTACGCGCAATTTAGCACCCAGCAGTCTTAGAGAGATCGCAGGCCCTGATCCTGCTATCTCACCATTCCGCAGTGGGAAATTGCCTTTGCCATCTTACTTTGACAGCCTTGAAAACTGGAGTTATGAACAAAGCACCAGGCAGAGGGAAAGTGCTGTAGGGCTGGGGCCACTTTTGGGGGAGGGTTTGCCCAAATTAGATCAACCAACATCATCCTCAACCCAGTTCTCCCCCGTCGCCGCTGGACAAGAAAGCAGAAGCTTTGGCTGCAAAATGCTGCGGTCCACATCCGACAAGGGCATGTTTCTTTTTGTTCCTGGGTTGCTTCTTCTGCCAAACAAACCTCAAGCTGGTAGGACCTTGGCGCAGGGGTAAATTCTAGCTTCCCCGGTTCAGCAGGAGCCATTTGCTACCCTACCCCGCAATTCAAACACTGCAGGTACTGTTCTGCCCTCCCTCCCACTACCTGGTAAAACCCCTGGCCCTTTGTCAGCTTCCAGATGGGAGAAAGGGGGTGACTCTTTTCAGAGGGATTTGGAGCTCCATAGACAGTTTCCAAGGTTGGGGTTTCCCGATTTTGAGACCCTTTGGCTCTCAGGATTTCTTACTCGTCCGCTTGTTGCTCTCGCCCGTTAAAACAGAAGTCAAAGCGTGTGCCCCTTGCTTTCCTGGCGAGTGCCCAGCAGGGAATGAGGGAATGACCCCTATAAACCATCCTGTCTTGTTTCCTTTAAGGGAATCCCTGGGTTCATTCCCAACACCATGGGTCATTGCCACTGAGCAGCAGCAAGGTTTCTTTGGGAGGTCGTGTTTGCAACTCAGCCAGCCACTTCTTTTCGGCCACCTGTCTGCCCAAACAAAAAAGTGTTGGCACTGTTCTTTTTGTTTTACTTTTTCTAGTATTTGTTCTTCTCCTTCCTTTTCTGGGGGGGGAGGGGGTGCTTGACTTTACAGTGGCTCATTGGCACTCCCTTTTTGTTGGGGGGGGAGTTGCAAGAGTTGAACAAAAGCTACTCACAGGTGGCCACCTTTCCCCTCATTGGTTCAGCCTGGTGGTTTGGACGTGCTTCGGGGGCCCAAACCACCGATCCAAACCGCCGACCCTCAAATTTCGAGGCTAAGGGGTAGGGAGGCCTACCGCGGAGCGGACTCGCTCCGATCAGGCCCAGGCCGTTGGTAGGCCATCTGCTTCTCGGTGCACTTCCTCGAGAGAAACTCCCCCAACCGACTGTTGCCGAGCGGTGGCCAGTTCTTGTTCAACGGAAACCGAAAGCCTCACACTTGATATCTATATAGATATACATATATATAGTCAAGGATTACTATTGATGTCCTAAATGGGGGTCCCGCCCGTCCCCCTCCCCCCGCCCCAAACCACAAAAGAGGAAAAAACCTGGTTTGCACTTGGCAACCACTCACGGACCCCAGTTGCCGCGCGTCAAACCTTTTTCGTCTCTGGGCCCTGGGCAGCAAATCTTCCTGGAACACGGGCACCTGGCGCCAGTCCAAAATCGCAGGTCTCAGACCTCCTGTGGGGTTTGCGGGTTCCTGGGCTGCCCGTTTTCTGATCCCCTGCTAAAAGTGACTAAACTTGCTTCCAGTTGCTTAATTAAGCCCCTGGAAGAATGAAGTATGTCCAGTAGTGAAAGATTCCCTTTAAAAACCAACAGGGGAAAATAAAAATATTCTAAAGCAAATGAATATGGACCAAAATAGGGACGCCAGAAGGTCAAAATCGCTTTGGGCAAGTGGGCTTTGGGAGGTGGGGGTGATATACCACTTACACATTGGCACACGCTGCGTCAATTACAAGCTTCTTGGTGGCATACAAGCATCCACACCTCTACTGGCCAGTCTAAAACCCACACAAGGAAATGGCATTGATCCTTGTCTACCCGTTTGCGCGTTTAAGCTGAGGCGGACGGCGTGTGGAACATTTCAGGGGGCCCAAATTTGGAGGTCCAGGGCAGCTTCAGAAACATTCTGACCACAAAACCGCTGGTTTTGAAGATGATGTTCCCATTCAACTCGGATCTCCGCTGGTTTCTTCCAGGGCTTCTCATGTCCGAAGCTTGTCTGGGATGGCCGCCCTTGGAGGAATATTTCGACCTGGGGGCAGGTGGGCAACATCGAAGAAGAACATGATGTTCCTCTTCAAAGAGAGTGCTTCAACAGTGTCCTATTGCCGTCTCCCATCTCTCTCGAAATGTCCCTCCCGTGGCTAGGCAAGGTACAAGTATCTTGGACATTCACCAAGGTCCTGTGCATTTCCTCAAACATCACCCCACAAGCAAACTCACTGGCCCAACGGGTGCCAAAGGGCGAAGTACAGCGGACCTTGTGCATGTCCTGCCGTACACCCCCACAGGCACAAGTTGCCACAAGAAGAAAAGGACACAACGTGGGGGGAAGGAAAAGGATTGTCAGGTCTTACCCGCAGGGAGAACGGAAGAAGGGAACTCCAATGTGCTTACGGGACTCCTGGTGGCTCATTGGCTTCCAAAAAAATGAGCAAATCTGGATACCCCCAGCTCCTTGGCCCCCTTCCAACCAGCAAGGTTCGGGATTGGCACAAATCAAGTCTGGGGGGGCGGAAATCCTGGTTCCTCTCTCGCACCACTGGCGACTCGCCCCGTCCAATGTTTTCTGCGCCCGATGTGTCGCACGCAGCTTGTCAGCTACCGGCGTGCTCGGCGGCCGAACTTGACACGCTGGTCTCGGTGAACCCCCTGATTCTGGCCCCCTTGCTGTGGTTTGGAGGCGAATGGGTGGTTTCTCCTGAACCCTCTACACAAGCCAGCAGTTCAAAACAAGTGGTTTTTCCCCAACAGCTGAAAGTTTTGGGGTCTCAGCCCAGATAGGCTCCGGGGTGGTTCGGGGCGACCCCGAGCTAAGGTTTTACCAGGGTTCCAGGGTTCCACCACAGTTCCAACCAAGGTTCCACCAGGTTCTGCAAGGGCGGGGTGTTCTGGGGTGGTTTAAGTAAGGTTCCACAAGGGTTCCACCAGGGTTCCACCAATTTCTTCGAGTGCGGGTTTGAGGAAGGTTGCACGAGGGGTTCCACCTGGTTTGAGGTAATGTTCCATGAGAATTCCACAAGAATTCCACCAGGTTGTGCAAGGTAAGGTTCCATTCCAGCACGGTTCTAGCAGGGTTTCACGAGGTTCTGCGAGGGCTGCGGGGTGGTCCGGGGTGGTTGGAGGTAAGGTTGTATGAGGGTTTCAGGGTTCCACAAGATTCTGCGAGGGCTGTGGGCCCTGAGGTTTCACAGGGTTCCACAGAGCTCTGCAAGGATTCCACATGGGTTCCACAAGGCTCCACAATGCTCCACCAAGGGTGTGTCGTGCGCCCGTCGTCTGAAAAGCCATCGGATTAAGATCGCCTTGCTTATGGGCGGAAAACTAAGCAAAACCGAAATCAATGGTTTTTAGCACACTTTCACTGTTTTGTGACTTGCTCACTTGCTCAGGCAAATGTTGGCTTTGTGGCAAATCAGATCACGTCGCTGCGGAACTCACGGTGCAGCAGAGTAAATGCTTGGCATTGCTGCTTCCCAGACGCTCCCAACTCATGTTTCGGGCCCTCGGGCCCTCGCGGGCCCTCGCGGGCCCTCGGGCTGGTTTGGGGGGGGGGGCTAAGGCTCGTGGCAACATAGCCCAGATTAGAGAAAGCAAATAGATAGTCTAGATACCGGACACTTAATCTGAACTTAGTAATTATCTACTGTTTCTTTTACTGGGAAGAGATAAAGACAGATAAAAAATAACAAATAATAAAAGATCAAACAAATAGATAAGACAACAAATAGAAAATAAGATAACAACACACAGTTAAAACAGCAGAATTGATGTAAATAACTTGCAAAGAGCTTGCCCTTCAGCAAAAGACACGTTGCAGCCGGGTGAATCAACAAATGCAACTTTCGAGCTGGAATTGTGGAAGTGTCAAGCACTGTTCTCTCGCTACAGAGTTACAAGAGCCCCCGTTACATACCTCCGTACCAAGGTTCGCGCCGCGTCGGGCTTTGCATGCCCCTTAAAAACCATAGCCATGTATAGTCATAACCCGAACAATGGCATCATCCTGGCGCAATACAATGTGGACCTGGTACAATAAAATGCGCGTCTGAGAACCCACAAGCATAATAAAAATAACGGGGAAGGCCTGGCTTTGCAAAGAAGAGGTTTGGAGGGGCCGCGTTTTCCATTTAGTTTGGGCTGATGGTTCATAGTTTCATTTAACCCGCTTTTCCATCTAGTTTGGGTTGGTGGTTTGGAGGGCCGGTTTTGCATTCGTTTGGGTTGCTGGTTTGGAGGGGGCAATTGTTTCATTTAGTTTGGGTTGGTAGTTTGGAGGGGGCCGCTGTTTTCATTTGGTTTGGGTTGCTGGTTTGGAGGGGCCGCTTGTTTCATTTAGTTTTTGGGTTGTTTGGAGGGGCCGCTTGTTCTATTTACTTTTGCTTGGTGGTTCTAGTTTCACTTAATTTTCGTTGGTGGTTTGGTCGGAGGGGTCCGCTTTTCCATTTGCTGGTTTGGAGAGGCCGGTTTTGACATTATGTTTGGGTGGGTAGTTTGGAGGGGGCTGTTTTTTCCATTTAGTTTGGGTTGCTGGTTTGGAGTTTGGAGGAGCCGTTTGTTTCATTTAGTTTGGGTTGGTAGTTTGGAGGGGCCGCTTTTTTAATTTAGTTTGGGTTGCTGGTTTGGAGGGGCCGCTTGTTTCATTTAGTTTCGTTTGGTTGCGTGGTTTTCTATTTGGTTTGGGTTGGTAGTTTGGAGGGGGCCGTTTTTCCATTAGTTTGGGTTGCTGGCTTGGTTGGGTTAGGTATTTTTTCCAACTAGTTTGGGTTGATGGTTCTAGTTGCATTTAATTTGTGTTGGTGGTTTGGAGGGGGCCGCTTTTCCATTTACTGTAGTTTGGGTTGGTGGTTTGGAGGGGCCGCTTGTTTCATTGAGTTTGGGTTGGTTGTTTGGAGGGGCCGCTTGTTTCATTTAGTTTTGGTTGGTTGTTTGGAGGGGCCGCTTGTTTCATTTAGTGTGGGTTGGTGGAAAGTTACGCAAGTTGGGTCGCTCAATTCATGCTTCTTTACTTGCGAATTTTGGAAGAAACCAACTAGGTCAACATCCAGGGCCCCTCGAATCTGAGTTCCTGGGCTGGGGAGATTGAAAGACCGACAAAAAGGTCAAAAACCCGGGTTGTGAAATCCTAGTTCCTGATTTGGGGAGACCAACAAAGTTCAAAACGCTGAAAATCCCGGGTCCCCTAAAGTGATGTGATGTGTCTTTACTTGGGGAGTTCAAAAAGTTCAAAACCCGGGTCCCGAAAGTGATGTTCCGCCGGGTGTTTCTTTACTTGGGGAGTTCAAAATCCAGGGTCCCGAAAGTGATGTTCCGCCGGGTGTTTCTTTACTTGGGGAGCTCAAAATCCCGGGTCCCGAAAGTGATGTTTCTTTACTTGGGGAGTTCAAAAAGTTCAAAACCCCGGGTCCCCAACGTGATGTTTCTGTACTTGGACAGTTCAAACAATTCAAAAATTCAAAATCCCGGGTCCCAAAAGTGATGTTTCTTTACACGGGGAGTTCAAATGCCGTTTTTTTTTGCGCAGTTGGAGGGCCTGTCACTGGCCTGCTTGGTTGGGCTCCTGCTTTGCATGAAGTGGGGTTTCCTAGGGAGGGTCCGGGGCCCTCCCTCCTGAAAGGACCCGCCTGTTTGTCGGATACGGGGCCTTGTGGGCCCCTAGTGCAATCCGGACGGGATCAATGGATCGCTGATCGACCAAAATGGCCTCGAATCACATCTCCCCTATCCGACGGTTATCCGACGGCTATCCGACGGCTATCCGACGGTTATCCGACGGTTATCCGACGGTTATCCGACGGTATCCGACGGTATCCGACGCCGGGCCCTCGTAGACCCTCAGTTTTGGGGGCCCCGGCCCAATTATCCGACGGTTATCCGACGGCTATCCGACGGCCATCCGACGGTTATCCGACGGCTATCCGACGGCCATCCGACGGTTATCCGACGGTTCTCCGATGGTAATCCGAAGCTTGTTTGCAGCCCAAAGGCCCCCAACAAAAAACCAGCCCGAAACCTCCTACGACCGCAAGGGCCCGCGAGGGCCCAAGGGCCCGAAACATGAGTTGGGAGCGTCTGGGAGTAGAGTTTCTATTTTGTTTGCTGTGTGTGGCTGCCATGCGTTTTGTGCAGTTGGATTTTTTCTAGGCCTGTCACTGGCCTGCTTGGTCGGGCTGCTGATTCTCTTGAAGTGGGATGTTTGTAGTAGGGCTGTGTGGATGTCGCTTTCTTGGAGCAGTTGCTTTTCTTCAGGGCCTGTCGCTGGCCTGCTTGGTCCGGCTGTGGCCTGCATGGCCCGCCTGATGACCCGCATGTCCTGCCCACCGCCCACCGCCCACCGCCCACCGCCCTGCGTGAGGCAACAGCTCTTCGCAAGCAAGATTGCCAACAACATCTGCAGAAAACAGGCAGGCAAAGACAACAACCAAATTAGAAACCAGAAAAAAGCACTTTGCGAAAAGCAGCAGCCCAACCAAGCAGGCCAGCGACAGACCCTGAACAAAAAAACGGCAGCCGCGGACAACAAGCAATTACTGTAGCAACTCTTACTTAAAAAATCAAAAAAAAAACAAACTTTACGAAAAACAGCAGACCAGGCAGGCCAGTGACAGGCCCTGAACGAAATCCAACTGCGCAACAACAAAAAATGGCAGCCACACACAACAAACAAAGCAGCAGCTTTACAAAAAAAACAAGACCGCGAAAAGCAGCAGCCCGACCAAGCAGGCCAGCGACAGGCCCTGAAACAAAAACAACTGCACCAAAAAAGCGGCATCCACACACAAAAAGCAAATTAGAAGCCCTACTGCAAAAATCCCACTTCACGAAAATTAGCAGCCTGACTAAGCAGGCCAGTGACAGCATGCACAAAAAGCATGGCAGCCACGCACAACAAGCAAATTGGAAGCTCTACTAAATAAATCCAACTTCACGAAAAGCAGCAGCCCAAGCAAGCAGGCCAGTGACAGGCCCTCAGGCCCTGAGCAAAAATCCAACTGCACAAAAAACATGGCAGCCACACACAACAAGCAAATTAGAAGCTTTACTAAACAAATCCAACTTCACGAAAAGCGATGAAAAGCAGCAGCCCGACCAAGCAAGCCAGTGACAGGCCCCTATAAAAACAACAACTACACAAAAAAGAACGCGGCAGCCACACGCAACAAGCAAACTAGAAGCTCTCGGGAAGAATCCCACTTCACAAAAAGCAGCAGGCCGACCAAGCAGGCCAGTGACAGGCCCTGAACAAAATCCAACTGCACCAAAAAAGTGGCACTCAAGCACAACAAGCAAATTCGAAGCCCTACAACAAATCCCACTTTGCTAAAATCACCAGCGCGACCGAGCAGGCCAGTGCCAGGCCCTGAAACAAATCCAACTTCACCAAACACGGCAGCCACAGACAGCAAGCAAAAAGCAACAATCTCTATACTGAAAAAAATCACGAAAAGCAGCAGGCCGACCAAGCAAGCCAGTGACAGGCCTTGAAAAGAACCAACTGCACAACAACCAACAAAAAACGGCAGCCACACAGAACAAGCAAACTAGAAGCCCTTCGGAAAAATATTGCGTCACGAAAAGCAGCTGCCGGACCAAGCAGGCCAGCGACAGGCCCTGAAGAAAAGCAACTGCGCCAAGAAAGCGACATCCACACAGCCCTACCACAAACATCCCACTTCAAGAGAATCAGCAGCCCGACCAAGCAGGCCAGTGACAGGCCTAGAAAAAATCCAACTGCACAAAAAGCATGGCAGCCACACACAGCAAACAAAATAGAAACTCTACTCCCAGAAGCTCCCAACTCATGTTTCGGGCCCTTGGGCCCTCGCGGGCCCTCGCGGTCGTAGGAGGTTTCGGGCTGGTTTTTTGTTGGGGGCCTTTGGGCTGCAAACAAGCTTGGGATTACCATCGGAGAACCGTCGGATAACCGTCGGATGGCCGTCGGATAGCCGTCGGATAACCGTCGGATGGCCGTCGGATAGCCGTCGGATAACCGTCGGATAATTGGGCCGGGGCCCCCAAAACTGAGTGTCTACGAGGGCCCGGCGTCGGATAACCGTCGGATCACCGTCGGATAGTAATGCTAGGGGAGGTGTGATTCGAGGCTATTTTGGTTCCATCCATCCCGTCCGGATTGCACTGGGGCCCACGAGGGCCCCGTATCCGACAAACAGGCCGGTCCCTCCCTAGGAGGGCCCCGGACCCTCCCTAGGAGGGCCCACGAGCCTCTGGGTTGGTGGGCTTTGGGTTCCAAGAATATCACGAGGCTGCGAGGGCTATGAGGTCAGAAGGTTTCCACCAAATTCTGCAAAAGCTATGGGGCAGCCCTGAGGAAAGGTTCCAGCAAAGTGTCACGCTGAGCTCCACGAAAGTTGCAACCGGGCCCGACTGGGTCGGGCCCCGTCAATTGTACCAAGCTGGCATCGCCTAGTTTTGCTACAGATACAGTTGCAATCCGCGTTGAGCTATAATATAGGTGCCACGGGGCGATCGGGGCCCGATTGCACCGTCGGGCCCGATCGGGCCCCGATTGCACCGTCGGGCCCCGATCATGCCCCGATTGCACCATCGGGCCCCGATTGCGCCGTCGGGCCCTGATCGGGCCTCGATTGCGCCGTCGGGCCCCGATCGGGGCCCGACTCACTCGGGCCCCGTCGATTGTACCAAGCTGGCATCGCCTAGTTTTGCTATAGATGCAGTTGCAATCCGCATGCTAAGGAAAACCGGCGTTGAGCTATAATATGGGTGGCTGGGGTTGCACCACGGGACGATCGGGGCCGGATTGCACCGTCGGGCCCCGAGCGGGCCCCGATTGCACCCCGATCGGGCCCGATTGCACCGTCGGGCCCCGATCGGGCCCCGATTGCGCCGTCGGGCCCCGATCGGACCCCGATTGCGCCGTCGGGCCCCGATCAGGGCGAGATCGCGCTGTCACTCGTAGCTTTGCTTTACAAGGCGGCATCCTCAGCAACACCGGCGGTACGGACGGTCCGGGGCGTTCCGCGAGGATTCTGGGAGGGGTGTGGTGCTGTTGGGGATATCGCCCGAGCTTATGTTGCCCCGGCATGAAGTCAATAAGCAACCAGCCCAAGGTCCGGTGGCATGATGCACTCCAAGCATCAATGCCTAAATTCTGATCCATCTTACAGGAGGCCACGGGTCCGAAATTTTGCCGAGCCTGAGCTCAGTAAGCCTTCCAATCTCAAAGTCTCGGAAGTGATTCCCATTGGTCTTTCCGAACACTCCGAGCCTTTGGCAGAAAGAAGGACTCAGCTCAGAATTGGGAAGATACCATGTCCCTACCCACAACTCCGATCGGTAGCTTAGCTCAAGTCTTTCAAAGCAAATTTGAGGATACTCCCAGCTCCTGCGGCTCCCTCCCAGCCACCAGCTAGTTTTTCTCCAAACTAGGTTCTCCAGTAGAGAGGTCAGGTTCTAGGTACCCTTTTTTCTGTAGCCTATTTTAGTAGGGGAACCCTGCCCCAAAAAAGGGTGAGCAAGGGCACTACTGGGGATCTGGCCCAACCAACGACGTGTTGCGTGCCACCTTTGGTATCTCAGCGCCAAGGCCGGACGCCGAGACGCGAGCTCACGCTTCCGATGACCTCACCCTCCGCTGGGCGCCCAACCAGCGGCCCAAGCAGCGCACCGACAAGTCGGCTCGCAGGGATGCCGCCCGGGATTTTGGGGTAAGCGCCGTAAGGCTGTGGGTCAAAACCGTTTTGGTACCATTTTGGGTAGGCGCACGACCCATTTTAGTCTATTTTAGTGGGGCTTGGGATGTTCACTGGGGGTACGGGATTTTGACCCATGGCCAACAAGAATGCGATGCATGCAAGCGTACCCTGGAGAAAAAACAAAGAAAGAGAAACGCCCACATGGACACTCAGACAATTGGAAGCTAGAGCCGGCTGTTTGCCACCCCGAAAAGAGCTCCTCTAGAGTTTACAAGGCTGGATGATAAGATTCCGATCAAATTGCGGACCTTCATAGAAAAGCTTTACCCCCGATCGGTCAGCTCACTGCAACCAGCGCGGTTTCCAGGCTTTCTTGTTGGGGGCAGCCCTGCGAGAGCCCCCGCTTCCCGGAAATCAAGTGGCAGAGCAATTTTGGGCTGTGAAAGAGCATTGCACCTGGTTCGTAACGTAGGCTGACAAGAAATCTCTCCACCACTTTGACTCTCCTCGGAGGCCTGACAGATGATCTGAGCAGACCGAAACTTCGCCTTCGCCAACATCCGGAGCCAAAGTCAAAGCCAACTGTGAATTTTAGCTGGGGACCCTTTGGTGGACATCATTTAGGTAGGACCACTGCTGGGGTTCCCTATTATCAAACGCTGGCGGATTCTGAACGCTTCCGTGTTAAGTTTGCTCGGCATGCTGGCAGCTTGGACTCTAGCGCTTATGGCTCACTAACTGGCATACCTATGGCCCCATGTCTAGGGCTTTCTGGATGTGAACGTCTCCAAACTCGGCAATCGCCATGCCCATCTTGGGTCTGGTTTCGCAAATTGGAACAGAGATTCATGGCATTCGCCCTTGACAATGGGAACGTGCCTTGGTCAGTGCTGTGGAACCGTTCGTTCCCAGCATTGGCAACCACAAAATCCGCACGAAGCCAGAAGCCGCCTGCGAAGGAGCCGCCTGCGAAGGCGCGCACCCGACAAATTGACCCAAACAAGTCTGAACATGATGACTCCCTACTACATCCTTCAGCGTCCCTTGGTGGTTTGGATTGGTGGTTTGATGCTTAAGGGGTTCGTTTCCTCCCCAAACTGCGAACCACCAATTAAGGACTACCTGAACCCTGGCAATATCCCTTGTGGGGAACCTGGTTCCAGATAAAACCTGGTTATTTGGGGATTTGTTCGGGATTATTTTGGGCAATCTCCCTAGGGTGTAATCCCAGGGTGTAACAGGAAAATCCTCAGAATCACTGCTGGCCTACACTAAATAACCCCAAAGAGGTGAAACGGGGGCAGTGTCCCATTCACCCGGCGACAACCGGGGGCTCAAAAAGACCCCCAAGCCTAGTAGGCTCAAGGCCTGTTCAGCCTCAGATGTCTTTTCTGCACATATATCAGCTTACTGGCCCTTCAGTCAGCGCAGTCCCCTACAGTAAGTGCAAAATCCTGCGACGTTTGGGGGGGCACAAGTGAGCACAAACTGTTCAGAAACCCCAACCAAGGCACCCACCCTTCCCTGACCTGGCCTCCTCTCAAGCCTGAGTCTACAAAGTGCCACACTGTCTTGCGCACCGTCCATGGATTGTCGTTTAAAGGGCTCCCTTTGCTGGGTGCTACTGTGGATGAAATCCTGCAAATGGGAAACCATCAGGATGTCATCCATCATCAGTAGGGAGCACCAATTTTCTCCTTCACCTTTCCTCCCGAGCAAATCACACCCTCACTCTCACCTTGCCCAATTTGTGGTTTAGCTTGGGGATTAAGGAGGGTTTCCCAGCTTTCCCTCTACTTCCAATCCAAACCACCAGCTAAGGGTTACCTGAGCACCTGTGGGATCGACGTGTTTGAGGGAGACAAAGGTAATCGCGTACGGAACCTGCCGCAGCCGCATCTCCATCCGAACATGTCAAAATTGGGCAGACCCCTAAAATCATCGGGTTCCCTGTTCAATATCTTTCAAGATTCCCAGCAGAAGAAGGGGGTTGGTTCTTCAAACCAAACTCATGTCCCCCCCTCTCTCCGACAAACAAACAAGTCCCATCCGAAGACATGTGCACCCCTATCTGTATCCAACACTGGCCTCTTACACTTACCGTAAAAACTCCCAAATGTTGACACGCTGCTTGGGGAAAGAGACACACATGGCCATGGGTCAAAACCCCGTACCCCCCGTGAGCATCCCCAATCCCCACTAAAATACGTACTAAAACCGGTGGTGAATTCACCTACCAACCAAAATGGGATCCCATTGACTTTGACCCACAGCCACATGCTTCAGCAACTTCCCGTCGACACACACGCACATGTTTCAGCACCACTCTTCACTGCCCTTGACCTTTCCCTAAGGGCTATTTTCGAGGAAAAAAAAAAACTTTAACCTCCCCTCCAGCTCACAAAAATTTCATTGGTTCCATTGACTGGTGGGGAAAGAGACTCTTGGTTGCTGTTGACCCCCCTGCAAAAAGCTTAGCTTGTTGGAGGTTTAGTGGAAAACCCTTGATTTCAACCAAAAAGTTAAAGTCTAAAGATCCAACCCAATGGCAGTCAAGGCTGAAAGCTGATTCATCCACGATTGTAGGGAAATACTTCTACATATGGTGGCCTTTTACACTTACAGCAAGCAAAAACTCCTCAGTGTTGACACACTTGGGGAAAGACACACACGCATATGGCCATGGGTCAAAAGCCCGTACCTCCAGTGAACATCCCAATCCCCACTAAAATAAAGTTCTCAAATGGGTGGTGAATTCACCTACCAACCAAAATGGGTTCCCAAAACGGTTTACGAAATCCTGCACCACCTAAGAAACCCTGGAATGTTGATTCCCATTTACCAACGAACCATGGTGTCAACCATGCTTGCTTCAGTGGTGCCTAAGAGGATTTCGTCCATCCACAGTATGTTTCGGACACGGGCAGCCCCCCGTGGGCCTCAGAAGGAGTGCAGGTTCCGCAGCGCTTGCGCCCGCAGGTTGTGGGGGAAGGGCAGCGTGGATCCCGTGGGCTTCGGAAGCCCCAGCGCCCCGTGCGGGCCCTGCAGGTCTTCCACCCGGAGGTGACCAAAACTGCGGAAAATTCCATGGGGTTTTCCGGCATACAACTCATCTAAACAAGTGGAACTCATCTGTTTCTAAGAAAACCCGTCCAATTCAGTGACAGAAGGGTGTCCCCTCTAAAAGTGATGAATGTCCGTTTAAAGGGGACACCCCCCCTATTCATCAACCAGGGGTTTACTAGTCCAGGGTTCCCAATTAACTACAGCAACTACATCTCCCCTGCCCCAGCACCCAAACTCAAGGTGCTGTTCAAAACCTCTGTTTTCTGGTCAATTCGACCCAAAATCCAGTCTCGGATGATCCGAAACGTTGGCCCAGTATAATCGCTATACATGGGGTAGGGATTGGTTCCCCAATAAACCTATGGCTTTCCGCATGGGCCAGTGGACAAGTTCCACTTCGCACCAGGTGGTTCATCTTAACCAGTAATTTCCACCCCTTGCGCTACATCTCGGTGGTTGGGAGGTGGAAACCATCTTACAAATGGGAAGAAGAGTGCTAGACCCTCCTCAAACCAAACACCGAGCTGCGAAGTGGATTCATCCGCTCAAATGGCGGGAGCCAGACCGTAAGAAGAAGGCTGCGGAGGATGCTGCTACTCCCCAGTGTTGAGCAATCAAATGTGACATGTAGCTCTAGACAACGGCAGCCCCCTTTTGGATGGCGTGTAAGCAAGGATGCCAAAAAAAGGAAGCAGGAAACTTGTTTCACCCCCCCCCCTAAAAGAAACCCCCCAAACAGCCCCCCTTAAAAACACACACACACACACACACAAAAAAAAAAAAACAAAAAACAAAAACATACAACAAAAAAACGCACCCTTGGAAAAAGATATCAAAAAGACAATTGTGCAGGTGTGTTTGGGGGGGGGGGGGAGTTTGTTTCGGGGGGGGCCCTAGGAAAAGCTCTATGATGGTTGGAGGTTGGAAGTGTCTCTTGAAATAAGAGGCCAACCTGGCCAAGGAAAAGCTCTCCATCAGCCGGGGCAAACCTGTAACCTCCTTTCACCACTTGTGGCCATGGGCTCTTTTTTAGTAGGCTGTGTCTTCAAGGTTGGGACCCCCCCAACAAAAAGGGTTCGGGTGTCCTGTTGGTGTCCATTTCGCACAAGAAAGACATACATATTAATATATATATATATATACATATTTCTAAATAATAATAAAAAAAGACACACCCACCGGACGTTTTGGGGGAACCCGGTTGTTGGGGCTCCCAACCCCGTAGCGCGCAACCCCTAGCGGCCCAGCGCCCGAGCGCGGCCGAGAAACCCCTCGACGCCAGCGACGCTCGGCCCATCGGCCCATCGGATCGGCCTGAGAAATGGTGGAGACGCGGCTGTGGTGATGCAGCATGCTCCTGCACCGGCCGCATGTTTTTGTGTTGCGGGGGTTGGATGGGGATGGGATGGGGATGGGATGGGGATGGGATGGGGATGGGTGGGGCAGAAGGGTGTAAGATTTGTTCTTGAGATATGACCCGTTGGCTTAGCAAGCAATGGGGAAGTCGGCTTTCAGAGTGCCAAGCCCAAAGCGTACTCAGCTTAAGTGCAGGAACTCGAGAAGTACAAACACCAACCTCCCCCCCCTCCCTCCCCCCCCCAAAAAAAAAAAGAAAACGTGACAAAACCAACCCACCCGCGGTTTTCGCGTGGGCCGGCGCTTTTCGTTTCGGATTTTTCTTCGCCCCGTTGCGGGCCTGGCGCTGACGCGGGAGTGCAACAGCGTGGACCGGTGGCTGGCGCCGTGGAACTCATCCGGGAGCTCCGGGTAGCCCAACACCTCCCCCCCCGCGCCGGCGGACATCCAATCCTCGGCTCACGGGTCTCACGTCGTTCTGCGTTTTGTGTGCGTGTGTGTTTTTTGGTTGAGGGGAGGGGGAGGGGGGGGAGGCAACCCGTCTTTGAAGGGTTTTGTGTGCTTTGTGTTTGTTTTTGATTGTTTTTGAGGGGAGGAGGAGGGGGGGAGGCAAACCGTCCTTAAAGGGCTGCACCTTTAAGGAGTGGCGGGGGAGGGAGGGGGGCAAGGGCTGAAAAAAGCGTGTCATGTGTGGTTTTTGAGAAGAATGGTTGAGCAGACCAGTTTGGTCAGCTTCACAGTCGCCAAGGAAAGGCACGAACCACGCATCCTTCGGAAAGACGTTCTGAAGCCGAACAGAAGAACAACCTGGTTAGATTCACTTTGCCCTGACACAGCCGGCGCGCAGTGCCGAGGGATAAGTGCCCCGCCCCCCCCATTTTTGAGGCTACGGTTTTGCCCGATGGGTCCCAGCTGAGTCCCACGCAGGTCGCCGGGGCCCGAACCCTTGGTTGAGTTCCAGACAGGCGGGATGGGATCCACAGGGAGAACCAATCCCTATAGCAGGCTGAAGTATCATAGACCCAAGGTGTACCACCTAAGAAACCCTGGAATGATGGGTTCGTATGAACCCATTCCCCCTAAGATTCTGGTTTCAACTGGGGAAAAAAAAAACCTTGTTTGCATACCAATTTCATTTATGTAAGTATTATCTATAATTTATTTATGTATAATTCCACCTTCATTTTCATTTGTTAATTGACCACATATATTCAGAATTGCTGAATATGTAAAAGGATCTCTTTTAGTGCTATGTATGTTCATTTCTATTTTAACGTAAAATTTGGTTGACAGTTTGAATAATGCAGATTATGTTGATGTATTAGCTGTATATAGAGTTAAATAATTTTCTGCTGACAGTATATATATATATATATATGAATCAATTCCTGTTGTTGAAAGACATGTTAATCAATAACGGTACGGAAATGTAATATGTAATTTCTATCTGATGCGTATATGTTATGTAGTTATACATATACACATTCTGGTGTGTTTCCCATGTGCCTTTTTTTTCTGGGGGGGGGGGGGGGGGCATGGTGGGCGCCAACATCTGGTCAATTTGAGATTTCCCTTCAGACACACCCAAAAGGGACCCTTAAAGACAGACCTGGACTGTGTGGCTCAATGCCTCCTCACTTGGGTCCCTTTGCTGTTGCTGAGGTTTTAGTTTATTTTAACAGAAGCAACATGAAACAACATGTGTTTTGGGGCTTTACGCGAGGCAAAGCCACGAACCCGTCGAGCTGCTGCGCCCACCACGTTGAGGAAGCGCTTCAGCAGGTCGATCACCAAAAGCCCCGCCAGGTCGTACGCCCAAATCCTCGTGGAGTCGATCAGTCAGCTTATCTTCCATTAAGCCCTCTTAAAAAATGGTAATATGTCCAGTAGACTCCTTATCTGTGTGGATAAAATCAACCAGGGCAAGATCCTCCAGTAGAGAGGTTAGAATAAGGGTACCCGATTTTTTGTCGGTTCTCTATTTTAGTAGGGGAACCGAATCTCCCCCCAAAAAGAACCGGTAAAGGGGCACTGGGAGACCCAGGCACCTTTGCACCTGGCCAGCTCCCGTTCCAACATGGGCCAGGAGCTCCCGGAGCGCAGGTCGCGAAAAAAGAAGAGCCCAAAGAAAAATCAAAACCGATCAAACGGTACACAAATGGTGAACCCAGAGCCATGCTTCAGGAATTGATTGAAAAGGCGGGGTATTTTTTGCAACTCTTTCTTTCCGGCTGCGACACAGCCCCTGAAACGACATTCATCTACCCGGGTTTTGAGTGTGACTGAAGTGAAGAACACATCCACCAATCTTGGATTTGTGCGCATGCGGCTCAAAGCACCCCAAACGCACTCAAAGCAACTCGGATCCCCGGGTGCGCCTGACACTGGTGGAACCCAAGGTTTGAGCCACTGGTTCCTCTGACTTTGCCGCTTCTCCCAGTCTGTTTGGAAGATATGCCTTGGTTTCTGGTGGCTAGGACCAACCGTCAACCAGTGGGAAGTACTTCTGGGCATGGGCCGAGGCCAGCCAAAAGTCAACACCCCATGGACTGCACCCGGAAACCAGCGAGTCTCTAGGCTGAAAAAAGAGATCCCCAGCAAAAAAAAAAAAAAAAACTTTCTTGCATGGCCAGCTGAAAACAAAGGGGACCCCAAAAAAGCAGAAGAATAAAAAGGGGAACTAATTCTGGGGAAGGAGTGGGGTCGTGTTTGTTGAGCCTCTGTGCCACGCGAAGGGAGGAATGACGTTCCAAGCGAACCCCGAATTAGGTCAGTCAGTTCCCTCGGCGATCTTTGACATTGTCATTGTACAATGTTGAAAAAGCCTGACACACCAGCTGCAGTGGGGAATCCGGGAAACAACTCAACATCCATTCCCTGCTGGGCATCTGAAGTGGTTTCAGGTTGCCCTCAAGTCCCCCCTTCGCACACCGCGTGGGATACATCCATTCCCCCCCCCCCCCCTTGCCTTCCATTTGGTTAAGGCACCAGGAAAAAATAGGAACATTTCCAGTAGTGATGAAATCCTTTTAAGACCAACAAGGGAAAACATATTCTTAAGCAAATGGAGGATGCGGGGTGAAGAAAAAATCGGGGCCAGGAAGGCACCCAGAGACCCGGATACCGAGACGGAAAAGTTTCCGGAAGCAACTAAGGCAAAGGCCAAGCGATGTCGACCCATTCCTTGGATGGGGAAACCTCCCCTTTACCAGCCGAACTGGGGAAACCTCGCCTTTACTACTCGGGTGGGCGTCTGTGTTGTTCAGGGTGCCAACTGGTTTCAGGTTGCTTTAAATTTGATCCAGGATTAATAAACCCGTCCCATTTTTTGGGGGGTGTTCCCTCCAAAAGTGGTCCGAATCCCCACTAGAAGGGGACACCCCTGCTAATCAACCAGGGGTTTATTCATCCGGGGTTAACGTTACAGTCGAACTGGGGAGGGTCCTAAGTCAAAGCAAAAACTGGCCATGTTTGAGATGGCCTTACTAGGGCTTTGTTGGGCTGGATTTTCACAGTGCAAAGCGGGGAACCCCTCTTTCAAATGGCTCAGCGAAAGCTCGCCGCGCACCAAAGTTCGTCTATCCGACTGGCAAAAATCCGAAAGTAAAGCTGGCGCCCATGTGTGGGCATTTTTCACCGGGCCCCGTGCGCCTGCTGCGGAAAAAACAAGAAGTGGCGCACGGAATTCCACAGCGATCCCTTGAAAGGTGTGGGCGCCATGCCTATTCCAAAAAAGATGCCTGATCCGCTGGGCTCCAAAAAAGCTGCTTGATCCGCTGGGCTCCAGACCGCCCATTTCTCCAGACACCCCAGACACCCCAGACACCCCGGACACCCCCGAGTCTATTGAAGTCACGTCCTCAAACTCAACCTGGAAATTGTAGCTCCAAGGGTAACATCCCCCATTTGGTACTGATGAATGTACAGGTTTTGCACAAGCAACCTTTCCCAACATGTTGTTGGACGAGTGGGGCGTGCTGGAATCCTCACCCTGTTGCTATGTTGTAACACCCCCCCTCCCGATTTCAAACAAAACAAGAAGCAACCCTCAAACTGTGACCACTTTGATCGACGCCCAAGTTCCCCCCAGCGAATGTCAATGCAAACTCCTCCAAAGAAAAGAGGAAACCATGCGCAACCTAGACACTCACCTTCACCCCGCCTTTTCTGTGTTGAGGCTTCCTGGGGAGCAAAATGCCCCACGGGAGATCTGTTTGGCTTTCTGCTTTTTAGCAAGATGCGGAAGTTTGACCCCTCCCCAAAACCTCCCCCAAGTCTCCCCCAAACCTACCCCAAACCTCTCCCAAACCTCCCCCCCACCGTTTTCCCTTTTCCCCCAGCGAAAGCGGCGACTTTGTGCACCACCTTCAAGGTGTCCCCGAACCCGGCCAGCAACGACACCAGGATGTTCCCCCCCATCACGCAGAGCACCAGCAGCAAGGAAGGCCAGGTGTCGGGACGGAAGATGTTCAGCACCTGACGTCAAAGAGAAGCACCCGATGAGAGGTTGGGTCTTCTTCTTTTTGGCCGGGGCATCTCCTGACTTCTGTCTTCTTATTGAAATGGTGCGATTTTTTAGGCTTGGTGTACAAGAAACCAAAGGGAAGCTAACACTTTGGTGACCTGTTCTGAAAAGACATCCCCACCTGGAACAAGGGGACCCAAGTGTTGGTCGCCAACAAAGTTCCCTAATAGTCCCTTTAGACATCAGCGGCAAGGAAGCATTGTTTTAATGAGCCCCAGAAGGCCATCCCAAAAAAGGGAATACAAGAATCTTTGTAAAATTGTCTCTGAAGCTCACGTGGCTCACCTTGGCGCCAGTTTCCCCCGTTGGGGAAGAAGCTACCCATGTTCATTTGGGTGGCAGGAATTTTGATCAACCCCCACACACTTAATTTTCCCAGGTTGGGCTTGCTCCGGAGTTCCTTCCTTAGGCACAAGTTGCCAAAATGGGGTCCATTTCGTGAGAATTCGCAATGCTCGGGTTTTTGCATTTCACGGTTCCTTTGGCCTGGAGTCGTAATGACAAATCCGCCGCGAGGTTTTGACACGATGTGTTTTTATTCCCTTGTTTTGGCGGTTTGGGGGCCATCTTCGGGACAGGCTATATACGAGGGAGGAGCTTCCTCTGTGGTGGGGTGCTTGCAGGGACGAGCCCAAAAGGTGTTGATTTGGACTCACGTGCTATAGGGCGCCGACCCCCAAATTCTCCCTCCGAATGTTTCCCACAATCAGGCCCTGAAGACCTGTCATCCGATGTAAAGGACCTTTTGACCAACCACCCCGCGTGTGCTGTTGGAACTTGATTCAAAAAGGACACTTTGCCAAACAAAGGGGAAGCCATCAGCAGAGGTCCGAGATGAAGCCCAAAGTGGCGCTTTCTCCGGCTGAGAGCTGCCCCGGAGGCGAAGAACATCTCAGAGGGCCCCCTCCTCTTTATGACGAGCTTCCTGCTGCCGAAACAGCTTTTTACGTTTTGCAAGGCTATGCAATATCTAATTTCTCGACAAGCTGCACTCGTCCAAGGCTGAGCCACACCACGGTTGGGCCCCCCCGCAAAAAATCAAGCACCTAAGCAACGCCTCTTTGTGGCATTTCCTTGCAATCATGGATTTGTTTGTGGATCGTCCGGTTTTAGCATTAGGTGCCTCGCGCCGCCAAGTACCACGGAGACAGCGAGCCATTGCGAGGTTTCGCGACGCGCCACAGTCATGAGCCGGAAGCGCCACATTTTCTTGCACGCCAAGCCAAGCACTCGCGCGCTGGGAGACCTTACGCGTGGTGACAGCGGCGCGTGGCAGCACACGAGGCCGACCACGCTGGCGCTGCGAGTTCTGGGCAAAAACGGAATACGTCGGGGGCAGGAAATCCACAATGTCACCCAGAGTCTCCCATAAAAACCAGGGCCAGGAAAGCCACTACCCAGGGTGCCAACCCTGGCCACCAATGAAGGGTTGGGTCCTTCCTATGTGAGGTTTGTCCATAAAGTCATCCAATTGCCACAGGTTGATAGCATGCCCGCGTTCTAAAAAATGGAAAAACATATCAAACATGGATGTTTGGAACCCCGCCTAAGGGAGGGGGGTTTGGCAGCGACTGTCAGGTTCATGCTGCAATTGACGTCAATTCGCAGGGAGGAGCTGATGTTGGAGAAACTGATGGACTTGTTCCTTGACAGTGTTCTCGCTCCCCAATTCCGAAACCTGAACAAACTCGCAGCGCATCCTCTCACAACCAAAAAATGACCAGAACAAAAAAGGATAAACCAACAAAAGCAGCCCAAGCGGCGAAGGAAGACTATATTTGCGCAGAAACAAGTGTGGATCCTTTTAGGCCACAAACAGCCACGCTTCCCAAACGTGAATTTGCGTTCAGTGGGGTCTGGCCTAACTGGAGGAGAGGACTCAAAAGAACATCCCTGCCTCTTTGGGGGGTCTGATCTCCCGTTTGAGATACACTGATTCCTATTTCTCCAGCGGCGCGTAGATGGGCGTGCGGCAGGAGAAGATGTACAGCTCCACGGCGATGGACATCTGCACATAGGTCACGGCCATGCGGTACTCGTCGGACCCATCGCCTCCAAAATTGACAAGGACCCATGTATACGGCACACCCTCCACTACCAACGATTCTCTGAACAGCTTGCACGCACAAAGGTGCCTGCTCTAGACAAAAGGACCCTTTTTGGGCGGCCAAAGGAAAACCAAAAGGAACCAACAATTTTAGGGGACCACCTACTCAATTCTGCGTGATTCTTTGATGGTCCCATTTCTTGGGTGGGTTTAGAGGCAAAAGGAAAGCCGAAAGCCGGTTGGAGGTCCCCGAGGCTTCTTTTAGCTCCGACAGGAGCAATTGCTTGTCCTAAACATCATTCAGCACCTGCTGGCGCATGAGCCTACAAAAACTGCAGCCCAAAAAACTACCACGATGCCTAAAACCCTTTTTCGAGTTCACGTCCCCTCCCAAACATTGCGCAACTGAGGGACGCACCTCAGCCTCCCAGAAACCTTTCAAAGTGCAAGGATGAAGGTTAGACCAAGCAAACCAGCTGCCGCCAGGATTGTTGCCCGTTGCCCTCAAGTGGCGGCGCAATGGTCAAAGAGGGGCCTGTTTAGAAACCGTTGCTCCTTTGAAACAGTGGTCGGGCTCGAAAGGGTGCCCATTTCCTGCCACGAGCTTGAGCTCGAACTCCTGCAGCAAAACAAGCTCACCGGTAAGGGCTGGAGCAGGAAAGACTGACGCCCCCACTCTTTATACCTTCGTACCCCCACGGCTTCGTATGCAAACATGTGCAAGGCGCGAGTGAAGTCAGGCCACCATGTGAACTAGCAAAAGTGGATGCGCATGTATACAGTAAATGTACGGTCTAGTCGTGTCTATCCCATGGTTCGCTTCATATTTTGCCTGTGCAATCCCCGACCCTTGCCTTGGAGCAGGTCCGACATGTACAGGCCCATGGTCTGCGCCGTGCCGATGAAACCTGAAGCGTGTTCCTTGTGTTTCCGCACCGGTCTTGCTGCTCATTCACGCCACTTTGCTGTTGCTCTTCTCATACCTACTACTTTTCCAACTGGTGTCGCCAATCAGTTCGTAGTTGTGTTGTTCTTGTGGTTGTCGTTGTCAACGTCACCGCTGCTGCTGATGTGGCTGTGGTCCTCGTCGACCATGGCGGTGATGCTACTTTTTTGCCGTTGCTATTGATGTCGTTGATGTCGTTGATGCAATCCTGAACTGCTGGTGGCTGCTGATTGCTGCTGTTGTTGTGGTTGTGGTTGTGCCTGTTGCTGCTGCTGTCGCTGAGGCTGCTGCTGTTGCTGCTGCTGCTGTTGCTGTCAACGTGGTCGTCATCGTCGTGGCCGCTGCGATTAGTGGGGGCTGGGTTGGAAACGAACCAGTGGCACAACAACAACAACAACAACAACAACAACAACAACAACAACAACCACGACCACGACCACAACCACGACCACGACCACGACCACAACCACAACCACAACAACAACAACAGCAACAACAACAACAACAACAACACCAACAACAACACCAACAACAACAACAACAACAAAAACAACAATACCAACAACAACAACAACAACAACAACAACAACAACAACAACAACAACAACAACAACAACAACAACAACAACAACAACAACAACAACAACAACAACAACAACAACAACAACAACAACAACAACAACAACAACAACAACAACAACAACAACAACACCACAACACCAACAACACAACAACACAACAACACCAACAATACCAACAACAACAACAACAACAACAACAACAACAACAACAACAACAACAACAACAACAACAACAACAACAACAACAACAACAACAACAACCAACAACAACAACAACAACAACAACAACAACAACAACAACAACAACAACAACAACAACAACAACAACAACAACAACAACAACAACAACAACAACAACAACAACAACAACAACAACAACAACAACAACAACAACAACAACAACAACAACAACAACAACAACAACAACAACAACAACAACAACAACAACAACAACAACAACAACAAACAACAACAACAACAACAACAACAACAACAACAACAACAACAACAACAACAACAACAACAACAACAACAACAACAACAACAACAACAACAACAACAACAACAACAACAACAACAACAACAACAACAACAACAACAACAACAACAACAACAACAACAACAACAACAACAACAACAACAACAACAACAACAACAACAAACAACAACAACAACAACAACAACAACAACAACAACAACAACAACAACAACAACAACAACAACAACAACAACAACAACAACAACAACAACAACAACAACAACAACAACAACAACAACAACAACAACAACAACAACAACAACAACAACAACAACAACAACAACAACAACAACAACAACAACAACAACCACGACGACGACGACAACAACGACGACGACGACAACAACAACAAACAACAACAAACAACAACAACAACAACAACAACAACAACAACAACAACAACAACAACAACAACAACAACAACAACAACAACCACAACCACAACAACAAACAACAACCAACAACAACCAACAACAACCAACAACAACCAACAACAACCAACAACAACCAACAACAACCAACAACCAACAACCAACAACCAACAACCAACAACCAACAACCAACAACCACAACAACAACAACGACAACCACCCAAACAACAACAACAACAACAACAACAACAACAACAACAACAACAACAACCAACCAACCAACCAACCAACCAACCAACCAACCAACCAAGCAAGCAAGCAAGCAAGCAAGCAAGCAAGCAAGCAAGCAATCAAAACAAACAAACAAACAAACAAACAAAACAAAACAAACACACAAACAAGCAAACAAACAAACAAACAAGCAAACAAAAAAAGCAAGCACGCAAGCAAGCAAGCAAGCAAACGAACAAACAACCAAACAACCAAACAACAAACCACACAAACCGCCAAACAACCAAACACTAACAACGACAAATACCACAAACAAACAAACAAACAAAACACAACAAAGCAAGCAAACAAACAATCAATCAAAACAAACACACACACAAACAAACAAACAAAGAAGCAAGCACGCAAGCAAGCAAGCAAGCAAACAAACAACCAAACAACCAAACAACAAACCACACAAACCGCCAAACAACCAAACACTAACAACGATTAATACAAACAAACAAACAAACAAACAAACAAAAAACAAACAAACAACAACGCTTCGATGGGCTCTCACCGCGCGGTTTTTCGGTCCAGAGTTTTCTGTCTGTTCAATGCGTCTTGGGGTTTTTACGCCCACAGACGCTGCTTGTTTTCATCGATGTTCAAATATGCCCTTGGGGCAATGATGATAATGTGTGCGTGAACGTGGATGCTGATCAAGTGGCAGGCATGCACGCAATGATGATAATGTGTGCGTGAACGCGGATGCTGAGCATGTGGCAGGCATGCACGCAACGATGATAATGTGTGCGTGAACGTGGGCGCTGATCATGTGGCAGGCATGCACGCAATGATGATAATGCGTGCGTGAACGTGGATGCTGATCATGTGGCAGACATGCACGCAACGATGATAATGTGTGCGTGAACGTGGATGCTGATCATGTGGCAGGCATGCACGCAACGATGATAATGTGCGCGTGAACGTGGATGCTGATCATGTGGCAGGCATGTACGCAATGATGATAATGTGTGCAATGATGATAATGCGCGCATGCACGCAACGATGATAATGTGTGCAATGATGATAATGTGTGCGTGAACGTGGATGCTGATCATGTGGCAGGCACGCACGCAATGATGATAATGTGTGCAATAATGATAATGTGTGCATGCACGCAATGATCATAATGCGTGCGTCAATGTGGGTGCTTATCATGTGGCAGGCGTGCGCTCAGTCATGAAAGTGTGCCCGTGAACGCAACATACGCCCACTGCTCCAAACCCGCGCGCAGGTCGTCAAAAATGGCCCTGAAACCCTTGTTTACAGTGGGAAACGAAACGCGAAAAGCGCGCGGAAACACCCCATCGGAGGGAACAACAAAAACAAAAAACAAACAAACAAACCAACACACGAAACAAAACAAAACAAGCAACACACAAACAATCAAACAAACAAAACAAAACAAACACACAAACAAGCAAACAAACAAACAAACAAACAAAAAAAGCAAGCACGCAAGCAAGCAAGCAAGCAAACGAACAAACAAACAACCAAACAACAAACCACACAAACCGTCAAACAACCAAACACTAACAACGACAAATACCAAAAACAAACAAACAAACAAACAAAAACAAACAATCAAACAAACAAACGAACACACGAAACAAAACGAAACAAGCAAACACACAAACAATCAAACAAACAAAACAAAACAAACACACAAACACACAAACAAGAAAACAAACAAAGAAGCAAGCACGCAAGCACGCAAGCAAGCAAGCAAGCAAGCAAACAAACAAACAAACAACCAAACAACCAAACAACCAAACAACAGACCGCACAAACCGCCAAACAACCAAACACTAACAACGACAAATACCACAAACAAACAAACAAACAAACAAACAAACAAACAAACAAACGAACGAACGAATGAGCGAACAAACGAACACACGAAACAAAACAAAACAAGCAAACACGCAAACAATCAAACAAACAAAACAAAACAAAAACACAAACAAACAATCAACCAACAACAAAGAACGACAAACCAAAAGAAAAGCACGCAACCGCCAAGACCCCAAACCCCGACGCCCCCGACCCCCAACTCCAGCTTCGGTCGCCCAAAGGCCAGGCGGCCATAGAGAAAGGAGGCCAGCAGAATGGAGGGCATGGACGGGATCTCCGGCAGCTCGGATGGCGAGGCATTGTCCGAAGCCACCGGCAACATGGTGACGTCGTTCACCAGCGCCAACAGGATTCTGAGATGCGGCGGTCGCTTCTTTTTGGCTGGCAAGGCGGTGGCTTCTTTTTGGTCCTTTCCAAAAAACACACAGGTACCCTCAAAAATAAGCTCGGGCGATATCCCCAACAGCACCACGCCCTCCCAGAATCCCCGCGGAACGCCCCGGGACCATCCTTACCAGGCCCGACGGCGCAATCGGGGCCTGATCGGGGCCCGACGGCGCAATCGGGGCCCGATCGGGGCCCGACGGTGCAATCCAGGCCCGATCGGGGCCCGACGGTGCAATCGGGGCCCGGTCGGGGCCCGACGGTGCAATCGGGGCCCGATCGTCCTGTGGTGCAACCCCAGCCACCCATATTATAGCTCCACGCCGGTTTTCCTTAGCATGCGGATTACAACTGTATCTATAGCAAAACTAGGCGATGCCAGCTTGGTACAGTTGACGGGGCCCGACCGCAATCGGGCCCCGATCGGGGCGCGATGGCGCAATCGGGGCCGATCGGGTCGGGGCCCCGACAGTGCAATCGGGCCCCGACCTAGGCCCGGTGAACCTCGCAAACCGTTCTCATGCAACTTTCGTGGAGCTCAGCGTGAAACCTCATAGCTTTTGCAGAACCTGGTGGCAACCTTGTGGAACGTTTTTGGAACCTTACCTCATAGCCCTTGCAGCCTTGTGGAATTCTTGGAACCCAAAGCCCACCAAGCAGCAATGCCAAGCATTTACTCTGCTGCACCGTGAGTCCCGCAGCGACGTGATCTGATTTGCCACAAAGCCAACATTTGCCTGAGCAAGTGAGCAAGTCACAAAACAGTGAAAGTGTGCTAAAAGCCATTGATTTCGGTTTTGCTTAGTGTTCCGCCCAATCTTGATCTGATGGCTTTTCAGACGACGGGCGCACGACACACTGCTTCCCTCTAGGGCAAACCACGGAACCTTGCAGAACATTTCTGGAACCCTTGGTGGAGCCTTGTGGAACGCGTGTGGAATCGTTGCAGGACTTTGTGGAACCCTGTGAAACTTCAGGGCCCACAGCCCTTGCAGAATCTTGTGGAACCCTGAAACCCTCAGAGAACCGTACCTCAAACCACTCCGGACCACCCTGCAGCCCTTGCAGAACCTCGTGGAACCCTGCTAGAACCGTGCTGGAACCTTCATGGAACCTACCTTGCAAGAATTCTGGTGGAACCCTCATGGAATCTTACCTCAAACCAGCCCGGACCGCTGGTGGCAACCCTGGTGGAACCCTCAACGCTGGTGGAAATCTGGTGGGACGCTCGTGGAACAGATGGTGGAACCTGGCGGGACTGTGGTGGAAATCTGGTGGAACCCTAACCCTTGTGAAACCCTCGTGAAACCTTCCTCAAACCAGCCCGGACCACCCGGTACCGCTTGAAGAAATTGCTGGAACCCTGGTAAAACCCTCGTGGAACCTTACCTCAAACCACCCGGACCACCCTGCAGCCCTGGTGCAACCCTCGTGGAACCTTACCTCAAACCACCCGGACCACCCCGCAGCCTGGAACCCTGGTGGAACCCTGGTGGAACCCTTGTGGAACTGTTGTGGAACCTTCCTCAAACCAGCCCGGACCACCCCGCAGCCCTCGAAGAAATTGGCTTACCTCAAACCACCCCGGACCACCCCGCAGCCCTTGCAGAATGTGGTGGAACCCTGGTGGCAACCTTGCAGATGGTGGAACCCTGGTGGAACCCTGGTGGAACCCTGGTGGAAGGAACCCTGGTGGAACCTTAGCTCAGGATCGCCCCGAACCACCCCGGAGCCTATCTGGGCTGAGACCCCAAAGCTTTCAGCTGTTGGGGAAAAAAACGGAAGGCTGTCAGATTGAAAAGGCCTCATCCGTCCACCTTCATTGATCCAGATTGCTGGAAATGGGCGAGTTGTGCCATATGCTTTCGCCCAACGCTAGGGGGATCTGCGTGTGAGTCCTTGAGGCTCGGTACCCTTTAGGGTTTGTTTGAAAGGAAACCAAAATCACTTCTGGCCTTTAAGGCACACCCATGCACACGTCAAATTGCCGGTTTGACAGGATTGCAACCGGGGGTGACCTTTCCTCAGCGCAACGGGAACCAGCGTCAACCCACGCCAGTCTCAGAAAAAGCTCGCGCAACTGATGGTCATACTTGAGATGTTACTCCAAGATTACTACCACATCCTACCCCACACCAGTCTCAACCCTTTCACATGATGTACGTCAGAACGAATGGGAACCCAGGGTTGCTAGATTTTGATTGGGGGGCCTGCCGTGCAACAATGTGAGGATCCTTCGTTTTTGGTTGCCCTTCTCTCTCCACAGGCTCTGCTCTGAGCCGACCCGAGTCAAGGCGCGCAGGGCCAGGTCCAGCAAGGGCGCCAAGCTTCCATTTGCTTTTTCGCCCCCCGGAAAAAATACAAATATGTCCAGTAGATTCCCTGTAAAAACCAACAAGGGAAACTAAAAAATATTCTTAAGAAAATGGAGGCAAGGCAGATTGACCAAGAAAACAACTCCTCCCCAAACCCTCCCAATGTGCCGCTTCACAAAAAAAAACTCCACAAAGATTGAACAAGCAACTTCACTCGCTCCAAACAAACACCAAGCTTTATTAGCTAAGGGTCACGTAGATTGCCGGCATGGTGTCATTGTAGGCGTAGATGAGGATAGATAGCACCAGCACAATCTGGATGGTGGCTGCGATGCGGTAGAGCACATAGGACCTGCGCAGCTCCGGCAAGTGGCTTTTGAATGAGTCTTCGGTCTGCGCCGGTTGCTATCTTCACCACCTTGGTATGATTCCAAAAGAACTCAAAACCCTTGTTTTTGGCAGCCCCTACTAACAATTAAGAGGACCAAAAAAACAAACACTTGATCCAAGAACAATGAAGGCCATACATCATCATAAAGGCATCAGGGACATTCATGAGCTGGTTTGACCTTTCGGCGAGGCCTAAATTCCTTGGGTTCTGTTGACCCCTCTGCAAAAAAAAAAAAAGTGTTAACTTTTGGTAGGTTCAGTGGAAAATGAAAACGTTTCAGCCAAGAAGTTAAAGTCTAAAACACCACTAAAAACAACCCCCCCCCAAAAAAAAAAAAAAAAAAAAAAAACAGCCCAATAGCAATCAAGATTCCTGCACACTGCTCAATCACGAAGCCCCACTGACCCACGGCCAACCCAAACCCGCTCCCCACCCCAAAGCTTGCCATAGTTGGCTGACTCATGTGACACCTGAAACCATTTCTAGGGACAAACCAGTGGACAAACCGCGTGCTTGGGAACCATTCCTACTGTGGCCGGTCGCGAATTCCACTTTGCACCGCGAAATAAACCGAAGTGACTGGTGAAGGGAAAATGTGTAAACCACCCAGGTTTGATGGGTTGTTGCTCGTTTTTTTTGTTTTTTGTTCGGGGGTGCCCCTCTTAAAGCGACCAACAAGCGGTCCCCCCCTCCAGAAAAAGACACAACCCAATAAGGAAACCACCCGCAACCTGTTGTCCTTCTTCTTTGTCTAGTTTTGGATGAAACCAAAAGGGCCAAGCAGTTGTAAAGGTAACCTAAATCCAGCAACACCGGATACCCCCGACTTCCAATTGGTCCCCAGGACAGAATAAAAATAAGTCCAGTAGTGATGAGTTCCTTCTAAAAACCAACAAAAAAAACTTTAGCAAATGGAGGCCCACCAATTGACATGGACCCTGCGGGCTCCCTGGAAGACCATCTTACAGCCAACCCGAAATCCGACATCCGCGCGCCTCAGGCGCGCGAAGATCTTCCGGCTTTCCTGGCGCGAAGGTGGAGCGTTCTTTCGCCGGCCGTCCACCAATAACTTCCATTTGGTTTAAGAGCCCGGGGGGGGAAAAACATGTTCAGTAGGGATGAGCTCCTTTTAAAACCAACAAGGGAAAAAAACAATATATATCTTAAGCAAATGGAGGATGACCATGATGAGAAGCATCTTTCGCGCTTTAAGAATGATAACAACACAGCGGACACATTGTCCATATCAGCATTTAGCCCAAGAGTTGTTTTTTGAATGCGTGATCATCATCGTCGTCATCATCATCATCATCGTCGTCATCCTCATCATCATCGTCATCATCATCCTCATCATCGTCGTCATCACCATCATCATCATCATCGTCGTCATCGTCATCGTCATCATCATCACTATCACTAGCATCATCACCATTGTCATCACCATGGCCAGCAACAGCACCAGCACCAGCACCAGCAACATCATCATCAAGACCATCATCATCCGCATGACCTTTCCCTTGGGATCGTGGCTATTCTTTTTTGAGGCCCCTTTCACATTGGCTTGGTCAATCAAAAAGCAAAACGGCCAAGTTCCACCCCTATGTTGGTACATTAAAACCCAGGATTCATCAACCCGTGGTTGCTCTCAAAAGAGGGTAAACCCATTTTCAGGCTGTTCTTCTTGTAGAGGGTAAATGGGTATGGGTCAAAATTAAACCACCAGGGGACTGCAGCTTTTAGTCATTGTTTCCATTTAGGGTACCTATTCTGGACCCACAGCAAACCGCTCCTTTGGGAATGCCCGGCTTTCCAACGTTCCCCCCCCCCCCCTCGGAGCATGCGCTACACCCAGTTCGATAGGAAGGGGCGAAGAGAACCATGCCTGGCTGGTGGAACCCATTGCTTTCCCCAAACCCCAAGGTTCATTCCGAGGCTCATTCCCTTCTGCGGTCGATTCCCATGGTGCAACAAAAAGGGATGTGCCGTTTGTGGTGCTGCTAGTTTTATTGCAAGGGCGTAAGGGTTTGGAGAGAGAGAGGCTGGGAGCGCCGGAACTCGAGCCAGCCAGTTGCTATCCCAGCCGCCACCACCGCGTCGAAAATCGCCGACAGCCCGGGGGACGTCAAGATGATGTCCGCCGCGCTGCGGGCGGCCTGAAGGAGCTCTTGTCGGATGGCGGCGTATGAGGGGGGGGATGCGCCACACTCCCGGAGAAGTTTGGTCATTGGCACATCGGTTTGAGGTTCGGAGCAACTACTGCCCAAAAATGTAGGCCCCCCCCACCCTGAAGAGCATGGTGCCATTTCCTGAAAAGCTGGCGGCCTCCCCAATTCCATACTTCTGGTCCTTGCCGCGGAGAAACAATGGAACTCAAATGGATGTTCACGACACCCGTCGCCCAAGACTCTGTTCAATGGTAGTGACTAGTGCGAATCATAATTTCTGAAACAAGGCTACTGCTTGGTCCAAAGACCCTTCCCAAAAAAGAAGGATCTGGCCATTTTTTCTCACTGTAGCAACCAAACTGTTCATATACCACTAAAACTCGGGGAGTGAGTAGGGGCTCGGCACCTGACTCAATTCCAGAAAGCACGCTTTGTTTGTTTGCGCCAAGAGAAACTTAAACCAAGGCAAGCGCCCCTGCTGCCGCTGCGTTTAAGCCTACCTACAGATCAGGAATTGGAACTAGATCCACTTCAGGCTTAAGGAGACATCAGACCACCCTCTTCTTTCAACCAAAAAGAAAACCCTTGTCACGACCCTCTTGGTTTTCTTCAATCCTTGCAAGCACCCACCTCGTCTTTTTTTGCGTTTAATCCTTTAAAGGGACGGTGGAACGCCCCGCCCCTTCCCCCCCCCCCCCCGCCTCGGTGGCGCCGTCCACGGCGATGCCGATCTGGGCCTGGGCCAGGGCCGGGGCGTCGTTCACGCCGTCGCCGGTCATGCCCACCACGAGGCCGCGGTTCTGCAGCACCAGGATCACCTGCCCCGACCAAAAGATCGCGCTGCCATGGAACCCAGGGATACGAGGGAGACGGGAAGGCGTTGAAGGGAAAGCCTGCCGGTGAATCACCTGATGGTGATCATGTCCCCCAGGAAATGGGGTCTTCCAGGATTTAGTTGCCAGAAAATGGTGTTTCAGAATTGTTGCCAGGAATCAGCTGCCAGTTGGGTTGGACCAAGCCATGTGTTAAGCCCCGACCCAGTGATTCCATTTCCCTCGTTTTGTAGGAAAGCAAGGGAACCAGCCTCGGCGAAAAGTTTCGGCCACCGACCCAAACAGCTCCTTTCGTTGCCATGGAAAAGATGTTCGCCCAGAAATATGGTCCAGGATGTTTCTGCCAGAAAATGGGGTCTTCCAGGGATTGTTTGCCAGAAAATGGTCTTCCAGAATTGTTGCCAGGAATCACCGATATGGTCAGGCGAAAAGGAAAATTGGCTTCCAGGAACTTCCTGCCAGGAATTTCGTGCCAGGAATTGTTGCCAGGAAAGGAATTGCTGCCAGGAGTTTCGTGCCAGAAAATGATCTTCCAGGAGCTTCCTGCCAGGGAGTTGCTGCCAGGACTTTCGTGCCAGAGAATGGGCTGCCAGGAGCTTCCTGCCAGGGAATTGTTGCCAGGAATTTCCTGCCGGAGAATGGGCAGGAATTGCCAGCCAAAAAACAACTCTCCACTTTGCCATGGAACCCACCAGGGATATGGTAAAGCTTTTAAAGGCAAACGGTCGCACTAATTGTCTCTGTCAATGGTTGCGAAATCCGCTTCTCGCACCCTTCAGAAACCCCAGACAATGATTCGATCCCCCCAGTAAATACCAACTACTAATGGTTTGGACTGTTTTCAAAGTGGTGTGAAATGGATTCCAGCCATCCACCGTACTCTCCTGGTCATTGCCATGGAACCCTCCGAAGGTCAGTTACCCCAGCGACCCATCTTGGCGGGATTTCCCCTGCAAACTACTCTGATGGTAAGGCGCCTAGGGGAGTTTCAAGCCTCATGTTGATTCTGTTTCTGGGGGTTGAAGTCAGGAAGTTCTTGGTCAGTGGTTTGACCGCTTTGGGGGGGGGGGGTGGTCAAAAGTCAGAAACTGTGAAACCACCGAGGGGGCTGCTTCGGCAGGCTCAACACCCGTTTGGGCGAAATGCCCATGGGTTCATTTTCCCAGTCAGGGAATCACCGGCAGGGCCCGATTGCGACCTGCAACAAAAAACTTAATACATGTTGCTCGTTTATGATGACTCAAGTGTGCCCTAAAACTTGCGAACAAAAGTGCCAAATATATAGTGGGTCTGGACACTCGAAGAAAGTCCAACCCCCTTTTGGAGGAACCTTTTTCATAAGCGGCTGCACACCAACATGCAACCCAAACCCTCCCAACCAACATGGCAGCTGCATGCCAGACGTGTCAGGTAGGTCTAGGTGAAATATTGTCAAGAAAGATTTGGTCTGGACAAATTAAAGTCACAAAATCGCCTTTTGGCCCCTGCTTGAGAAATCAAAAGCACGCAAGGAACAAAAAGTAGCAGAAGGTAGCAACATCTCTTGGAGCCATGATGTGGTACTCTTATGGATTTGGAGGTCTGGAATGGTCTGGAGTTTTTACGATTTCTTCACCGGAGTGTGGATTTGGAGCCCAGAATGGGCAGCGGCGCGGAAGATCAAACGAAAGAAGGATCCGCTTCACCCGAGTTAATTTAAAAAAAGAGCCCCCCTCCAAAAACCCCAAAGGGGTTCAGGGGTTCAAGATCATGCGCAAACAGCGTCGCCTCGCGCTTGTCCTTGGGCAACACCTGCGCGAAGCCGTCCGAGGTTGCAATGGTCCTGAGTCGATTCAATCGGCGTTCTCGGGCATCAGGCGTCCACCAGAAGTTGATTCCTGGTTGTTCAAAATGGGGGGGGGGCATCAACCTATTCTCCTCTGTCAATCCGTGGGACACCACAAGGGATTCAGCTAGGGAGTCCGGAAAAACTAATAACATGTTCATCCCTTTGGCGGGGGGTAAATGGAAAACCGACCCCCCCCCAACCACCAAACCACAAACCGAAACCACCAATCACAGGGAAGCTGCTGAATTTGATGGCTATAGCCACGAAAACAATCTTGCAAAACACTCGGGTCACGATGCCCATCGACTTCAGAGCCTTACTCGACTCACCGGATCCCACCTCTCTTGGTCAACAAAAACTAGGTTCTAGTAGAGAGGTTGGAATAAGTTGGCACCCGATTTTTCCAAAGGGCACGCAATTGCTGGACCTAGCAAAGTCAGCTCCCACCTCCGTCCCGGAGGCCTCCCCGTGGGCGCTCGGCGCCGCTTAACGCTGAGCGGCTCGTCCCGGGTGGCCGAGGCGGGCCAGAGATCCGTGGCGGGGAGCACATTGGTGCCGAGGCCGATCAACCGGGAGGTCTCCACCGCGATGTTCAGGTGGTCCCCGGTGATCATCTTCACCTCGATGTGTGCGTGTGCTCCTTCTTGCTCTTGCTGCTCTCGTTCTTTTGGGGGGAGTTGGCTCCAAAACTTGAGGAGCGGGTGAACGAAAGCTAGCAGTTGTTGCATGAGATGGGTCGGTGACAGAGTGGATTCATAGGTAGCTTGTGTACAACGAGAGGCCCGGCAAGATTCGTGGGATGCGACACGCAAACGCACATGGTGGCGTGGCAAACCTTGAAAAATGAAAACAACGAGAGGCGTCACAAGCTGTCTGAAAGCACCTCTGGGTTCTGCATGCTGCGTGTGCAAAGATTCTTGCAAGGTGGTTTACCGAGAAGGCTGAGGTCTCAAATGAACAAGCTGAATCGGTGGAACATGTAAAAGTTCGTAGCACCAAGTCCAAAACGGGCAAACCGAGACTGCTGAACACTGAGCCACTGCCCGGGGGGGGGGGATGGACCAGGGAGGAATCGAGCCTGAGACCGGGGGGGGGGGAGGGGGGGGGGGTCCTAAATAATTGATGTTTTTCAATCTTTTCGGCTCAAATAATTGAAAAAATCAATCTTTCGGCATTTGAGCCCCTTACCTTGCTTACGCAAGGAGAAACTTCAGCTAGCTAAAGCTAGCTTTCGTGAAAAGAGAAAGACATGCGGCAGCACGGCAAATTCCGGCTTGGAATCAAGACACCGTAAAAAAAGGGTCCGGAAACCTGGATTCGATGATTGGACATGGGCGACATCAAAGATGATACATAACAAAACTGACACAGAGCAATAAATTGTATATTCATATTATTTACTGAACAATATGTCGAAGCACTCTATCCCCCAGAAAGCCTAAAAATGGTCTGAAACCTGAACCTTGAAAATGTCAAATATTAGACTGTTATTGAATGACAAAAATGGTTTAAAAAAGAAAACAAATAGAACAATTCCCCAGAACCCCTATTTATGCTTTGAGCAAATTTGTTTGCTTGTTTAATTTCATCCCTGAACCCTGAAGCCCTAACTTGGAAATTCCCTACCCCAAACGCCTTATTTTATCTATTCAACCCCCCCTCGAACCGCCTCCTTTCTCGAGTATCTTGCAAGCACCCTGACATCATAAAAGTCCAACTCTGGGCGGCGGCTCCCTCAGCTTACCCTGGGGACAGCATTTCTTCGCATGGGAGCAAGGGAAACACATCAGCATCATCATCACCATTTTTGTACTCACAGAATGCGGTACGGACTGCATACTTCTCGTCACTGACGTACCACTCAGGAAACCAATACAAGGAGTGTCTCTGGCTTGAGTCCAAAGAATCATAGCACTGATTCTGCTCATCCTGCAGCTCGCCAGCCCTCCACTTTGCAATCTTTGCAAGCAAATCCTGCTTCTTTTTCGGGGTGAGCGTGTGTTCCCTTACCCTTTGTTTGTTGCCTGCAACAATCCTGTCAACAATACCTTGGAGGTCCTCATCGCTCGTTTGCTGGTAAAAATATGTGCGCTCGTATTCCTCGAAAATCCCACCTTGCTGCAGCAGGAACTCAATGTTCTCCTTCCTGGAGGCCCTGGAATGCGTTCTGGCACTCTTTGCAAGCCTGCTGTTGGCCCTGCCACTGCATAGCATACATGCGTCTGTGCGTCCATATCAGCCCTCTAGAATGAGGAGTGCAAAGAACGAGCACACCGCTTGGCATCGTCTTCTACCAGGCATGATTGCACTTGGGAAAGCAAGTTGAGCATCGACAGCTGCAGAACATGAAGCGGATCAACTCAAAGCAATGGCAAACTGGCCGGCAGTTTACGGGGTGACAAGGATCAAGGTTTTGTGACTTCAGGGATTGTGTTGCCATGGGATCAAAGCTCCTCTGACAGAAACGCAACCCAGCCTCCTTGGTGTCTCAGCAAACTTGTGAGACAGCACTGCTGATTGAACTATGCAAAAGGGCAGGCAACGCATTGTTTGGTGTTTGGCATTCTTTAGTTCAATCAAACCACGGTATAACACCAATAACAAGCGGCCCTTCCCACCGACCCTGTGCCACTTCACATCTCTAATTGGTTCATCAACCGGAAGTGTCAGAGATGCTTCAAAGCTTCAGAATCGCTGACCTCAAATAGGGCAAGTCATCCCTTTAACAGACCTGATCCCCTTTTTCGCAAGATCTTCACCTCGTCGCCAACCCTAACAGAAGATATTTACGGGTTGCTTTCCCTTTTTGTGGGCGTCATTTGGAGTCATGTCCCGGGCCGAATGGACCATTTTCCTCGTATATGATAGCATGGTCTCGGGGGTGTCTATCCATTGTATGTCATTGCTTTCCCTGTTTCTCATCGGCACGAGAGAATGCATCGATAAGTACTCTAAGCAGAGTTTAGGTTAATGAGGAAGCAGGCGGCTATTCATGAACCGCTACTGCACGTTGAGCAACAGGGTTTTATGTCTGATCATGTCATTCTAAGAAGCTCATTTTGTTTGAAACACATTTGAAGAAATACTAACATAAATGATATTATGAGTTTAATAGACAATGAAGAAGAATTAGGGACCAACGCCTATCTTTGCAAGAAGTGTGACGACGCAAAACCCAGAAGATACCAAATGGACACCGCATAGCACACAACGTGCAAATAATGTAGGGATTAAGTAAAAGCAACGAAGGAATTAAGTAAGGAACAAAAAAAGCAAGAGCAACCAATGGAAATTCATACAATAAAGCCTCTGATACATAAATTTCACTAGACGTACAACATGTAAGATCTTATATGCTGTAACTGTAGTATACTTTTAGAGCACTGGTGCCTATCTACCTAGCCTTGTCCCATCCGCATTTTGCCATCCAATATTCTAGGGAATTTTACTGGGATGATCGACCTGATTTGGGTTGACGATTAGAACATTCCCTTTTCTAATGGCTAAGCGCTTTTCGGGGAGTGAGATTTCGGTGATCATGCTCTGCCCGGGCATCAAGACAAAACATGGAGACCAAAGGCTGTTCAAGGTGCAAGAAATTAAAGGCATTCCGTGAATTTAGCGAAGGGAGGATATCGTGTGATTCATGCTTGGGGAATAAAAGGGAGTGGATGAGACAAGACAGGAAAGAAGAAGATGATGTGTCCATGTTGCCAAGAATTAGCGAACAAAGAGGGAATGGCACGACATGCGCAATCCCACCGCCACATAGACAAATTAAGAGGACATTCTAGGACAAATTCGGGGGAAGAATGGGTAGAATGTATGGAGTGCAAACAATGGCTAAAGCAACGCAGGCATTTAGTAATTTAGGCTCGAAGAAACACTACACCATGTCAAAATTGCGTTGGTGCAAGTGAGTAGGTTGTTAAATTGAATAAAAAGAACCCTACTGCGATGAACATGAACTCCCCGGAGGTGTCTATATTGTTGGTGGGTCAGGGTTTTTTTCAACATTTGGCGGGGCGGGGCGAGGGTTATGCATCATGTGGATGGCACAGATGCGCACGGGAGAGGCCAAGTCTAACTCCCTTTAGCTTCCCAAAAGGAACACGTCGCTCGCGCTCGCTGGCGCGCGATCGAAAATCCCGAGCGCATAGGTGGCCTTTTGGAAAGATGGATGGGTTCCCCCTGGTAAAAAGAAGAAACCCCACCTAAACCAGTGGAACCCATCCATTTTTAATCAAGCTAACCTACTAAGGACACCAATGCCCCGAGCGGCATTGATGCCGGCTTCGCGGATCCGGAAGATGGTGAGCTTGGTGTCGCCCCTCGGTGGGTCCAACATGGGGATGATGGCCGAGAAGTGCCTCGGCTGTCCAAAGGCCACAGAAATATGGTTGTGGCTCAAAAACATGTGCCAAAATGGCACCTTGGTAAATGCCACCAAAGCCTAACACCTGCGTAACCCTACCTGGACCTTGCTCCTCCTTAAAAAAAACACGTAGTTTCCGCCTTCGCTATTGCAATGCTCGCGCCCGTTGACAGGTTAAAGGTCACACAAACCCCCGCGGCTGGGGATTCGGAAGTGCGCTCCCGTTTGCGCTAAAAGCATGATCCTGGCTCGGGCGCCTTGGTGTTGCGGCGAGGTGAGATGCAAAGGCCTGATGCGAGTGCAGGGCCAAAATTCACGCTCCCAGCTCGTCCTTTTGCATCGAACCGAGTTGCGCAAGCCCGTCAGAAGTGCTCGATGTGTGGAGTCACTCCCGAATCTGGACGATCGGTCTGAGAAGCCACTCTCGGAGCCGATCACGAAGTAGCTTGTTCTGCTTGGTGAGGCCGTCGGCCATCATGATTTGCGTGGGTATCCAACGCATCCTCCTCTGGTTGACGGACTCCTGAATGGACTTGACGTTCACCATGGGCCGCGCTTGTCCTGCAAGGACGGGTTGGCTGGCACGACAGTGTCATAGAGCGATTTGCAATCCACCGCCAACAAGAAGGTGAGGCGGTCGCCAACCTGATGTGCAGGAATATCAAAGATGATCTCCCCCAGCAAGTGGTTCGCGAAGCTGCCGCGGTCGGTGGCGACGTCGGCTGCGATGGCCTCGGCTGCCAGTGTGGACCTGCAGACTCTTGCCGACCGGCATGATTTCCAGTCGATGAGTGCGCCGGGCTGCGGTGCTTCCGTAACCTGCGAGTTGCTGAGCAGGAGGAGGAACCCATGCTGCGAGGAGGTCTCTAGGGCGTTTGCCCAACTCGAGTCGCTGTAGGCGACGATGCGCGACGATGCGGTGGAAGTTGACTCCGGGGATTGCGACGCCGTCCTTCGGATAGCTCTTGAGGAAGTCGGCCATGTCGTAGAGGTCGTGCAGGTCCCGTAAGTCGTCTGTCGTCCCTTTGCCGCCGGACTGGCGGTGGCTGCTGCCAGGACAGGTTTGTCCGGACAGCCACTGCAGGCACCCGATGATGCTGCGGAATTCTGACCAGTCGGATTCCTTGAGAAGGTCGGTGGCCTTGACTCCCTTCGGGATGGTTCCAGAGGCCACGCCGTCCAAAAACTTCTGCTGGCTGAGATGGACCTGGATATTGCCGGAGGCATCGGTCTGGACCGAAATCTGCTTGCTCTTGAAGGTCACGGGTGGTCCATCTGTCTCGATGAGGGTGGTAGATCCCCACTCGAAGAGCGATTCCAAAATGTTGAAGTCGAATTCGTCGCTATAAGTGACGAGGAAGTCGTCTACGTAGACCAGAACGGCTGAAGGTGAGTATAAAGACCATAGCGCCGTACGCGTGCACCTTGAAGCCGTTCCAGAACGTAGAGCTCGTGAGGAAAGGCACCAGCTGCCTGAACTAAAGGATCGCGAGGTGGCCTGAGATATAGAGGGCAATTGCGTTCCTCTTGCGCTTGTCGTCCCTCAAGAAAGGCTGTAGCAGCGTCTCCAAACCAAAGAGTCCATCGCGCCTTGTGGTGGAAGGCTTTGCCGTTGGCACCGCTAGCGTAGAGGGCCAGGATGATCATCTCAGATGTCCGCGATGGGGTCGGAGCTCGTCGTGTGAGCGACGGCAGGTCGGGATCCACATGGCCCTGTGCCACTATCCGGCATTTGGCCTGTGGTGGGCCCTGTCCCTTCGTCTTGTCGCGATAGCATCCTCTTGAAGGAATGATCCTCCGCCTTAGAGCTGGACTGCTCATAATCTTGTTCACCTCCTGTAGCCTGAGTGGCTTGGTTGATTTCCCCTAGCTTGCTTCCTCTTTTCGCACGGCCTCCACAAAGGCCTTGAGGTCTTCTGGAGATCTTTCCACATCTCCTGGCGTGACAGGGGCTTTCCCCTGGGGCGTGTCATTGGAGGCACGTCTCCGTCGGCTGAAGATGGCGAAGACGCATCGTCCGCTCCCGTGCGCGCCATGTAGGCCTGATAGCAGGGTCCATGGCCGTCCTTGGCGTCCACGCCGGTGAAGTAGCATCCCGGCTGAGGAACGTACCAGTACTCCATGATGATATCACGCTGGGCAGGTAGAACCGGGGGCCGTAGGCGCTGATGTCGCAAACCTTGATCAAAAACGATCTCGCCAGTGCGCGCGTCCAATGACCGGCACCAAAGTGAAGTCCGTAAAGAAGGTCCAGTGTCAAGTGGTGCGGGGACTTTCTCCGCCTTGAGGTCCATGCGCGCGCTACACTCAAGTTCCGGTAGGTCAGGTAGAGGTGGTGGTGTGGCGAAAAGTAGTCGTCGTGGCTCACAACTCGGCCTGCTAAATGTCCCGAGCGCGTCGAAGGGTCGCTTCTGAGGCAAGTCGATGGTCGCGTCCACGCCGAAAGGCTGGTTGGATGAGGCTGCCTGAGCTGAGAGCTCTGGTGGTGTTTGTGGTATCGTGTTGGGATCGAACTGTGGTGGTGCTGTGTGCTGTGAGGGTGGGTCAGATGTAGAACTAATCATGTTGGCTGCAGATGGTATCTGCAGCGAAGATTCCTCAGACTGACGTCCTTGAGGCTGGCTATTAGAGCGCTGGACCATGTCAGATGAAGCGCGTGCTTCACATTGTTGAGGCTGCTCGAGGTCTGCGCGATCGGGCGCGTGCGCGCGCTGTCTGCCGATGCTGTGGTGTGAAAAGTGCAAGTTGCTCTGTGTCGGGATGCCTCCCGTATCGGTGCTGATGTAACTGAATGTTAGTCGCTGCTTGCTGGTTCTGCATGTTATGGATGATAGGTGAGGCCTTCCGCCAGACCACGTGCATGAGTTCAAAGCAAAGGTCGCCTGAACTGCTGCTTGGTTGATCTCATCGCGACCAACCAAGCCCATCGAGTCCAAGACTCTGCCACATCTCCGCCCCAAGATCCGTCCGGATCTGTGCGGATGCACAATGGCCAGCCGAACGGGCCCAAGCGTCCAGGATGGCCTGAGCCACGCATGACGTGCTGCGGTCCTTGATCACCTTCGCGGTGCGCAGGTGGGTGGCCTCGTCGATGAGGTGGAGCAGGGCAATGGTAGTCGCCTTGAAGTCCTTGACATAGAGGATGTCCATCTGAACTCGGTGGCCCATCTGACCGATATGCTGGTCAGGAAGAGCTGCCGGGTTCGGAGCCCTGGGTGCGACACATCTGTCACAAGCGGCACAGCGTAGAGCTGTTGCGGCCTTTCCCACTTGATCTGAGTGGATGCCGTTCAGCGCGAGCAACTTGAGGAGCTCCACGTTGTTGATGCGCCCCAAGTTGCGGTGCATCCTGGCGACAGCAAACCGGATAGTCCGATCTATCTGAGTGCCAGGGAAGTCGATTTCGTCGTAGAACTTCTCGTTCCGCTCTCTGTGTGGCCTCCGGAGGCGGCTGTGCTGGTTGTTCATGAGGATCAGGTCGTTCCGGAGGCTCGTCATCGTGGTCTCCCTCAGGATACCCGCAGAAGAAGATTGCCACATCCACTTGTCGTGGAAAGCGTCCGCGAGAGAAATGCAGGTCAGAGAGGTCCTGGGTCTGGAAGTGTAGGATGTCGGAGCCAACGTACTTGATGATAGCTCCACGGTGGGTGTGAGGTATGTGAGGAGGTTGACCGTGGACAATGGGGTTCTTGGCCAGCTGTAGTCGCGTGATGGTCCAGGGAATGTTGGCGTGATGGTGTGGTATAAGGGATCGTTCTCGTCCAGCAAGATGTTGCGAGATGAGTACTCCGCCTGGCCAATGATCTCTCCCCAACTCTTCCTGATTCTCGTCCGGCTTGAAGTAGCAAAGAGTGAGGTGCTGGTTGTGCATGTAACCTCCTTGCCGGAGATCTGGATCTGGCTAGGTCTTGGATGCCAGAAAGTATGCATCTGACCATCTCCTCTGGGTTCTTCTGCGGCACATACTGTGGATGGACAAAATCCTGCACCACTTTGAGAGCATGGGAAACCATTGTTTGCCTTTGCAGTAAAAGACAACTCAAAGCAGCCCGAAAGATTGTCAAAACATGCAACGGCAGTCCAAAGTTGTGCGGCGCAGAAGAAACGTACCCATTCTGACCGCAAAACGCCCGCAAATTTCCGCAAATCTCCCACAAAAACTCGCAAACTCCCGCAAAGCAGAAAAAGTCGTAGTTTTGATGATCAAGGCATCCCATGACGTTCACTGGCACGTTGGCAAGTGCTGCGAGGTGTATTTAATTTGTATGGCCAATGCAGGACTGGAAACAGCGCAATTCGTATGTGTGTTTTGCCCAAATTGTAGCTAAACCACTGGAATTCGGTAAATCGTAGGGGTGTCCTAAAACACACAGAAATTTCCCGGAGTTTGAAGGTCCAGGTAGCTCTGTAATTTTGAGCCACACCCATATAAGGCGACGCCACCCATTTTAGAACCTATTTTAGTGGGGATTGAATCGGATGTTCACCGGGGGCTAAACCGATTTGGGTTTGACCCATGGCCAAATCTCAGATGACCTCTCGGGGTCCACGAAAAAAGAACCAACACGCGGAAGCTGGAAGCTGGGCTGTGCGTTTTCTGATCACCTGCTTCAAGTGACTCACTTTGAGTGGGGGTTAACTGGACTCCCCTCTAACCCAACGAGAAAAAAACTAAGAGCCGGGGACAGCTGGAAACTTAGCCCAGAAAGGTCACAAGGTGGGCTGTGGGCAAGTGAGGCGCATAGGCCCGTCGTTGTGGCCCACCGCCAAACCCACGGTCTTGTAGCCTGAACGCAAGCGGCGAATTACATGGGGGCACTTGCTTTTTTTCCCGCCAGACGGGATGCGAGCCCCAACACAAGTACTTCTTGTTGGTGGAAAGGGAAAACGGGGAAAACGACAATGGCACAATGGTAAAACATTAAGCTTGGCCTCGCAGACGTGGGATGACGTGGGGTTCGTTTCTTAGTCTTGCGTTCAACTTCCATACCTCTGAAAGGCATCAACTGGCGATCAAGGTGGCGCAAAAGCGCACGGGTCCCGGAAGACTTCTTCTTTTTGCAGCAACCACGTGGACCCCTTTTGAGGAAAAATTACTTCGCTTCGAGCAATCCCCACCCTCCACACTCACGAGCTTACCACCGTGAACACGGTTGTGTGAGTTCAAGCATGGTTTTCGAGTGGCTTGGGGCCTATGACTGCTCAACAAGCCTCGCATTGAGAGCCTTATCCACCTGTCTGTGTGTGTGTCAAACTCCACTTGTCTGCGAGCCGACCTCGAGAACTCAAACATCGGTTCCGTTAACAAAAGCCAAGCCCCTTCCAAAAAGAAACTGGACGGAATATACAAGAAGTTGCTTATTCGCAACCCAAAGCAACACAAAAGCATCACCCTTGCCGAGCCTCAGGGCACACTCAAAACAAGAAGGCACCAACATGACATGTAAACCCAACTTTGCGCCGGGCGGAACATTAAGCAAAACCAGACTGGCGAGCTGCTCCGGCTGGATAATGGCGGGATCCACTGAAGAATACTGGCGAGCCGCTCCGGCTCGACACTAGCCGGATACTCGGCAGGATCCACCGGCAAAGGATACTCAGCGGGATTCGGGATACTCGGCGGGATCCACTGGCGAGCTACTCTGGTGGGATACTCGGCGGGATCCACTGGCGGGCTACTCTGGGATACTCAGCGGGATAGTCGGCGGGATCCACTGACGGGCTGCTTTGCTGGGATACTTGGCGGGATCCGCCGAGGAGCTACTCTGGCGGGATCCACTGGCGGGCTGCTCTGGTGGGATACTCGGCGTGGTGGGATACTCGGCGGGATCCATTGGCGAGCAGCTCTGGCGGGATACTGGGCTCGATCCACTGGCCAGCTGCTCTGGCGGATGCTTGGCGGAATCTACTGGCGAGCCGCTCTGGCAGGATACTCGGCGGGATCGCTCTGGCGGGATACTGGGCGGGATGCACTGGCGAGCAGCTCTGGATACTCGGCGGGATCCACTGGCGAGCTGCTCTGGCGGGATACTCGGATCCACTGGCGAGCTGCTCTGGCGGGATACTCGGCGGGATCCACTGGCGAGCTGCTCTGGCGGGATACTGGCGGGATCCACTGGCGAGCTGCTCTGGCGGGATACTCGACGGGATCCATTGTCGAGCTGCTCTGGCGGGATACTGGGCGGGGGCGCGGTGTAGAAGCATCGCAAACACGGATTCCAACATAAAATCTAAAAACCCCTTCCTGTCGGGTGGGGAACCAGACAAAACCACAATATCATCATGGGATCCACTGGCATCCTCTCTGGCGGGATACTGGGCGGGATCCACTGGCATCCTGGGGAATCCTGGCGGGATACTGGGCGGGATCCACTGACATCTCTCTGGCGGGATACTGGGCGGGATCCACTGGCATCCTCTCTGGCGGGATACTGGGCATGGGGATACTGGGCGGGATCCTGGCATCCTCTCTGGCCTGGGCGGGATCCACTGGCCTCTCTGGCGGGATACTGGGCGGGATCCACTGGCATCCTCTCTGGCGGGATATTGGGCGGAATCCGCTGGCGGAATTGTTTGGCGGGATACTGGGCGGGATGCACTGGCACACGGGATCCATCCTCTCTGGCGGGATACTGGGCGGGATCCACTGGCATCCTCTCTGGCGGGATACTGGGCGGGATCCACTGGCATCCTCTCTGGCGGGATACTGGGCGGGCATCCACTGGCATCCTCTCTGGCGGGATACTGGGCGGGATCCACTGGCATCCTCTCTGGCGGGATACTGGGCGGGATCCACTGGCATCCTCTCTGGCGGGATACTGGGCGGGATCCACTGGCATCCTCTCTGGCGGGATACTGGGCGGGATCCACTGGCATCCTCTCTGGCGGGATACTGGGCGGGATCCACTGGCATCCTCTCTGGCGGGATACTGGGCGGGATCCACTGGCATCCTCTCTGGCGGGATACTGGGCGGGATCCACTGGCATCCTCTCTGGCGGGATACTGGGCGGGATCCACTGGCATCCTCTCTGGCGGGATACTGGGCGGGATCCACTGGCATCCTCTCTGGCGGGATACTGGGCGGGATCCACTGGCATCCTCTCTGGCGGGATACTGGGCGGGATCCACTGGCATCCTCTCTGGCGGGATCCTCTCTGGCAGGAGGGTGTGGTGTAGCAGCATCGCAAGCGTGGATTCTACTTCAAATCTAACAACCCCTTCCTGTCGGGTGGGGAAAAACTAAAGCCCCCCATGTTCAAAGAAGAAAACCGGCTGATCCTTTGAGGGAAGCAAAATCCAGCTTCCTGGACCTACACCCCGTCTCCACCTAGGGACTTCCTCCATCTGCCCAAGCCTGGGAAAAATGAGACCAACAAGGGCAAATTAAACATATTCATTTCAGCAAATGGAAGTGTTTGTCAGGCACACCCTGATGGCGGACCCCAGAGGACCTTGCCTTAAAGTCCTTTCGCCCGGTCCAAACAGCGGATCCCCTCTAAGACTGGAAACCCACTATTCATCCGCCGGGTTCATTGGTCAACGTCGAAGCGGCCTTTTCGGTCTTCGCTCTTTCGCATTTCAATCCCCTCATTGGAAGTCAATGAGGCCACCCAAACAAACCATGAGAAATGTATCAAGAGGGCCTCCTTCATGGGATTCGGGCCCTCTTCCCCGCACATTGACTTTGGGCGCTTTTGAAGGCCCTGACCTTTTGTTTACATGTCATGGCCAGGTCCCTTCGCCCCCAAAAGCCCTTTCCACGCCCTCTTCTTGCGCTTCGCGCCCCCCCAATCAGACCCCAAGACCACCAGACCACCAAAAGGTTCAATGCGAACCCTTCGGTCAGCACGCCTTCGATTGGTTCCGGGTGCCCTTATTTGTTTCGCCAATGAGGCCTTAGGTTGCTCGCAAAAAGGGTGTCTTCAAAAGGGTCCCCCGAACGAAGGCTCACCACGAAATAGGGAGAGCATCGGCTCGCCACGAAACAAATCACCAAGAAGATGCCTTCTGCAACCTTTCCCGCGCCCAAACAAGCTCCTTAGGATATCCAACAAATCCTCAATATTCACCAGGACTTGAGAATTCTCTTTCTGCCGGGCCCCCAGCCAGTCCAACGGGAATTGGGGGGGCAGGTTCCTTCCCAAAGCCTTCCTTTCCCAGAGGGACTCCATCCGCTCGTTCCATCCAAGGAACTCAACACGGGCTCTCTTTGAATACCGAGCCAAGCAAAAAGCTCGCACAAAACGCGGAAGGTGATTGATTCAACCGCGCCAAGAACAGAGCGCCAACAAGAACAAAGTGGCGGTAGGTCAAAATGCCAACAGATTGAACTATTGAATGCTTGCTGATTCTCAGCAGAGAATGAGATATGACAGGACCCCTAGCAACCATCCATCCTATGGTTTCATTTCAGGGAATCCGCAAACGGTTCTGGGTCACCTTCCATCCTACGGCTTCCTTTAAGGGAATCCCCCCGTCCTTCACCCACCGCAGGCGCAAGAAAAAACCATACGATTTTTGTCGCACCGCGCCTTGGCTGGAGAAGCGAAGGTCCACCTCCTTGAGCTCGTCTTTGAGCTTCTCCGCGTCTTGGCACTCCCAGCAGTCGCCGCCGTCGTCCCCGGTGATGAGGACCTGGAGGTCACGTCGGGTGACGTCAAAGGCTTGCTGAGGTCGTGAGGGCAGGTCTTGGGTTGTTTGCGGTTCGTTCAGGCTCGGCAACCTAGGGACCTGAAATAAAACGTGAGCATGTGTAGGGGAAACCCGTGAATAAACATGGGAACCCGAAGTGGGGGCAAGTCAGCCCTAGAAAGGCAAGGTTTGAGCAAGGGTTCATAAAGCGCTGGGGTCTGTCCAAAACAGAATGGAAAAAAAGAAAAACAAAAAGGAAACAAATGACCTCTAATCCCGGAGGTTGATTGGCCGGGGTGGGCAACTCAAAGCCGCTGTTGCCTTCAGCAACCCCGCCCACCTCACCTTTCAGCCAGAAGCCTCAAGCTTCTTTTGGTTTACCTTGAGCCTTGAGGGGCCCAGAGGTTGCTCGCTTCCACCAACTGGTGCCTGGTGCTGAACTGGGTGGAAACCTGGTCCAGTTTTGACCGGAGATTCCACCATCACCTTTTCGGGGAAATTGATGCTGAGTTTCCGGTTCCGGTGGTGGTTCATGTTGCTTCACAAGAAGGCCTGTAGAATGGAGACACCCCCCCTCCAAAAAACAAACGAACAATAATACTCATGATGATGATGATGGTGATGGTGATGACGATGACGATGACGATGACGATGACGATGACGATGATGATGATGATGATGATGATGATGATGATGATGATGATGATGATGATGATGATGATGATGATGATGATAGCAATCGTTATAACAAGAATAACAAAAATAAATGCCGAAATGGGGGGGGTCTTTTTGAGGGTACCCCTTTCGTGTGGTTTTACATGGAAACCAAAAGGACAACCGCGATCTTGGGGCTTACCAATCCTTACAACAGCTGCGGCACCCTCAACAAAAACCCCCGTCGCTTCGCGCGAAAAATCATAGAGCTTCGCAGCCTCCCCCCCAACCACAAACCCCCCCCAACCACAACAGCTTAAATTGAGACTATTTTGGTCTTACGTGGGGACCCGTGTTTTCTCTTATTTTGACACTAATTTGGTGTTTATTTTGAGGCTAAATTTGTGGTATGTGTGTTGGCTTATTTTGAGATTAATTTGGTGCTATTTTGACACTAAAGTGGTCTTATGATTTTTGCGCTATTTTACACTAATTTGCTGTTATGTTGATAGCTTTGTGATAATGGTTTCTCGCTTGAGCGGTCCTTTCTCTTCACAATCGGGTGAGGCAACAAGGAAAAAGCAGAAAGCACCCAATTAGTGTCAACATACTGTCGACATAGTGTCAAAACAGTGTCAAGACACTAACAAACTAGTGTCAACATAGTGCAGCAAATTTCACACTAATTTGGTCCCAATTTGGCGTTTCCTGCAGCAGAGCAAGGTTTTTCGAAGCCAAACTCCGCGAGGACAAAGCAGAATTACGAGCGCCTGTGCAGAGTTTGGAGCAGCTCTTTTAACATTTCTACACAATTACCAAATTAGTGCCAACATAGTGTCAAAATAGTGTCAAATTAGTCTCAAATCTGTGTCAAAACAGTGTCAAAATACCGCTCAAACAAGGCACGAAGGAAGGCGTGAGGAGGAGCCCAAGATGCTAGTTTGACACTATTTGTGCATGCATTCTACACAAATTTAGTTTTTGAAGCTAAACTCCACAAGGACAAATCTCGAGCGCCCGTGCAGACTTTGAAGCTTTTTTACTTTTTTACACAACAGCCAAAATTAGTGTCAAAATAGTGTTAAAGCAGTGTCAAAATAGTGTCGAAGTAGTTCCAAAACAGTGTCAAAATAGTGTCCAAGACAGTGGACATATCAGTGTCAACAGTGTCAAAATAGTGTCAAATAGTGGTGAAATAGACCCAAACTAGTGTCAACATTGTGTCACAATATCGCTCAGACAAGGTACGAAGGCGTGAGGAGGAGCCCCAAATTCTAGTTGGCACCAATTGTGCATTCATTTTGCACTATTTTGGTACCAAAAAGGTGTTGAATTAAACTCGACAAGGACAAAGCAGAATTACGTGCGCCTTCGTACCTTGTCTGAGCGGTATTTTGACTAGTTTGAGACAATTTTGACACTAATTTGACACTGTTTTGACACTACTTTGGCACTATTTTGGCACTATTTTGACACTATTTTGACACTTGACACTATTTTGGCATCATAGCGCAGAAATGCTCCAAAATCTGCACAGGCGCACGTAATTCCGCTTTGTCCTTGTGGAGTTTAATTCAAAACCTTGCTTTGCTGCAGCAAAGCAAGTTTTCAGCTCCAATTTGCACATTTTGGCACCGCAAAATGAATGCGCAATTAGTGCCAAACTAGCATTTTGGGCTCCTCCTCACGCCTTCGTACCTTGTCTGAGCGGTATTGGGACACTATTTTGATATTAATTTGATACTAATTTGACATTGTTTGCACACTATTTTGACACAAATTTGACACTATTTTGACACTTTGACACTGTTTTGACACTAATTTGACACTGTTTTGTCACTAATTTGACACTATTTTGGCAGAAATGCTCCAAAATCTGCACAGGCGCACGTAATTCTGCCTTGTCCTTGTGGAGTTTAATTCATTTTGCGGTGCCAAAATGTGCAAATTGGAGCTGAAAACCAGCGTTTGCTGCAGCAAAGCAAGGTGTTGAATTAAACTCCACAAGGACAAAGCCGAATTACGTGCGCCTGTGCAGATTTTGGAGCATGTCAAAATAGTGTCAAAATAGTGTCAAAACAGTGTCAAATTAGTGACAAAATAGTGTCAAAGTAATATCAAAATAGTGTCCCAATACCGCTCAGACAAGGTACGAAGGCGTGAGGAGGAGCCCAAAATGCTAGTTTGGCACTAATTGCGCATTCATTTTGCGGTGCCAAAATGTGCAAATTGGAGCTGAAAACCAGCGTTTGCTGCAGCAAAGCAAGGTTTTGAATTAAACTCCACAAGGACAAAGCGGAATTACGTGCGCCTGTGCAGATTTTGGAGCATTTCTGCGCTATGATGCCAAAATAGTGTCAAATTAATAGTGTCAATTAGTGACAAAACAGTGTCAAATTAGTGTCAAAACAGTGTCAAAGTGTCAAAATAGTGTCAAATTTGTGTCAAAATAGTGAAAACAATGTCAAATTAGTATCAAATTAATATCAAAATAGTGTCCCAATACCGCTCAGACAAGTTACGAAGGCGTGAGGAGGAGCCCAAAATGCTAGTTTGGCACTAATTGCGCATTCATTTTGCGGTGCCAAAATGTGCAAATTGGAGCTGAAAACCAGCGTTTGCTGCAGCAAAGCAAGGTTTTGAATTAAACTCCACAAAGACAAAGCGGAATTACGCGCGCCTGTGCAGATTTTGGAGCATTTCGCAAAAGAAATGCTCCAAAATCTGTTTAGCTTCAACCTTGCTCTGCTGCAGCAAACGTGCTTTGTGGCTCCGGTTTGCTCATTTCAGTACCAAGTGAGTGCAAAATGAATGCGCAACTAGTGCCAAACTAGCATTTTGACCTCCTCCTCACGCTTTCGTAGCTTGTCTGAGCGGTATTGTGACACTATTTTGATACTAATTTGATACTAATTTGACACTGGTTTGACACTATTTTGGATCATAGCGCAGCTAACACAATCTCAAGTTAATCCCAAAATAGTGTCAAAACAGTCTCAAATTAATCCCAAAATAGTGTCAGCAAAATAAGCCCAAGATAGTGTCAAAATAAGGGGTCCTGTTTTTGAGATGTGTTTGTGGGGGGGGGGGGGTGTTTGGGGGTTCGGGGGGTATGAAAAAAGGTCGCCTTGTCCATCAGGCCCTTGGAGATCTTCAGCTTGCCTCGGCAGTCAGTCTGTCACACCGAGCCCAAATGGGCGGCTCAAGTGTTGAGTTGGTCCCAGTTTTCTGGGCAAAGGCAAACCAAAAGGACAGACCTGAAGCCATTTTTCAGATGTCCCCCCCCCCAAAAAAAAAGAAGACACGCCCAAGTGGACAAACACGGGCTCGCCCATCTAATTTACTTGCTGGCGGGCTTGCGCTTGTTCAAGGCATGGCTTATCACCCACTTGAGAAGGGTTAACACGGTCCCCCTGATGAAAGGAAAGGGCTTGCATGGAGCTCAACAGCTTGACTATGTTAAGAGGCAATGTCCCTTCCGCGAAAAGGGGCTGACAAAGCGAGCAAGAGACAAGGTGCACAGTGATTTGACGAGCAAAACGGTGCGAAAAGCAGACCGAAGTGTGAAGTGAAGCGATCAAAAAGAGGTGAAAGAGGAGCGAAGCAATCAGGCACGCAGGGGGGGGACCAAAGGGCGGACCAGGGATAAGCCCCAAGCTACCCTCCTTGAGGCTACCTTTCTTGATGAGTGTTTGGTCCTTTTTCTGGAGAACCCAAAAAAAAATAACGCCCCAGGTTGCGCTCTTGCGCCTCCGCCCTCTGATTCCCCGACAAAAAGCAGCGGACCAACTCATGTGCTCCCGACGTGGATCCCACTAAGAACATGTTAGCACCACTTAACGCTGCGTGGAGTAGGTTAAAGAGCGGAGTTGGTGGGGGTGGGAAGAAGCCGAGAGTGAGAGAAATCAGCTTTGCAACGGCACATAACAAACTTGGTATGAGTTTCTATTGGAGGCTCTTTGCTTGGTATGGTGTACAATATTCGTACCCACCAAGCTGTTGTTGAGGGTGACCCCCCTCTCTAAACCTCAGCCAAATGGGCCTGCGCTGCGAAAGCTTTGCCCTGTGTCAAGTTTGGATGGAGGCGAACCCGGCAGCAATCATACCAGGGGTTGATTCCCCATTCTTTCAATCATCCTTCTATTGAAAAAAAAAGCCATTGTCCCTGGGTTTCTGGAGGTTTTCTGGAAAGAAGGATCCCTGGAAAGAATGGGGAAGGTACCCCTAGAAATCATACCAGATTGTTTCAACCCCACAGCGAGATTCAACCTGTGGATTTCTTTGGTTGCTTCCTTGGGTCGCCCGGATTTCTGCCTTTGGGTCTGTCTTTCTGTAAGGGGACCCACCAAACAACATGTGGTTTTCCGGTTGGCTTCCTTTTACAAGCACCCCAAAAAGGCCAACCCCTTACAAGACACACCTTCAACCGGAGGTCCGTTTTTTTGAGAAAAAAAACTGTTTCGATGGTAAGGGAAACCCAAAAGAAACCAACTCACCAGCCCCACGCCTCTTCGTTTCCGCCGCTTCGGCGAACTGACCTCATTATTCTTGACCATGATCAAAGTCACCCCAACTAAGCGATGGCTTAAAGTTGGAAACCACCGATTCCATTTTCTGACTTTGATAACCCCCCCCCAAAAAAAAAAAAAAACGGAACCACCGATCCCATTTTCTGAGACCTTTTATCCACCCCTAGAAACGGTCAAAGCGGGGAAAAAAATAAATCCCGCCCCGGGCGAAGCGGCCCTTCTCCGCGTGCTCGCAGTAGACCACGGTGCGCTTCACCGTGGGGTTGAAGCCCACGAACTTGCCTCGGCATCGGAAAGGAGAACATCGCGAGGGCCCGAGGCCATCCGAGGCCGAAGGGGATTGTTTTTAGGGGATTTTTTTTGGGGTTCTTTTTTTTAGGGATTTTGTTTCTTTACGGGGGGGAAAAAAGGAGGAGCCTTTTTTGGTTGACTTTAAAGAGGGGGGCCCTTCCCAAAAAAGAAGAAAAAAGGGGGACGATCGGCATCCGGTGTTTCTTCTTTTTCTTTTTCTTTTTTGGTTGGTTGACTTTAAAGGGGGGCCCTTCCCTAAAACAAGAGAGAAAAAAAGGGAAGCACTGGGCCGAACATGTTGCGCAACCATCACCATTAGATACCATTAGTGAACCGGAAAATGCGCAAAAACATCTGAAGATCCCAGGTACCCCTCTTTTTCGCAAAGGAAAGCAGGAGGCACTAGAGACCAAACCTCATCCTCGGCTTCTGGACAACTTGTCCGGGGTCCGTCCCGGCCCTAAACCCCTTTCCTGTTTTGTCCTGGCAGGATGCGGACCAATGGGGCCGCCCCCTCTCCCTTTGATGTGTTGTCCATGAGGTAGGCATATTGTGCCATGGACATTTTGGGCCAAGGCCCCGGGCTCTTCTTGTACAAGGCCATCATCTTCTCCGCCTCCTCCTCTCCGAAGTGCTCGTGCCCACTGCCCAGCACCGCCTTGTCGATGGGGTCCTCCTTGTTCCTCGACAGCTTCTAACCGACTCCGGCTCCGGCCGGCCGGCGGCGCAAAGATCCGGGGAAGCACACACGAGGAATTCGCTTCTTGCCTAGGTCCTCCAGTAGAGAGGTTAGAATAAGTTGGTACCAACTTTTTTCTGCAGTCTCCCCCAAAACAGTACTGGGGGACCTAGTTCTTCTCACGGTTCCACCATAAGCAAGCATTAAATTCAAAAAACCTCCGGAATTCACATGGTTTTTGAGAGTTACACTACTATGGCCACTGGCAGCGCTGGGATACGAACCCTCAAGGCAAAAGGTCCGCCAAAAGACACCGCCCAGCTCTCACCCAAGTGCCTAAGAAAGTTCTGGTTCCCCTGCTAGTTGCAAAAACAAATGCCCAGGTGGCATCCCCAACTGGAACGTCCTGGAACCCTCCTGAAAGCTGCCCTAAACCAGCCCAGGGCCTATCCTGGGCAGAGACCCCATGAAACAAAAACATGGGGCAGCCTGCAACCAAAAAAACAGGAGCCACGCATGTTCCGTTGGAGCTCCATGGTTTCCAGAGCTTCCAGGAAATGTTGGGGCAAGAGCAACGACCGGCGCACTTCGGCCTCGCTCCCGGTCTCGTTTCCCCTCGATCCGAGGGGCGCGGGGTTCGAGGCGAGGCAGGCGTAGAGCAGCGCGTCATCCCGGGAGATCTTGGAGGTCCAGGTGCGGTGCGGCAGAACCCGCATGTCCTGAGCCCATCTGAGCCCGCAACCTTCGCAACCAGCCCGCACCACTTTGAAACCATGGTTGACACCATGGTTTGATGGTATGTACAGGGGAATCGTCATTCTAGGGTTTCTTGGGGGGTGCAGGATTTCGTCCATCCACAGTATGGCTTGGCAAAAAAGGCGGTTTCGGTTTCTTTGCCCCACCCCCAAAAAAATGAAAGCCCAAAGAACACATACATAAAACAACGTAATCCAAGAACAGTGAAGCGGTGGCTCAGGACCTGCACGTCGGTGGCCCCAAAGTGTCTGAAAGGGTGCTATTGTGCCACTTTGGGCAATAGCCTCCAGAGATGCTCCAGAACGGGGGGCGGGGGCGGGAAGGGGAAGGGGTTTGGTCATCTTTTAGGGTTGAGCTGGAGTTGAAAAAATGCAAATAGATGCCGTATCATAAACACAAGTGCCAGTAGATTCTACCTTTCAGTAAAATTCATCATAAACACTCGTTGACCGGTTGGTTAAAACCAGGAGCCAAAGAGCCCCCGACTTTGAGGCATGCCCTGATCACATGGTCCGTGTGCGTGAGGCTTCTGTTTGCCAGGGGTAGCAGGTTGTTTTCCCATCATAGACCATCCTCATAACTACTTTGTCACTTAAGGGCTTGTTCCTTTGGTATCACAGCAGTTGGGCCTTTAAAAAACGAATTGTCCCACAATCATGCTGGCTTAAGCATGTTCAAGCCAGTGGTTGGCCGCCAGTGAGGTGCCCCCCCCAAAACACACCTGCTCAAGTCTCCGCAGTCGTCAGCGTGCCCGTCTTGTCGCTGCACAACACCGTCCTTGGCGATTCCCAGATGACTTCGACCAAATCACGACCCCCCCCCCCAAAAGAATAGGGTGTGCTTACTGTTTGTTTAAGGTTGGCTGAGGCCGGGTGTACGGCTGGTTGAGGCTGGTTAGGGTGGGTTTAGTTGCGGCTTTATCTGGCCACTGGAAAGCAATCCAAACAAATGCGACATCCCCCCCCCCAATACATCAAGTCAAAAATCCGGGGTTTACACCACTCACCAGCCAGCAAGTTTGCAAGGCGACCCAGCCCCAATTTTGGGTGACGTTAACCCCTGACAAAATAAACCGCCAAATCTTGCTTGCTGTTGACCCCTCTGCCAAAAAAAGTGAAGCCTTGTGTGTGTGGGTCCAATGGAAAAAATCCCGCCCTGTTTCAACCAAAGGACCCGTCCAGTTTGTAGCAGAAGGTCAGCATGGCTGAAACCCCAGGATGGGACGGACAAGTTGTCCTTTTGGCTTCCCTTTCAACTAACAAGAAAGGGGTCAAAAGGACCCATTCTAGAAGTGGGGATATTGCAAAAAAAACAAAAAAAACATCGCCAAGCAAGACGACCTCAGCCTTTGCCCACTAAAAAGCCCTAGTTTCCGGGCTACTCCAAGCCCGTAAAAGCTCCATCCGGTCTCTTGGGGGCGATTCGACCATGGATGCCCCATACTCAGGTTCCGAGGTCCGAGACCTCGAGAAGAGTTGACCAGGGAACATGTCAACCTTCCATCCGCTTCCTTCCAGGTGGGTGGCTTTTTGGAGCCGCAACCCGGGTGGTTTTGGTGGTGGACGTATCCTCTACACGAGCCAGGGGTTCAAATCCTGGAAGCCGACCCCTTTTCGGATGCCCGGCCATGACTGAACATGGAAACTGCAGGGAAATCAAGAAGGTCAGGTCCGATAAATTCGGACCTGGGCAACGTGAGAAGAAAAAGGTGTCCTTGGCTGCTGCTGGTGACCCATCTCTGCAAAAAGTGAACAACTTGTCGCGGGGAATGGCAACATCACACCTGCTTCAAAAAGTCAAAGTCCAAAGATGTCCAACGATCCCTTGCATCACCATAAAGTTGTCCAGTGCCTCCTTTTGAGCTAACGCAAGGTCCTCCAGTAGAGAGGTTAGAATAAGTTGGTACCAACTTTTTCCTGTAGTCTATTTTAGTAGGGGGTTTCCTTCCCAACCAAAAAAGGGGTGAGAAAGGGGGGACCTAGTAACGCTTGCCGCGTCTCAGTTGTTCTGGAGAGAAAAAGGGAACCCTTTTTGGAGACCATTTTTAGTGGGGCAGTCACCCAAAACCCCCCCCCCCAACAAAAAAAAAAAATGGAAAAAGGGTGCCACTGAACAACTGAGGCATTCGGTTTCTTTTGGACCCCGAAAAAAGGCGTTCCCAAGGCGCATGGAGGCGATCTCCTGAAGGGCGGTGAGGTGGGTGACGATGGCCTTTGGGAAAATCGGTGCGGTTGCGTCCCCGATTGAGGCCAGACGGACCACCCACTGTGCATCAAAAAAAGACTGGCAAATAAGATGGCTTAAACAAACTTAGGTGAAAAAGGAAAAACGTGTTTCAAGTGTCATTAAAACAAAGGACTAAGGTGAACAAAAGAAATATGGGTTCACGTTTCATGTTGGTTTTCTTTGAGGGGACCCAATCATGCCGCCCATTTGCCCTGCTAGCCCATCGACCCTCAAGAACCCGCCGATCCCAAGCGCCGAGGGTGCCTTGTGTCAGCTTCCCCTAATCGGAAGCTGGATCCCAAGCACCAGTGCCCACCTGAGTAGTTCCAACACCTGTCGACCCGATTAACAAACCCATCCCATAAAATTGCCCCGATCCATGATACTAGCCAACTCAAAGCACCAACTATCGACTTCGCCCTGATTGGCGGCTTGAAGTGGTTTGGTGGAACAGGCTTCGAATCCAAATCCAAACCAATCCAACATACCTCTTTTCTTGGTTGCATTTTGCCAACGGATGTTAGGACTTTAACTTTTTGCCAACTAATGGGGTTTTTCCATTAAACCACTAATAAGTTAAACTTGTGGCAGGGGAGCAGAAAGCAACCGAGAGAAGGTAATTCGAAGTTTCAGGTGGCCGGTCGGGTTGGTGGTTTGGGGACTTGAGCTCAAGGTTGGCTTCTGAGCATGTTGCTTCTAGCTTAGGGTATGGGTTTCAGGTAACACTTTGTAACCCCTTGGTGGTTTTGGTTGGACGGGCAAGGGCGGCTTGGAGTTTCTTGAGGTTCTGCTCCCATCCGGTTCAAAGCAGGCCGCGTCAGAAAACCGAGGCCACCCGCCTGGCGCTTCGCCATCGAGGCGGCGCCGATGGCCATGGTCACCTCAAGGGCAGAACTTGGCTCCGCTTCGACGTCGACCAAAAAGAAAGAGAACACCGCCCCCCTGAGAAAAAGAAACACGGGGGTTTTTGAGGGTGCGTTTTCCTGGTTTTGAGGGTGTTGTTTCCTGGTTTTGAGTTGTTTTTTTCTTTTTCTGGTTTTCAGTGTGTTTTTCTTCTGCTTTTTAAGGGGTGCGATTTTCTGGGTTTGAGGTGGTTTTGAGGGTGCTTCTGGTTTCGAGGATGCTTTTTCTGGTGGTCTTTTTTCTGCTTTTTAAATGTTGCTAGTTGTGAGGGTGTTTTTTTCTGGTTTTGAGGGTGCTTTTCTGGTTTTGAGGGTGCTTTTCTGGTTTTGAGGGTGCTTTTCTGGTTTTCTGGTTTTGAGGGTGTTTTTCTGGTTTTGATGTGGTTTTGAGGGTGCTTCTGGTTTTGAGGGTGCTTTTCTGGTTTTGAGGGTGTCTTTTTCTGGTGTTGAGGGTGTTTTTGTTCTGCTTTTTAAGTGCTATTTGTCTTCTTCTTTTTCTGGTGTTGAGGGTGCTTTTCTAGGGTGCTTTTCTGGTTTTGAGTTGTTTCTGTGTTTTTTTTTTGGGGGGTGCTTCTCTGGTTTTGAGGGGTGTTTTTTGTGGTTTTGAGGGTGCTTTTTCCTGGTCTTGAAGGTGCTTTTCTGGTTTTGAGGGTGCTGATTTTGTTGGGCTCTTTGCTTGCTTGTTGTTTTTGGTGTTGTGTGTGTGTGTGTGTGTTTTTTTGGGGGGTGGGTTATGGGTTATGCTCCGCTCAAAAACAAACACCTGTTGTTTGTTTGCTTCTTTTCCTCGGTGAGTGGGGCGTTTCCGCCATTCGTGGGAGCCACAAATATGTTTCTTGCGCGTGCTTAATGTTTGGTTGCGGTTTTGGGTGGTTCTGCCTCCCTTACAAAGAGTCACCTTTTTGATTGAGTTGTTTCGACACCAAAATTTAATCAAAACATTGTGTTTTTTCTGGGTTTGCTCCCGGCAATGGGTTTGTTTTTGAGGGGGGCAAAACAGAAAAACAACTGTCCAACATAACAACCCTCAAAAAAGCATCTGTTCGTTCTTGAGGGCAATGCACACAAGAAACAACGATGTGTCAATTGGTGTTGAAACTCCTCAAGCAACGTTTTTGAGGGAAAGAATGCTTCCAAACTAGGCCAACCCCTCAAGCATTCATGATACTAGCAATCCCCTCCAAAAGGGAGGTAAAAAGCACCTTTCCCCACCCGTTCTTTGGCACAAAAATCCCAGGCGGTATCCCCAAAAGCCCTGCAACCTCCAGCCCTCCGCGAGCGAAAGCTGCCCACAGCCGAGACGGGGGCAGAGCCCCGCAAGCCCGCCTGCATCACCAGGGGCAGTGCGATGGGCACCGCCCCGATGACCAGCGCCAGCACGTTGAGCAGCGCTTTGGAGAACTTGGTGCCGCGGTGGGCCACGTCAATGTAGAGCACCTCCGTCGAAAAAATATCGAAGGGAAACCAGGGGAAAGAAACGAAACATCCCCTTAAAGTGGAGGGAGGTGGGGGGTGCCCCAAATTCCATTTATCTAGGCCTCCCCCATGAAAGGGAAAATGGAACCATAAATGGAATTCCAGGGGTCCACCCCCTCCCCTTCCCCAATTCCATTTTTGAAGCGGCGCGGGGATAGCGAAAAAATGTAGACGTATTTAGTTCAAGCTGGAATTCAATGGTAATCACCTCTTGGGACCTTGACAAACATCTGGACAAAGCCAGGGAAACCAAAAGGTTGAAAGAGCGATTCACGTTGGTTGCTTTGGTGAGCAGAGATGTGTTGCAACCCTAAGGGAAACCAAGGGAAAACCAGCTCAAGGGCATGCAAAAGAACAACAAACAAGCACCCCAAACCAATTTGTGGACATCCAGCTTACCTTTTGGCTCATTGGACTGATGGGCCCCACAGGCACAGGGTTGAAAAAACAGGTCCCTAACAAAAAGCGGCGCCAACCAACCAAGCCAACGAAGCCAACGAAGAAGGGCGGCGCTCGATAAAAGGTGGCAGAGAAAGACCCAGAACGAGAAAGGATTTCCAGGATACATCCATTCAAGAGGGACCTGGCCACCATGCCTTCGACGTGAACCGGCGGCTTGCCGGCGTTGTTCGGTTGCCAAAAAAGAGTCGGCACACAAAGGATTCTCTTCGGAGCGCCAAAAAGGAAATCGACCAGCCTCCACCCCACCAAAAGCTATGGACACCGGGCTTTTGCAGCCAGGACCCTTAAAAGACCAGCAAAAGGAGGAGGTGGCGAACTAAAGCCCAACCTCTTCCCTCAAAAACCTTCATGACAAACCATCACTCTAAATAAGCTTACACAAAGACTTCATCGATTCTTCCAGTGTCCGTCATCCCCCCTCCCCCCCACCCTCACCAAAAGCGAGACCGCAAAAAGAAAGAAGCGAAACGCGAGAACCGGGGGCCCCGGCCACCCCGGCGTCCACCAGCGCCAGCAGAATCACCGCATGCCTCGGCCGGCTCACCTCTTTGCAGAAATCCGCCACCAAAAGACGCGGAGACCAGACGGAAACCCGTCCCACAAACATGGGGTGGTTTTTAGGGCCCCCATTTTTGTTGGTAAAGGGAAGGCAAACGGAAATTAATCATTTTGGGGGGCTCATTTTGACAGCACCTAAGAAAAAAAGCCATGCCGCAAAAGGAATGAGAAGCAATGCTTTGTTGACGGGGCCCTTTCAAGCAAAGCAACATAGGCATTCAACAGGTGGAAACAACAAATGTTGTGCGTCCTTCCTGCAGCTTGGCGCCCAAAATGGGGTTGCTTTAAAAGGCAGTCAAAGCAAAACCACGGGTTCACCATCTCATGATGAGCGGGCGCAAGGTAATCTCAAGGAAGAGTGTGTTCAGCTCACGAATAAATGATGTTGGTTGTAAGGGCGTTCCCTTCAAGCATGATTTCCATGCATGGTCAAGAATGGCTGTCTGCAATGCCAAAGTAAGCTGATTCCCTTGGCCGCTCCATCAATTTCAATTTTCCACGTGGTAAGGAGGCACCAAAACCTGGAGGTATCCTCAACATGACACACTGAACAGTGGTTTCAAGGGAAACAAACCCAAAAGTAGGTTCGTGCACCCTCGAAATGTCCGCTTGAACCGCCTCCAAGACCACGGTCCGGGAATTCTATTCGACCCTCGCCTCCTCTCCCAAGAAACACCAAACAAGCAAGAAGAACCCCGCCACCCGCATAGTTTGACCCGGATCCCGCGGAGGGGCGCAGCAAGCGGAGTGGAAGCAAGCGACGATTTGCGCGGGGGGCACTGCCGGTTGCAATCCGAGCGGCACCACCTGCATGATCTTGGTCTCGAACATGCCCGGCTGGTGCCCGGAGGCCTCCGCCACCAGGCCGGCCGCCTGACGAAGAGGGAAGAGGGGGGGGACGAGGGACAAGGGGAGGGGGGGGAGGGGACGGGGGGACGAGGACTTTGCGCGGCAAAACTCCACCAGCTTGGGGTGAAAAACGAGGGAGCAGAAAGTTGGGGCGAAAACTGAGGAGCTGCAGCAGAATTTGCGAATTCTTTGGCGAAAACCGAGGGGTTGCCAGAAGTCACAGGTTGCCGTGTACGTTCGCCCGTGAGTTATTTCTCGGGCTCAATGTGGGGAAGCATGGGGGGTGTTTCCATTCTCATCCCGGAGCAAGAGCAGGAGAATCCATGTGAATGTATGGGTAAAGCGGGAATTGGGCACTTGCCGAGAATTTTCCGTGCACCCAGAGCTGGAAATGTGAAGCCAACCTTTTGGGGCCATGACGAAGAATGGGAACATATGGGAACTCAACAAGGGAAAGCCAAAAGATCGAAAGGTCGATTCTCTTTGGGCAAATCAGTGCTGGTGGAAAAACGAGGGAGTCTTTTCGATGATCTGGTCACGTACACATTGGGCTACGAATTTGCGTTCGGCATCCGAGTGCTAAAAACACAAGCCCCGTAAGCCCCACAATCCTACGATCTCGGGGCCCAGTTTCACAGGCAACCATCTTCGGCTTTGTTTGGGGTGCAGATGACACGTGGCTATGGGTCAAAACCCCGGTACCCCCAGAACGTCTTCTAAGACAGTGGAGTGGTAACCTTGATTGGTATTGGGTTGGATCTTTAGACTTTAACTTTTGAAAATATGTGCTTTCCACTAAGCCCCCAAAAAGTTAAATATCAAAAAAGCGGGGTCAACAGCAACCAAGTAACCATCCCCAAAACGGCAGCTTGTTGACCCACCACGTGCCAACTTTTGGGGGACTGCCTTCGTCGCCCGCCTGGCCGATCTCCGTGTTGAGGCCCGTCTCCTCGCGAGTCCGCGCGATCGTCCACCGGTTCACCGGCGCTCGCTCTCTCGGTCTCTCGGTATGAACTGGCAAACCTCCCCGGGCAGGGTTGAAAACCGGCAGCAGGTCCGAGCTCAGTTGGACCCCCATGGAAGCGCCTTGGGGACTCCAAACCACTCAGTTTCCCAGGCCAGACTTGCGCGCGTGAGGTCCCCTTGGCGTAGCCGAAGCCCCTCGGCCGACTCCGGCGATTTCCCCAGGCCAAAAGCTCAGGAAGTTTAGGGCACCTGTTGCCGCCCAAAAGGCGGCTCTAGATCACCGAGCTGTTTTTTTTTTCCCCCTAGACACTTGTCCCTAGTAGCTGGGAGAGAAAGAGAAATCGATCCACATGGAAACAAACCGCTACTTCCTGGGCCCATCTGTGACTTCGCGCTGGTAAGCAAGCTCTTTCGCCGAAAAGATCCCTCAAAAGGTGCCAAATGTGATCTGTGCCGGTGCACGTGTGAGCGTCCAAGCCTGTGACTCCTGTACCCAGGATCGGCTCAATTGTTAGTTCTGCAGCCTTTCGTGGAACATCATTTTCATGGGGATGTATGTCCAACCATTTGAGAGGGTAATGGGAACACCAGATCCAAGTACAATTTCTGGTTGATTCATTTGGGGGCTGTCCCTACTGTACTGGGATTCAGATTCAGCATTCTTCCCCTCTGACAGGTAACTTTACGTCCGAATCGCGAATCCACCCGCGCCTTGACCTCGCAATGGGCTTCCCCTTGCTTCACCTGACAGCTATCCGGTGAGGAAACGAAGAGGGTCTTGGCAAACCAGAATTCGTAAACCATCACAGCACCACCCCCCCTCAGCTTTTTGGAGAGTACTTCGATTTTTTAGACATTGGAAAAAGCTGAGTGCTGGTCAGGGATCACTGGATTTCCCCGTCAAAAAGTTGATCAATGTGCTAGTGTGGTGCCCATTGAAACGATTGCCACTTTTAGAGGTTCCAGAAAGGGACATGGATAAGGGGTCCCCAAACCCTGTCATGAGGTGAGCCCAGCAAATGGTGGCCTGACTTGAAAAAATGCCCCAGGAAAAGGCAAACCTTCGATTGGCACTGCGTTATGTCGGGCGGGCCAGGTGCTGCCTTTTGGAGGCAATGAAATACATGGGTACACATACTAACTCGGCAAGTTGCAAAAAAAAAACAGGATGCACACACACACACAGGCACCAAATGCGATTTTCCCGAACATGTCAGTGGGGCAAAACGAGCATCGCTCGTTTGGAACCCTCGCCCACCCCTTCCCCCGGTCCCCCGAAACCAGTTTATCCGGTGTCAGACAAAAGGCCCCTCAAAAATTGCGGCGTTGTATTTCTGATTTCCCTTCAAAACCACAAAGCAATGGACCCTCAATCAAGGACGGACACGCAAAATTACCCGTCACAACATTCCTTGAGCGCCAGCAAGAGAGAAACATTTAAACACAAACTCAGCCACTGGAAGTGCCTTGAGCGACGCTTTTCCCTGGAAAGAAACGGAAGTTGCCGAAAATGGTCCTTTTTGGAGATTCCTCAACGCGGAGAGGGTCTCGGGCTGCATGCTTTAGCCTGGAGAGGCAGAAGAACCCTTTGCATTTTGCAAAGATGACCCTTGCAGCCAAAAACAAAAAAACAACGGCCAGCCGGCCAGACGTGACAAGTAAAGCCGGGAGACGTGACCAGGAACAGTCGAGCGGGAGAAAGCTCCATGCAAATCGGATCTCGATTTCTGGCCGACCAACCTTTTGGGACCCGCATCTACGTTCTCTGAGCCAGGATCGCGGCCTTTTCTCGCCCTGCTCGAGCTGGGAAACTATCCATCTCCCCTTCCAAAGGCAGGGAAATGAGAACAAAAGGCTGCGTCTTTTGGCGGGACCTGAAAGATGATGGGCTTCTCCTTTGGGTTCCCTTTGGCCCCGCCCCAAAAAGGGCACCCTCAGGAAAAACTAAAAGACAAAAGGAAAAACACGCACACCCTCACACACGCACACACGAAACCAATGGGCCGCAGGGTTTCTGGTTACTTTCCTTCAGCACACGCCTCTCCAGGAACGCAGAGCGGGTTTTCCAAGGCGCAATGCACCCGCTGAGCAGCAGCTTTCCTGCGCCTGCGGACCGCCCGGCCGTACCGTGGATGGACAACTTCCCTGTTGCGCACCACGTGGAATCCATGGAAAACCAATTTGTCGGTATTTGGCCCTGGCTCAAAAATAAATCCTTTGGGGTTACGCAGGTGTTGGCCTTTGTTGCCATTTACCAAGGTTCGATTTTGGTACCGGTTTTTTGCGCCACAGCCATTCACAGGCGAATCATCCGTCCAGGTCTTCTTAGGTGGTGCCGGATTTCGGCCAGCCGCAGTATTGCAAAGGGAAGCAATACAAAGACTGCCCCCAAGTTACCGTGAAACAAACCTACGGTGGATGCCACAAGAAAATTACCACTGAGACACCAGGGAACCTCTTTTGAACCGTGCTTTACCATGCTTTTGTGGTTGCGTGCAGTCGGTTTACTAGCATTCTTCAGGGTATCCCTAGGAGTTTCTCTCTCTTTGTTCATCACTCCTTGGGCAAAACTGCACATTGCCAATCCCAGTCCCACGTTGCTGAAACGCTGTAAAGGACTGGGAGTTGATGAATGTTAAAAAACACCCAACGCTGGTTTGAAAACATAAGCAACTGTAAATAGAGACTCGCGAAGGCGCAAACCAACGGCTGGTGGCCTGGCTCTCAGTAGGAAGCCGCCGGGTTTTGATATGGGATGCCTCCGAATCAGCCAGCGCCGCTTCAACCAATTACTCTGCAGTTGTTTTCACTATAAGCGAAAACCCACAAAAAGGAATCCCCGAATCAAGGACCTTCATCATGGGTTTGCCCACGTGACTCTACAGCCAGCCCTTTAGCAAAGGATCGGGCCGGAGATCCGCTATGCCTGTGACTTTATTGTCCTGACCTTCAGGTTTTGATGCCTCAAATTTGAGGTGTATGTTTGGAGCTGGTACCCTTTCAGGGTTTCAAAAAGGGAGCCTTTTGACGGAAAACCACTTGGGGGGGGGGGCTGACACATAGGACACGGGGACACAAGCCGCTGACAGCTGCCCAAAAACCACTACACTGGGGGGAAAAACCGGTTGTACTTCTTTGCATAGTGGCTCTGGGGGTCATCCCAACTCATTCCCCCATCGAACCAGCAGCTTCCTCGCAGCTTAGGAAATCTCAGTCTCTTCTCCCAACTCGCCGCCTGGGGGCTCCTCCGCTCGGTCGGGGCGCGGGATCTTGCGAGGCAGCGGCTCCCCGGTGAGGGCGGCGGTGTCCACCAACATCTCGTCCCCCTGACCACAAGGCGAAAAGGAGAGAAGGGGCGACGCCCTGCCGGTTGGCTTGGGTTTGGTTGGCTTGGGCTTGGTTGGCTTGGCTTGGGTTGGGTTGGTTGGCTGAGCGACGAAGAAAGAGGAGCGACGAAGGGCACGAGGAGCTTCCAGTGGTGCGGGTTGGGTGGGGTGGGGGTGGGGTGAGTTGGGTTGGGTTGGTGAGTTTGGTTGGTTAGTTGGTTGGGGTGGGCTGACGCGTCCCAGATGTTGGAGCAGCTCTTTGGAGGCACCTCGAAGGAATCAGGTTCTTTGAGAGCTTTAAAGCCCCAGTTGGAACCATAAGATGGTTTTTGCCTCCAAACTACACAACAACAACAACAAAAAAAACTCCCCTTCATATCCGGTTATTGGCTCATATTGGCTCGTCTTGTGCTTGTATGAATTTCTCCACTGTAGGTAACCAGGAGAAACCATCCAAGGATATCCAAGACTTGCCGAAGAGTTCCCTGCTGCTTCAGGCCCAGAAGTCGGGCCGAGCCCCAGGCCTTGAGCCCCACTAAAGTCAACATGCGGAGGTTTGCAAAATTACTCCCCAGATTTGCATAGTACCCACAAACCCCGTGGTTTTTGGGGGCTCGACGTGAAATTTCCCTTTAAGGAGTTAGACAAATTTAACGGACCAAACAAAGAGAAGAGCTCCAAGATGTGGGTAACCGGAAAGCCTATCTTAAACCGATATTGCCAGGAATGCGTAGATTTGCCTGGGCGCACTCATCCTGTGTGACATGGTATTGTGGATAGAGGATACGTACGCAGCTTGGGTACTTCCCCGGATCAGGAGGAGGAACACTAAGGGGTCTCAACCAAACGGCTGCTTTTTTGTTGGACTCCACATTCATCTGCAGAGGGGTCCTGTTTGAAGAGCACCTTCTTCCAACAATCACGGAAGCCGGCAAAAGGGCTTTGCAAGACTGGAAAAGGCCCCTTGCCCACTTCCATGTTTGTTGGAAAGAGTCAATATAGTGTTAATTTATATATATACATGTATATATATATATATATATGTGTGTGTGTGTGGTGTGTGTGTGTGCATGTGTGCTTCTCAAAAACGGGGGTTCCCTACATATAACATTTCAAGGGGACCCGCTCCACCAAACCAAAAAACCCCCCGAGGCGACGGAACGCGCCTCCAAAAACTCGCAGTCTGCCGGCACGATGTTCCCCCCACGCAGGAAGATCCTAGAATTTTGCCGCGATGAGCGGGCAAGTAACTATGCTGGAATTAGGACCCCAGCAAAAAATCATATTTTTGCATCTGGTTAGTGGAAAACAAAGGGACCACAAAATACATATATATATATAATATATATAAAAGGGGAGCTCATTCTGGTTGGAAGGTCAGTTGGCCCTGGGGACTCGGGACTCCAGATTTCTTCTTTTTGTTTAAGAGAGAAAAATTGTTTCCCGAGGTCTCTTTTGGGGGCAACACATCAGCCTACAAGCAAAACTGGGCAAGCAAAGCCGATGGGACTCTGGCCAAGGGACCATCCCTTGGCCAAAGCCCCTTGCAACTTGACTCGTGAACTTGGGCGGAACAAGCCGCCAGCCCTCGCTTTTCTATTTCAGGGATCCGGATGCATTATACACCTGAACATTGCAACTTGTAAATGGTGGTTTCCCTTTATTCTGCTGAAAAAGTCATGTTTCAAATGGGCAAAATGTATCTTTTAAGGAGCCCTGTATTTTAATCATGGTATTTAAACCTTGGCTAACACCTAAGCCTCCATACCTCATCCCCCTTGCACCCACCAAGGAAAGCGTGGTCCCTTTCTCGCCAGGCTCGATTTTCACTTCAGGGGTGGCGCAATTCTTTTGGGGGTTTAAGGGTCAACGACCATTTCTGGGCATAGCGAACAGCTGGCGTCCCATACCCTTCCATAGGGCTTATGTCTAATCGTCCCTCGCTGCTTCCTTGGCTGGAATTAGGACCCCAGCAAAAAAACATCTTTTTTGCCTGGTCAGTGGAAAACAAAAAGGACCCCAAAAAGGCCAAAAAAAGGGGGGACTAATTCTGGGGAAGATTATATGGCTTCGACCCTTGATCGCCGGGCATCAGCAAGCCAAGGCGCACGTCCCCAGGGACAAGCTCCGCCACGGGGATGATGACCATCTCCCCATCGCGCTTCACCTTGGATCCATGGAATTCCCGCCGGTCTCTATAATGTTTCCCGAGCTGTTAAGCATAGCTTGACGGTGTGATGTTCAAGTGGGGGGATGTGAATATATTCTCAAGAGGGGCTTTGCTTGGAACCTCATATTGGGGTTCAGGGACAGGGGGCTCACCGAAAGGGAAGTGCGTGACCGCAATTGGGGGTGGGTGCATAACTCATGAGTTCGTGGCAAATCAGGCTTGCCGCGATTTCTCTGTAGAGCAGAGGACCCCCGAACTGCGAGAAAGTAGACACACACACACACACATGAGCATGCAGGTGCCGTGCTGACTTCAAACTACCTCAAGTCTTGCCTGCCACACCCCAAAAGTGGGGTTTCACTCCGGTCCATATTGGTCAACAGAGACGAGAGCCATCAACGCACACTCCGAAATGCTCGGGCCGGAACCCTCCTGCACTTTCAAACAACCCATTCCACACCTTCCACCTTGGATGGCCTCCTTCCGCAACCCCCCCGCCCCCAACCGCCACCCCCCAACCGCCACCCCCCAACCGCCACCCCCCAACCCCCCCCCCCCCCCAACCACCCCAACCACCCCAACCACCCCAACCACCCCAACCACCCCAACCACCCCAACCACCCCAACCACCCCAACCACCCAAACCACCCCACCCCAACCACCCCCCACCCCGCCCCCCCGCGCAACGCGCGCGAGTATCCCACGCGATTGGCCAAAGGCGCCGGCACGGTGGCGGTCATCTGGGCCTTCAGGGCGTCCAGGGACTGCCGGGCCTTGAACTCCTCATGGAAGCCGATGAGGGCATTCCTCAGCTCTTGGAGCGAAGAATTGCTGGGTGCGCCAACTCGACTCAACTTTTCTTCAGTTTGAAAGCAAAATGGGGGAATGTGTCTTTGGGAGGTGTCCAAGTTTTGGGAACTTCTTGAGGCGCATGTTGGGTGGTGTCTTGTTGTTTGTGCTTTTTGTCTCGGATGTTCCCCTTTTTGGGGTGTTTTTAAAGGGAAGCCGAAGGAAACCAGTTCTGAGGTTAATTATTGTTTGTTTTGGATTTAGGAAAGCTTCCCTTGTTTGGGGTGGTTTCAAGGGAAGCCTCGATTTATGATGACAAATTTTGTTTGAGGATCTCCCTTTTGGGGGGTGGGTGTCAACGGGAAGCCTCAATGTCTGATGAATATTTGGGAGTTGTGCTTGAGGATTTCCCTTTTTAGGGTGGTTTTAAAGGGAAGCCGTTGTTGGAGGATCTCCCTGTTTTGGGGTGGTTTTGAAGGGAATCCGCCAGGAAGCGATTGCATGTTGCAGGTCCCCGCAATGTTGACGCATACCCAAATTTGGTTTCAGGGGCAACTTCTTTGATACCACGAAAATCCCCTGAACTTGTTTTTTTTTTTTCCCCCGCACCACCTAGGAAACCCAGGTTTCCGTGAGTCGCATGTAAATATCAAGGAACAGTGGTTCCCATGGTTTCAATCTGGTGCAGGAGTTTATCGATCCACAGTGGGGAGAACTGTGCCATGTGCTTTCACCAAATGCAAAGAACGGATGCCTAAGTTCAAAGGGGCATTGTAAAAGGAACATAGTTGCTAGTTAAAACAGGGTGCTGCGAAAAACAAACAAAGGATGGCCCCCATTTTATACAGGTCCTTCCCCTGCATTATAGACAACAACATCCAAGACTTGGCTTCAGCATTCCAAACAAACTCCATCTACACCCGCAGAGGTCTCCCCCGGCACGGCTTCGGGGAGAGAACGAGCCAACATTCCGAGGGGCACAAGCAGCATCAGCGCGATGACCACGAAGTCGGCCCAGTCCTGCGAGTCTTAAGCGCCGAGCCTTGTCTCGCGTCGTGGCCGCTTGTTTCGGGCGTTCGTTCTCGCAAGTGCGGAAGGTTAACCTGCAAAATCCAGAGCAAGATGGAAGTACATGGCACCGCGAACCCTTTGCCATGCCTGGAGTCAAAAACCATGAGATGTGTCTACCTTTCACACAACTCCACCAAGTGCTCACCCCAAGCCCCCAGTTGCCATGAAGAAAAGAGGGCAAACTGTTTGAGGTGGTTGGTGTTTTACGGAACCCCCTCCAAAAAATGTTATGGGTCAACTACCTTGACCTCGGCCCAACCGAAGTTTTCCGAGCTGGCCGAGGCCTCAGTAATGGCGGAGAGAAGCGCCGCGACGATGAGCATGAAGGGCATCATGCCCACGAACTGCTTGCCCAGCATGATGTACCAGGGCTCCACATGCCTCGACTGCGAGCGGAGCCCGCCGGACCCCTCTTGGTTGCTTTTGTTTCAGCCTACTGTGAGACCGCCTTTCTCCCGTTTTCTATAGGGGGCGGTTGAGGGGGTCGGGTGTTTGGGGCCCGGCGCTGGGCGCGCTGGGCGGGGGGTCGGGGGGTCGCTCGTGCCGTGGGAACTGCGCCGCGGGGCTCGGGGATCTCGTTGCGCCCGTGCTGCAGCAGCCGCTGCGCCGCCTCCGCGGAGCTCAGCCCGGCCAGGGCGGCGTCCTGCGGGCGGGGGGGGGGGGGCTGGGGGCTGCGGGGGGCGGGGGCAAGGGGGGGGAAAGGAGGGAAAGGGAAGGGGGGAAGGGGGAACAGATCTGGGGGGGGAGCAGATTTTGAGGGGGGGAGGTGGAGACAGGCGACGGTTGGGCTGGGGGGGTTGGAGGGGTTGGGGGGGTTGGGGGGTTGGGGGGGTTGGGGGGGTTGAGGGGGCTGGGGGGGTTGGAGGGGTTGGGGGGGTTGGGGGGGTTGGGGGGGTAGGACCTTATCTTCTCACCAATTAATCTTTGATGGAGATAAAATAGTTGCCTCTCACACCCTTTCACCTGTCTGTCTTCTCTCTCCTTCATTCTTCACTCGTGAATCCAGATGAGGTAGGGTGTGTACAAATGCCTTGTGGAAGAGCAAATACTTGGCAAAGAATGGGAAAAGAAATCTTCTAATTGAGGCTATTCCTTGTCTCTCAGGCACTTCCTTCATCCATTATCATCCATCCCATCTTTTCCTTTTTAATTAGTTCCCACGTGACCGTGAATGAAGGCGAGAAGCCGAGCCAAGAATGGGATGTCACTTACAGATCCTTTTCCTTCCACAGCATGCCATTGTCTCACCTCACGGTCTATTCCTTAAGCCGCATTCTTCTATCTTCCAAGGCTTGGTTAGGCCATAGGATGAGACCGTGTGGTGGAAGGAAATGATGCCGTCAGGACCTCTCTTTCTTGTCGGTTAACCTCCAATCCTAGATGCGAGAGCCTCACCAATAGATAGGTCCTGTGTACCAGCCATTACTCTCTACCTCAGAGACACGACTCACCAACGAGGAAGCGAGTGGGAAGGGACATTCTCATACTCTAGAACCGTGACCTGGTCAAGGGAAAGGAGTAGAGGAAAGAGAGACTGACGTGAGACTCATCCATACAAACCTTTCCATTCCTTCCCAAGCCTGATATTTGGCTCGTGGGTCTTTCACATCCCTAACATCCGCTCCGTCAAGTCGCTATAACCTGATAATTGGTTGGAAGGAAGGATGATGTGTAAGGACTCTCCATTTCTCTAGGTCCTGCCAAACACTCTTCAAGGTAGGAACACACAAAGAGAAAGAGATGATGACATCTGGTCCATCAATTGGCTAAGGAATCTCAGTCTTTACAACATAAAAATGAAAATAGAATGATAAAAGATGGACCAGAGAGAAGCGACGGGTGAATGAATCTCTGGTCTTCCTTCCTTCTCTTGCCTATGGCCGAGGGAACCGGAAGAATGAGGGTGACCAGAGGCAACTAACGGCAAAGGAAAGGAAGGGATGGTAAGAGATGGAAAGAAAAGAATGCTTCCTGCCGCTCATTTGACTCGCTTGTTGGCAGGCTTTCCATCTCCATCCCACTCCGTCCTCTGGCCTCCGTTCCCCGTCCCTTTTCCTTAGGTTGGACGGGTGAATCTCCTTCCCTTGGAACCGCGAGGAGAAGAGCGGTAGGGAAGGATGGAAGTGATGGCCCTCTTTCCACTGTCTAGAATTGATGAAGAAGACAGATAGGAAAGGCCATCCCTTCAAGTCGTTCTCATCAGTCATTCCTTCCCTTCGCCGTTGGTAAGCCTCTTTCGTTCGTAAGCTCTGGCCTGTCGCTTCCTGCCGTGGGCTCCCAACTCACACAGGATAAGGACATGAGAGACAATGGGAGCGAACGGGAAGGATAAGGAATCACTATCTCTCACTCACCGCTCATCTTCATTCGCTATCCCTTCATCACTAACCAATTAACGAGAAATGAACGAGTGAAACAAGAGAATGGGAAATGAAGAGAGACACCAAATGCTCATTCCTTCTCTAGCTTCAGGAATTCCCAGCATTCATTCTCAGCCTCTGGGCTTCCAAGCAATGCAAATAATAGATTCTTAGAGACGAGAAACGCCTTCCGGAGACCGGAGGTTGAGAACGAAGGCTGACCATCATTTCTATTCTTATAAATTGCTCTTCTTTGTCGTTATAATTTCCATAATTAATTATTATTTTTATTAGCATTTTTCTTTTATTTATTTCTTTCTTTTATTTATTTTATTATTTATTCCTTTTTTATATGTGTTTTCTTATAAACTGGCCTTCGTGCCTCTGGGAAGTTCATGCCCATCCTCTCCTGTCTTCATCAGGATCTGAGGTAAACGATAGAAAATGGAGGGAGATATAGGCTCTAACCCTTACTATTAACCTGTCAATCATTTATTTATCTTCTCTTTTTTATTTGTATCTTATGTTTGGTTGGGGGGGTTGGGGGGGTTGGGGGGGTTGGGGGGGTTGGGGGGGTTGGGGGGGTTGGGGGGGTTGGGGGGGTTGGGGGGGTTGGGGGGGTTGGGGGGTTGGGGGGGTTGGGGGGGTTGGGGGGGTTGGGGGGGTTGGGGGGGTTGGGGGGGTTGGGGGGGTTGGGGGGGTGGGGGGGGGGGGGGAAGGGTTGCACACAGGAAAAAGACCATCAGATCCGGTCCATTCGCTTTGGGCAACTGAGACAAAATTTGGGTGTGGGTCGAAATGAAACCACCAGCAAACTGCAGGTTTTAGTCCATGTGTCCATCCAGGGCAAAGCATTTTGGGGGATTCCTATGTTCGACCCACACCCACTTCCACTTCTCTCTCTCGCGTGGTGGACTTCTCCTCCGCGCCGCTTGGGGCGCCGGCGGCCACCGAGTGCACTGCCGAGTGCAGAAGGGACCGGGTCAGGCTGCTGGGTGCCAGGTTCCTTGGACTCCCGAAGGGAACGCGTGACACACCTTGCCTTCTTCGGGTTCCCCCTATTTTCAGACATACGACCCAATTGTGTCATCATCAAGACCTTTGACATGGTCTTCCAAAAGCCCCTCTGCACCTATTGAAATTGTTTTGATCGCAACTCAACTGACTGAGTTCGTGGAAACCCAACTCGCCCCAAAGCCACCACTACAGCCGCACCAAAAGCCACCCAAAAGACGGTTTTGGGAAAATCCGCTGCCCGTTTTTGAGGGGCTGCAAAGGAGTCGAAACGAACAGCCCTGGTTGCTCCAGCAGAAATTTCCCCAAAAATCCCCTAAAAACATCACCCCGAAAACAAGATCACTTAAAATGGGCCGAAAGGTGATGTATAAATGGGACCCCCTTGACAGAGGGCTCCTACGGCCTCAGGACCCTGTCCATATGCTGACAAGGACCATTTCTTTGGCCATGCGTGTTCCAATAAGTTGGATATGGGAACCCTTTCCAATATCTTGATCCGGATCCTCTCAAAAGAGTCCTTTGCGATGTTTCTAGAGGGGTCTCTTTGCTTTTGGCCAAAGGGGTCAGAAGGAACAAAGAGGGTACTGTAGAATTTGAGCCCCGGGAAAAGGAAAACAAGGGGAATCCTATAGTGCTGACGGATGGATTCAACTGTTCTATCAATAGGTGAGGGGCCCCTTCGGGGATGGGGCCCCCATCAAAATCAACCAGGCGTGCACCTAATCCGGGTTAACATCACCCTTGAGGCCTTGCAGAATCAAGGACTCCTTCCGCTGAACCCCCCCCCCAAAAAAAAGAGGTGCATCTTGGGTTGGGGCTCCCCCTGCTGCAAGAAGTTCTTGTACGAAGATCCGTGGGGTGCTCCAATGGCCACAGCGGAAGCTCCCGTGGAGCCGTCGCCTCCCGCAGCCCGCGATCCAAGACCAAGGCGCGCGGGAGGGGGCGGCGCCTGCTGCACCAGGATTTGGATTCGCTCGGGCTCCGAAGGCCGGCCATCGCCTGGAGGATATTATATATATATATATGTATATATATATGTGTATATATATATATATGTATATATATATATATATTATTATTATTTTATTTATTCTTTTTTTTTTTGGGGGGGGGGGGGGGGGGGGGGCGGATGTTTGGAGCCCCAGACCCAACAAATCTTAAGGCGATAGTTGTTGTTGGGCGGATGTTTGTTGGGCGGATGGGTTTGTTGGGCGGATGTTTGTTGGGAGCAAAAGGCAAACTGTCTTCTTTGGCAGCTGATTTTTCAGAGAAAGCCTCTCCAACAAAAGAATGGGAAGCAACAACACACGGGAGAGCTCTCATTTCGACGCTCTTTGGATGGTGCAGACTCGGCCAGGAAAACCAAAGTGAAATCCACAAGTTTGGGGGCACCCCCAAGGTGAGACATGCCACCCGCCGAAATCCCAGCGCCTCAATAGGAGCCAACCCCCAGAATTCATTATATTTGGATTTGTGGTTTGGCAGTCAGGGTGGTTGCCCATTTGCCCTCCACAACAAGGGGTTCAAACCCCAAACCACCAATCCAAACCACCAGTTCGGGGTTGCCTTGTCAGGGCGGAGGTTGGAATTTTATCCCCACCCCCACCCCCCCGGAAAAAAAATGATATAATAATAACAATAATCAGTAATAACAACAATAATACTGATAAAATCCGATCCCCTCCCCCAAACCGGAAAAGAAAGCAATCATAACAGCAGTTATAGTGATAATGATGAAAATAAACAATAATAACCATCATCATAATCAGAATACTACTGCGAATGGTACCAATACCAACTATACTTATAGTGATACACACAACAACAATAAGAATAAGAACAAATGACTCACAATACCAGCAAAAAGTAATACTACAAGTACCACGGCAGTCATAACAAGTATAACAAAAAACATGTTTTTTTGAACCGCAGACGAGATCGGATCAACTCCTGCCAGGGCGCCGCCGGTGAAGGGCGAGTTCCTGGTGCGCTCAGGGTCCGCTTCCTCCGCCAGCAGCGGCAGCTTCTTGGCGCTCGCGGCCGCGGCCGCGGCCGCCGCGTCGTCCTCCCCGACTTTGGCCATGGCGGGGTCTGAGCCGCACAGCTAACGCTGGACGAAAACGACCTTCATCTGGGCGGATTATAAGATTTCACCCACCTTTTTCTTGCTCCCTTCAGCCATCCGTGTCTGCCAGCCGCGCTTTTGCGGTAATCATATTTCACCAACCTGAAATGAGGTAGTTGGGGGGCCCTACTCCCCACATAAGCCAGCACTTGGGGTGAGATCGCGTGAGGTCGTTGTAATCAAGGTTTATGCGGCTCCTGTAAAGGACATGGACATATTAGGGGTGGGTGAAAATATACGGCTCCTAAAAAGGACATGAAACCTATGTGAGGGGGGGGGGGGAATTGCGGCTCCTATAAAGGACATGGAACATTTAAAATTTAGAGGTCCCTCTTTGAAAAGTTCGTGAGCCCTTTGTGACTGCAGAAGTTGAGACAATTTGTGGAATGGCAGCACCATTGGTAGCTGGCACTATTCCTTTCCCACAAATCATTCTAGCCAAATTCGAAGGGAAGCCAGCCGATGCTGGCTTGACCCACTTGCCACGAATGCCCGCAGAGCTGGTTTCCCGGGTGGTTTATCTGTACGTACAGGTGCTTCTCAACACAATGGGGCCCCTAAAAATGGAAAGTCCGTCCGTCCGTTTCCCCTGGTTTTTACTAGGTCCACTAAAGACACGCCCTATTGCTTGCCTCACTTCCCGAGAAGGGCCAAACAAAGTAACCAAGCTTCTTGTCAAGCGATGAGGGAAGTCGGCAACGGACAGCTGGAAGATGCCAAGTGTGACCCAGGGTTCCTTCCACAGGAGTAGAACAAAGAAATATAACAAACCAACGCCACCCAACCTTTGAAGTGCTCAACTGGCCCCCATGCAACAAAAGGCTCAGCCAACGATTGGTCTAGCCCATCAGTTGCTCGCCTTAGCTCTTTACCGTGCTGGTGGGTTCTGACGTGCTGCTTTGATCTGCTGCTTTCCGTCGCAAACGCACAGCGTTGCGCTGCAACACGCACCGAAAAGGCATTCTGCAAAGTTTGTGAGGACAACGTGCCTGGCGTCCGTGGGATTTCGTGGTTGGCTGTATTTCCGTCCAAACTGACCAGGGACTGGGCGGGATTGTCTGCTGGGGCTTTGACCAATACAAACATGGAATTGTCACGTGGCTCCTTTCAGCACCCCCAAAATGAGTTCCCACAATAAGCATTTGGGCACGCCGCCTCACGTGGAGAAACAACCCGTCGCCTGCTCCACAAACTCCAGAAACCTCACCCGCAGCGCCTCGGGCATTTGGCTTTTTGAAAGCTCCTTTTTGGACGGAGTAAGCAAAGCCTGGCCTGGTGTAAAGACGTCTGCCCAAGGATTGCAACAGTGGGGTGTGGAGGGGATCGGGCTCCCATTTTCTCCCTTTTACGTACCCCTTGCAACTCACTTCCTGAGATGGCACACACAACTTGCTGGTGCTCAATAGGGGACGACCCAGGGTTCCCTTTCAGGAAACCACAAGGGATGGTTTATGGGGGTTCTTCCGTCATTCCCTGCTGAGAGTTCTCAGCAAGAGAAAGAATCCGAGCTGTTTGTTTGCCAGCAAAATGGTGTGGCGCGAAAGTCGTTCTCAAGTCCTGGAACTCAGGAAGCGAGCTACGTGACAAGCACCGGGTTGGTCCGTGGGGCTGAGAGATCCGATGGGAGGACGACACTGGAACACCAAAAGAGACCCCACTTCCACCACACTGGTATCTTGATTCGGTCCACATCCCCTGACCTTCAAACAAGTTGAGCTAAAGTCACAAAAGATTTGCCTGATGTGTTGTGTTCTCCACGTGCGCTCCTTCATGAAGGAAAGCCACAAGTCAACGACTTGGTCTGCTCCAACTCCATTCGGATTCTTCGGCCCCCCCGCGGCGGATACGTCCAGCAGCCGGGTGGGCAGATGCCGCTCCTGCGGCGGAGTGGCGGTCCCCCCGCTGGTCTGATGCCAGGGTTCCCGCGTGACAAGAGAAGGGGAACCGTCATTTTTTTCTGAAACATAGGTCCTCCAGTAGAGAGGTTAGAACAAGGGTACCCTTCTTTTTCTGTAGTCTATTTTTAGTAGGGGAACCCTCCCCCAAAAAAGGGTAAAAGGGCACTGCCGGGGGACCTAGAATACCATTCTCCCCCTGCCCGCCTGAGCATCCCAAGGTACATCTTTTGGGACCCAAACTGTCTTACCCTCTCACACTTCTCACCGTTTCACCAAGTTGCAGGGCCAGTGCCTGCGCGGGATTGACTGGATCGACTCTTGTCCCACCGTCGAGGGAAAATCGTCACCAGTGATCCATGAGGATTTCGTTTGAAATACGTCCTGAGTGGGTTGGTCAGAAAAGTCTGGGCCGATGCGCCACCCACATGATCTTCAAAACACATGGAGAATACCCTTTCCTGCAATCATGCAAGTGGACAGGGGGGCTTTTCAAAGGACGGTAGCCTTCCAAAACGGAAGTAGAATGGTTGCCCTTTTCCCACAATCACGGAAACTGACAAGGGAGTCTTCGAAGACTATACGGTAGTCCCTCTTGAACAGGCCGGCAGCTGTCCACTTCCATGATTGATAGACAGATCCAGGGCCACGGCAAAGTACCCGGTTGCATGCCAGAACCCCACAAAACCAAAGCAAACATTGATGCTGTTTGAAGGGGAGACAAGAGAAAATATGGGCATGTCTCAAAAAGAGGGAGCCCCAAAATTGTTGGTTTCCCGTTTGGCCTAACAACGAAAAATGACACACCCGCATGGGAGGACCTCCAAAGTGCACCGAACATCCCCTGGCACACAGCTTCCCCCAAAATATTCTAAAGCCCAACCGCCCTGCCAGTGGTGGGGGGCACCTGAACAATACCTGTTCCTGCGTCCTTCTTTGAGGGTGCCCTTCTGGGATTGGTTTACAGGGCACCCAAAAAACACAATACCTTCCCCATTCTTTCCAGGGATCCTTCCTTCTAGAAAACCTCCGGAAACCCAGGGAAAATAGCTGGGTTTTGAAAAGAACGATGGTTGGAAAGAATGGAAAATCAACCCCTAGAAATTTGGGGGTGCGCGTCTTTCTCTTGGCACCCAGCCCCTCGCCCAGAGTCTTAGCTCGCTCTGGCGAGAGGAGCCGGCGAACACTCATCTGACCCCGGCCCGGGCTTCGCCCGAGGGGGGAACAAACCCTCCTAAAGCTGCTAAAGGCTGAAATCCTGAAATTGAC
>CAUJNA010000249.1:162500-253001 GCA_963377175.1 Effrenium voratum
ACACACACACACAGAGACACACACACACACACACGCGCGCGGGCGGGCGCGCGCGCCACACGCACACATGCCTTTACACATGTGCATGCAGACTTTTGCGAACATGTTGGCATATGTCGTCCCACCCGGCTCACCTGCGAATTACGTAAGCCGGCCATGAAACTGCAGCTGGAAATCCAGGGCTTCACAGATCCATTGCAAGCGGGTGGGGATCCTACAATGATTCTTGGTATGGTAGCACATCCCATTACCAAAAATGAACAGAACCCAAAAACAAACTTTCCAACAACCGTGGAGGATCCTACAATGACTCTTCGGTGAGCACCAAAGGAAAGAGCTCGCACCATGACTCGCGCCTGCGTTCACAATTCTGCAAGTGGAGGGGTGCCCCACGAATGATCAAGTTACTGGCTTCAGATTCACATTGAACCCCAGAAACCTTGGGTGAGGTGCTGGCAATTCTCTGCACCAAATGCATTCATTCGCCTCCCCGGGCCCTCCACAACTTGCCTGGGTGCCAAATAGTGCGGGTCTGGCAACAATTCCAATACAGATCCCCATGCTGCTTCCCCTTGCGAAAATCCCAAACTGCGCCAACAAGTTGGCATCCATGCAGAAAACTCTCCCCAGTGGCGCCTGGCGAAGTTTGGCTCCCCGCACCCTAAAATCACTTAGGATCAGCCTGGCAGATAGAAATCCAGTGCATCCTACTTGCTTCAAGCTATGAAACCCACTCTCTCTCTCTCTAAGCACTTGGCTTGCTATCGCGAGAGCTCAACTGCCGAACCGACCGAACCTTCCGAATCCCTCGCACATGACATCAACCTCAGAAGTGGATGTTCACACCCCTGATAAGTAAACTCCTCCTTCGGATTACCTCGAAGTTGACATTCTTCCTAGGGACAATTACCGTCCCGTTTCGGCTGGTTTTCACCTGGCCGCATTATTTTACCATGATCAAAGTCACCCCCGTGCGTGGTGGGAAAGGGAAACACCCCCTCTTCGTGACTTTGATTAACCACCAGAAACCGTCAAAATAATGACCCCAGCACCCCTGAGCCTGACAACATATACAATGAATATGCATCCCCTGCGGCTTTCTTTTTTTGGATAAGGGACAAGCTAAGAAAAACCACCCAGCCCGCGGCACCAGGCTTCCAACAGCCCCCAAAAGACAGCCCCCGAAAGCAACAGACATGTTGGAGTGATCGTGGCAGTTGCCCCTGAGGGACCTGGAAACAAAAGGTCAACCTTTCGGGGCTATGACTTTAAAGTGGACCAAATCACAGAAACCAAAAGGTCAAAAGGTCGGCTTTGGGCAAGTGAGTCGTAACATCTCGAGAAACACCGGGAGTTCCAGCTGTTATTCCTCCTACCGGTCTCCGTGCATTCCTCCCATGCCCTCACTGCAAGGAAGCCTAACTTCAAAAATTGGCCTTTGAAGTGTCAACCCCTTTAAACAGGGCAATCTGGGCCAGCGTTTACTCGGAGATTTAGCGGATTCCCTTGCAAAACATCTGGTTGTTTGGGCGTATCCTTCAAGGAATCCTTTCGCACGTACCTTCAAGAGCCAGTTGCTCGCACCCTGGGGACCCTCTAATCTTCGGTGCGCCTTGGCCACCACAAAGGTCTTGGCCCCGCAGTTCTTCCTGCGCACCTCGGCCACTCTGCCCCAATTGTAACTTGCCACTGGCTGTGCTTTCATGAACCTTAAATGAGAAATGAAGGCAAAAGAGATCTTTTTATATGGCTTTTTTTCGGCCCTGGACACCGATCGTCATCTCGGAACACTTCGGCTGTGAAAGGCTCTGTACCAGCTGGTGGGTGTTTTGGTCGATCTCATAGGGATGAATCTCATCTCATCCCTTTGGATTTTGACCAAAGCCTGATCTTTTTGAATTCCCCAAGTCGGTTGGCAAGCAAAACAAACCCCTAAAACCGGCAGCCATGGTAACAGGTTAGCTTTGTGGATTGGGGGCTCAAACCCTGGTACTAGTAGGGGGGTGTCACCCAGACATCCCAAAAAAGCCCACCCCCCAATATCACAATCAACCAAGGGTTCTGCTTTATCCGAAGTTAACATAAAGGGAAGCGGCGTGCGGTGCAAACCCGGACAGAAAAAAATGCCCCATGTCCCTTTGAAACCAACCCAAACTGGGCCCCGTCCTCGGATCCCTAGTGGCTTAGTGGCTGATTAGTGGCTTGAAAAGCAACTCCTCACTCCCAACTCACAGGGCTGTGGGGAATGACCTCTGTGATACAACCGAAAGGGCCTAACCCCAAAGACAATTTTCTTCATACAAAGGGGGATTCCAACTTGAATCACAGAATTGGTGGGAGAAACCCCGAGTGATCCCACAACCCTGGGATGCCACAATGGGAAAGCAAGCCGCCTTTCGCCAGTTGCTCCAAATACCGCAGGCTGCCGCCAGCATCGCCAACAGGCCCAGCCTGGCTGGCTCCGAGTCGGAGCTACTCTCCGATTTGGAGCTCTTTTCACACTTGAGCGGATCGGCCACAAATACATATTATATATATATATGTGTGTGTATATATATATGATAGAGGAGAGAGAAAAAAAAAAAAGATTGTTTACCACTCAAATTCTCCAAGCACAAGAAGTGCCCACCGTCCCACCCGCGACCTGCGAACTCACCCACTCGCGACCTGTCAGAACCCGCGCCTGGTGACTGAGGCCTTGTGGATCTTCAGGTTCGAGAGGAGCACCTGCCGCGCCAAGCGCCGCGCCAAGATCTGGCCCCAACCCGAGATACAGTAGCGGGGGGGGCGGGGGGGTAGGGGGTAGGCTGGTGCTCCTCGCCTTCAGCCCAAGTGTCTGCAGGTTCTTCTCTTCCCCAAAAGGTTGCCATGAAAAGAAACAAGTGCCAAAACCCCCCAATCTTTCCCCTACGGTGCCATGAAAAAAAAAGCAGTGCCAACACCCCCCAATTTTTCAAACCTGCAATCAACTACCCACGAGGCGCCGCTTGTTTCTCCATGCCACTTGTTGTTGTTTTGTTGTTATTATTATTCTTATTTTTTTGTTGGAGAGGTGGGGACATGACGAACGCCCCCAGGAAGGTCGAGGCCAATGACTTTCGGCGATCTCAAAGTCAGCTCTCATCACTTGGCCCTTGGCCACTTAGGGTGACGCTGATGCCAAAAAATTTTTACAGCCGCCTTCCTTTGTTTGGCTTAGGCGAAAGCGGGGTAGAGCGAAGTGGGGGACTTCCAAGGCTCCAGTTCCTCAGCGGCGCTTTCCCTTTGGTTTTGTGGCTCCACTGAAATAGAATTAACCCCGAAGTGGCATGGCGTCGTTTGTCTACCTGCCGTGTCGCCGAGCAATCAAAACAGTGCTTAACCCAAAGGATGCGGCGCTTGAACTGCGGTCGCCTGATAGCTGGCAAGCATCCCCAAGATCTCCAGGCTGTGGAAGAGCCGAGCGTCCTCATTTTCGCGGCTCGTTTTCAACCCACAGGCTGTCTGGTCTCCCCAGCCTGGGCTGCCCGTCTTCAGATCCCCCGCTAAAAGTGTCACTTTAAGTGGGTTAAATGGAAACTACCACTAAACACTAAAAGGCTAAAACGCTAAGGAACCGGATGGCTGGGACCTTTCCGGTCGACCATGCCAAGCTGCACTCTTGAACCGTCTTGCTGCTGCTCTGTAGGGAATGACCGAGTCGAGTGTTGGGAATGAACCGGATGGGGATTCGAATACTGGAAACCACAAGGGATGGTTTATGGGGGGTCATTCCCTCATGCCCTACTGGCACCAGCAAGCAGAGTCACTTGGGGCATGGTCGATACTCCTCGGTTAATAGCCAATCCTCATACTGGTTAAGGATCCGTCCCACCAGCGGTCGATGACCGTCCCTGTTAACCGAGTATATAAAGGGATCTTCCGACCATGGCACGATTGTGTCTCTACCCTGGCCCTCCCAGCAAGTATGCATTCCAGAAACTCGGGAAGTAAGGCTAGGATTTTGCAACGGTATCCTCTTGGCTGGAATTAGGACCCCAGCAAAAAATATTATCTTTTTTGCCTGGTTAGTGGAACACAAAGGGAACCCCAAAAAAGCAAAAGAGCAAAAAGGGGAGCTAATTCCGGGGAAGTCCTCAAATATTAAAAGTCCACATCTCCTTGGTTGGTTTCATGCAGCCCGTGTTGCGAAGCCTGACGGACAGGTCCATTCCTCAAAGCGCGCGCCTTCGGTTTAAGTTAATTTAACACCTTCTAGTACAATTATGGTAGGGCGTCCACAATGAACCAAACAAATCGCATTCACACCAAGACCTAATCTAAACCCATACTTAATCTTAACCCCAGATTACTCAACATGACACATGATCATGGGGAACAACGAAAGTGAAGGACATCATCTAAAATTGGGAATGACATCACATCACATCCCGGATGGAATTGCCCTTCGACACCGCCCAAGGCCCCCACTCCAATCATGAGGACCCCAGTCATGCATTTACCCTGCATTTACCCACCAAAGGGATCATTTACAAACCCGTTCCGGCGTCCGGACCTCTCATATTCGGCCCTTCGCCCCTGAGTTGCTGAGTTCGGGGCATCTGGCCCCTCCAAGCCTCGGCCATCGCTACGCGGATGGGGGAACCTGCAAGCCTTCAAGGGGAAGGCCTAGTGGTCTTCACAAGGAGTCATAGGAACCACAAATCTGAGGGCTTTTGCATTGCACTTTGGGATTACGCCCTTGCAAAATGACCCAGGACAACACGGGTTCATCCGGAGATGTGCCGAAATGGGGTCGATATGCAGTGTGTGTATTCCCAGGGTGTAATCCCCCCCCCCCCCGCCAAAAAAAAAAGAAAGAAAAAACAACTTAGAAGGAACCACAAACCTTCCATCTTGAGCTAAGCGGCCGCGAACGCCAAGCCTACGCACAGCCTTGTAGAGGAGAAGGATGTTGGCACCTGGGCTCCGGTGCTGAGCCATATGACGTGAGGGCGGTCATACGTGCAGGTGAATTGACCCCTCAACTACGGGAAGCAAACCCAATCGCCCGGCCGTCGGGCTGGTTTATTTCCTGAAAAGGTGGGAGATCAGCTTCTCCCCCCACAAAATTGGTGGGTGTGCGTGGGCGGTTTGGGGATTTGAACCCCCTGATTCTTGCAGAGGGTAAATGGGCTTGAAACCGCCCCCCCAATTAAGACCTCCAAACCACCGATTCGGCTCCCAGCCACACACCACAAACGAGGACAGCTGAGAGAAATCCAGTTCATGTGGCTGCGGCTCAGAACATGGCACCCCAAAATGGGACCTCGCCACGTGGAAACCTAGGCTGAGAAACCTGCGTCATGACGGCTGTTGAACCTTGAGCCGCACCCATTTTTCGACAAACAAAAAACAACAAACACCGGGCTCCACCCAAAAAAGAAAGTTTTGAGCCACACCCATTTTTGTAAATAAAAAGAAGGAAACGAGTCAGCGGGTCGCTCCCGGAAAAAGAAAAAAAGTCTCGGTAAGCCCCGTTCCGCGCCGGGCTCCTGGCTGATGGCGAAATGGAGGCGCCACATGGAGGCCTGCCCGGGGGAGAAAAAGCAATGGCGTCGGTGGCTCCAGTGGGTTGCCCTTGACCGGAAAAAATGCCGTTGGTCGCCCCACAAGCGTCAGGTTCCATGTTAATTGGTGGGAGGGTACCTAAAATGGAAGCCTGGTAAATGGAAACAAGGTGGTTCAAGGGTGCCTGGTTTTCTAGGGGTCGATTCCTTTCCCATTCTTTTCAACCATCGTTCTTTTTCGATCGCTGCTTCTCAGGGCGCTGGCCGGTTTTCAGAAAGAAGGATGCATGGAAAGAATCGGGAAGGTACCCCTAGAAAAATGGGGAGGTACCCTCCAAAAAGAGGAAAGACACCTCCACCTGCAGTTCCCTGGAGAAAAAAATATGTGGGAAATGCGCCAAGAGCGTGTGCCCTCCAAACTGGGGAGGCAAATTTATGTAATAAAAAGCTCCTTCTCCTTGAACCTGTTCGCCAAAAAAAAGACAAACCAAGCCAGGCCGAAACCGAAGGCCTTTCAGAGGACACCCCCCGTCAGGTTCCACGCGAGCGGATGGGAGAAGCTCGGGTAAGTCAGCCTCCCTCCAAATTGGGTGGCTTGGAGCCTCAAGCTTCGCAAGTTCACTGGAGGGGTGGTTTCCCCCCCCTCACCCACTCGAGCCAGGGGTTGAAATCCCCAAACCACCTGGCTCCGCCTGAGGAAGCCTGGCTCAGCCGTGGAACCCTCCAGAACCCTCCCTGAAAGCTGCCCCGAAAACCACCCCAGAGCCTTGGAGAAAGCAAGCTTTGCTGGAGCTCTCTTTCTCTCCCTTGTCGTGGGCGGCGTTTATGTGCTCACTGGACCTATGACCGAAAGAACGGCCAAAGAGAGGACGTTCTTTTGTTGCTTTCTTTTATTTAATAACTGACGCGACAGCAAGTGGGTGTGCCTCAAACTAGGGGAACCCAAATGCGGTAAACCCCTTTCAAACCCCACCCAAAAGAGAGTACCCTCCAAGAAAGCAACGCCTCCAACTGCACCCAGCGAACAATTCGGGTGCCATGCAGTTACGGGCCCCTGGGGCCCGAGCCCAGTTGCGCTTCCGTTTGACGCCTGAGCGCCGGAATGTGGCGGAAGCAGTGGCGCAAGGCACATTGGGTAAGGCAGCTTCCGTTTGATGCGGTGGTTTGCAGCCCGGTGGCTTGGCGGGAATCATTGGGCACAAAACTTGGCTGGAATTAGAACCCCAGCAAAAAAATATCTTTTTTGCCTGGTTAGTGGAAAACAAAGGGAACCCCAAAAAAGCAAAAGAGCAAAAAGGGGAGCTAGTTCTGGGGAACAAAAAGGATCCCTTGGACAACTTTCTGGTTTGTGGGTTTCGTTGCCCAGGGGTGGGGGTCCCTAAAAACTGATGGGATTTGTGGGTCCCACGCTCTTCTGCGGTAGGTGAGCTTTCCTTTCTTTGCCCCCAGCCTATCCCAAACGGGGTAGGCACGAGGGGGTGGGTGCACTACGACCCGGAAAGAATCCCCCCCCCTTTCAACCATTGGGTAACCATGCCTTAGGCATGCCCTGGAACCTAAAGCACGACCTGTGCTCGGTGTCCAGGAATGGGCGGCTTTTCAGACTCATGGCTTCACTTGAAAGCAGCCCAAAACAAAATACCCTCAAAACCCCAGATCACGCGGAAAAAGCGCGGCTCACACGTTTTTGCTCGCGCCCGGATTGGTTGTTTTTTTCAGAGAAGCCATCCACTTGGGGAAACACGACGGAGGCAAACAAACCAGAGGCTGGGAGGTCTTAGACCTGGACAACGGCCTGAGTCTCCCACTGGAGGCGCCCCCAAGAGCACTCAGAATGGCGCCGTTCTCACCTCAGGCGCCCATTCAAAGCCTTGTGTGTGTGTGTGTTTTTTGGTTGTGCTTTTAAACAGTTTGTGAGGGTGCCCTTTTTGAAAATTGGAGCCAACGGGAACCAAAGGAGACAAGCCCATCATCTTTGAGGTGCAACACACATTTCTTTGGACTGAAGGAGTGCTTGGCAGGCCAAGTTCCATCCGATGCTACCAGCCTACCAAGAATGCTTCGCAAGACTCAGGTGAAACCCCCTTTCTCTTTAAGCCATATGTCTGGAAGGGATAGGAAGCACAGGCAGAAATATAGGGTGAGTCGAGCCACTTTAGCTTCACAAAAATCTAAGGGGTGTGGAAGAGGTGATACAGAGCCACTTTGAAAACGGGTTTATATCCCATTGAACCCTTGGAGGCATAGGTGTCCTGTTGGAAAAATAGATGGCCCGGGTAAATGGAATAAAACCCATCTAAACCAGTGCCATCGATTTCTAGCCAAAGTAGCCTAAAAGGGCACCTATGCTTGGCCCATTGGCGCTTGGGGACAAAACATCCAGGATGATTCCGTGGATTTCCCATAAGGTTGCAGTTGACTGGTGGTTTCTATGGAAACTGCCACTTTGGGAGGTTCAAACATGGGGAAAGGGGGAACCCCGACATTTTTGGATCACAACAGCAGCTCGATTGCTTTACCCTCCAAGCTCACCAACTGAGCGACTGCCTTGCGCCGAGATCTCCGAGACCCTTTCGATCCTTGGATGCCTAGCTCATGCAGCCCAAGGCAAGAGTCATTTTGCCAACCAGGCAAGCAGGGATCCAGATGCATGAAAAACACCTGAACCTTGCAACTTCTAAATGGTGTTGTTTCCGTTCTTTATTTTGGTGTTGAAAAAGCAACATGTTTCATTTGGTGGCAAAATGAATTTCTTTTCAGGAGCCCTGGCAAACCACCACACCTCATCACAGAATGCGACATGGGTCATTTTTCACCACCAGAATGCCATACGACCTCAGACATGGAATCCAATCCTGCTCCACTGCCAGAAGCCCCATCCGAAGCTCCCAGAACCCGCCAAGAGCTGCTTTGCCCAGTTTATGGTTGGGACATGTATCCAGGGGCACCATCAAAGTCATCCCCAACGTGCGAGGTGCCCGTTAAAAAAAAAACAAACATGAGAAATAATGACCCTGGTATTCATTTGGAAAAGCGGTTTCGCGCCTGGACTGGTTTTATGGTTTGGGTATTGCCCTTGGTTTTTCAGGTTTCCTTGAAAAAGAATTATCCCTCCTTTTTTGGGAAACTCACTTTCAAGTGGCCAAAATGAATCATGTTGAAACCACCCCCGAGCTCAATTGAAACTACCGGCGTCTCTGCCAGGGGGCGGCTTCCGCCCTTCCAAGTCCTGGGGAGGTGTCGCACAAGGTCTCGTCCAGGCCAAAAGCGTCGCCCCAGCTGAAGAAAAGGCGGGCTTCAACCCTTTGCAACCACCCCCAAAAAAAGACCCATCAAAGTAGCGGTACTCGCTAGATGTCACGAACAAGAAGACGTGGGTGCTCCCCTTCGCCATGAAGAAGTACACCAGCGGCGAAAAGCAAAGTACTACAAAATGCTGACCCCACCCAGGGAACCCCGCAGGCGGCTCCAAGAGGAAATGGTCTTACAGGGCCCTTTCCCAGGTTCCATGTTAGGGCTGGCGACGAAACTGCTCAGTTTAACTCATGTGTGAGACCTGTTTCTGCTCAAAATATAGACATCGGACCCTCAGAAAGTTGCGGTCCTCTTGGTTCTCCTGTGAACCAGAAGAAACGGGTGCCTTCCACAAAGGACCACCCCGCCTGCCTCGCTTTCAAGCAGTTTTTTTTACTTATGCGCGCAATGGCAGCTTCAACCCCACCCCCCCCAAAAAAAAAAAAAAAAAAAACAATCGTACCACCGTCCGGTTGCTCCAACCACCCGATGAGAAGGCAGCCGCCGAGCCGGCCAGGGGAAACCGAAGGATCGAACCCGTCGACCAAGTGTCCAATTCGAGGGTTCAAGGCAGCCCCGATGTGTCTGCACAAACCGTTTGGTGTTTGGGGGAATGAGGGGTTGGCCCCCATTGTGATACCAATGAACCCCCAATTGAAAAGGGAACTAGACATTCGGAAGGCCTCCCAGTGCTACCACAAAATTGCAACTCCCACAACCCCCTTCAGGCCTGAACTCGCTCAAAGAACAGAAGCATGCGCAGGGGAAATCATCCTTGTGATGCCCAATGCTCCCACAAGAACAATATTGGGACCCGTGGGCCCTGTCAAAATAGTGGAGGCGCATGGTGCCCTTTGCTTTCCCTGTCAAACCACAGAAACTGCTGGAACTAGACTTCACAGAAGACCATATCTTTAGATTCTGCTTCATGCTTAGCCCCCGCCAAAAAAAAAAGAGACCCCCCCCCAACAAAAGAAATAGAACTTCCCCCCCCCCCCAAAAAAAAAAAAAGGAGCCTCCAGCTGCTTCACCCCGCCCGCGGAGGCTCCGAGGCTCCCCTCGGCTCCGGGCCTCGGCACTTCCTTGGAGCGCACCAGGCCCACGGAGGCGGCCCAGAGCAGGTTGTCCCCTGCCCGAACGGAGCCACGGGGCGTCGGGGCGTGCTGCGGATGTTTTTGCGAAACCCATTTCGCGGCACCGCTCAGAAACCCCGGATTCTGATGGCTCTCCCTGCAAATACCAACAAACAACAGTGTCAACCATGGTTGCTGAGGCGGTGCAGGATTTCGTCCATCCACAGTATTTTGGAGCTGGAACGGACGGGCAGGTTGGAAGGGAAGTAGGTTGGTAGGTTGGAGGTTGGAGGTTGGGGGGTAGGTTGGGTAGGTTGGGGATTTCCGTCGGTGGAACCTCCTTGTCCGATTCGTTTGGAGTCGCTTTACCTCCAAAAGAGGTGTTCTCCATTTCCCCGATTGGAACCTACAAAAGTGGTGTTCGATCGCGTCAAGGGAAACCACTCATAAAATTAATCAACCTTTGGTTCGCGGGAATCCTGCAACTCCGGAAAAAAAAAAAAAAAAAAAAAAAAAAAAAAAACATCCAGTGACCCTGCCAAAACCAGGCGGGTTGTTCACAGCTTCCCTTGAAAGACAAGCAGCTCCTAGGCAAATCCACCACAGTCCCCCCTCCTTCAACCCCAGGTGCCCATTGACCTAGAAGCTTTGGAAGCCATTCTTGAGTTGTCCATCATAGGGATCAGCGCCTTTTGGATGGCCACTGAAGCCCGGGCCACCTGACTCTGGAACTCCGTGCCTAAGTAGTAGAAGAAGGAGCAGCTGTGGCCAAGCCTACGTGCAAACGCAACCCACGCTTGCGGGCGGAACGATGGTGGGACCGCACTAGCTCTCCAAAGTATCCTGCAACACCATTTTAGAGGGATCTTGCCGTGTTCGTGGTGAAATTGCGTGGGAATGTCCATCTGACAAAAATGAAGGGCCACAGGCATGACAAGTGTATTGTGGGGTTAAGCCCCCTCTTCACATTTGTTCTTGCGCCCACTTTGGCAAAAAAAATCTCCGGGGTAGGCCCCTTTGCTGAAGAGACACACGTTGCCAAGAACAAAACAAACTAATGTAGCACCTGAGGATACATAATCTAGGTCCTCCAGTAGAGAGGCGAGAATAAGGGTACCCTTTTTTCTGCAGTCTATTTTAGTAGGGGAACCCTCCCCCAAAAAAGGGTGAGAAAGGGCACTACGGGGGGACCTCGTCATAGAACAAATGGCCCGCAAACCCCCTGTCCCACTCCGTGGCCCACTTCATCCCGCCGCCGCTGGAGCCAAAAAACGGCGGGTCCAGCCGTTTGATCTTTCTTCATTCTGGGACCTGTCTGTTTGCCTCGAGTTTTGGATAACCTACTGGTCAAGAACTGCAAGGAGTCCGGTTCAAGTATAGACATGTTGTTGAAATTCTTGAGGAACTCGTTCGGAAAACCCCTGGTGACCACGTGAAATGCCAACAGGTATCCTTCGCAGTTAGCTGCCGGGAGGGTGACGAAGCACGGGGGCCTTCATTCCGGTACAGCAGGACCTTTCCCTGTGCATGTACTGCAGGGGTCAGCCCCTGAGGCAGATCACCCTTTTGCGATACCAAAATAGGATTCCCCACCCATGACTAGTTGATGACTAGGAAAATTGCGGGAATAGCATGCAAATTCAGGCGAGTGTCGCTCTTGAGATTAGTTACCCTTTGTTTCAAAGGAGATGGTCAAGCCTTTTGCGGCCTCCCCCATTTCTGAAGCCAGCCCATCCCCCAAGCACAAAGGCTCTCCCTCTCTCTCGCTCTCTCTCTCTCTCTCTCTGTCTCGGTCCGCGACATGTCCAGCACCCCGCAGGTAGCGGGGATGGAAAGCGCGCCATCCTCCTTGCGATGCTTGTGGTTTTGCGGGGAAAGCAACAGGAAAACCGCCACCATTTTGGGAGGGGGGGGGGAACCTACAAAAAGGATACGCCCACATTTTCGAAGAACCCATGAAGGATTGTAGATATGGCAATTAGCGAACGGACCTGCAAAGGAGGACCCTTCCACCCTCATGGTTTGGTGCACAGACACTCTCATGTTTGGTGGGAGGGTGATGCAGGCTCATAGTAAGTTCTCTGGGTCCAATGAAATAACCCCACTTGTGAAGGTAACAGGGTGGAACATCTTGCTTCAGGCAGAAAATGCGCATGGATGACTTCTGTATGCCGGTTGAACCAAGGCTGCAAACTCTTCACTGGTTCAGTTTCAGAGCTGGAATCCACCTGCGGAAAAAAAGAAGAAGCAAAACAAAGCAAAAAACAAAACAAAAAAAAAACACGCAGGGCGTGTTGACACCTTTTAAATAAGTAGCAAAGGGTGTATCATCCTGGGTTCGGCACTTTGGACATCCGTATCCATGGTCCGTTGGGTTCTGTGGGGGTCAGCCAGCCCTCCGCCGCTCCGCCCCACTTCTCCTGGCAGCCAAGGCTGAAGCGGCTCCAGCCACGTCGCACCTACAGGGCCCGAACCCGGATTCAACTGAAAAAAGACCGGGGAAAACAATTTAAATAATAATAATATTAAAAAGGGGGGAAAAAAAAGAACACGATTCCACGTTGCATCCGATTTTTGCAGCAAAACATGTTGTTCTTACTCGGCCGACAGCTGCGGCTTGAAGCGGCCCTCACAGCAAGACGTAAATTCACAACAGCTCCCTTCAAACGAACCTGAAAAATGGGAAGGCCTTAATAAAGAACGCACCTGCACCTCCATGGGCGGGGGGGAAGAACTACAGGCGGGGCTGCGTGCTGAGGCACGATCAAAATTCAAGTTTGACCTCACCTGCCAAAACGGGAACAAGACTGAGGACTGAGCCAGAGTCAGGCCTGCACAAGTAAACTCTTGCCGGCGGAAAGGGTGCATGAAGGAAACAAAACAAAAAGGCACGAAGTGGTGCGAGGTCAGCAAGGTCCGGCCATGGAAGACGAAAAGCCGTGCTGGGCCCAGAAAGCCTTGTAGACCTCCCGGATCTCCTTGAAGAGTCGGAAGATCTTCCTGCCATCGCTAAGGCTATCCTCGCGTGGCCAAATGCAATGCCCAGAGAGAGGGGGAGGGAGAGAGAGAGACAGAGAGAGAGAGAGAGAGAGAGAGAAGGAGAGAGAAGGAGAGAGAAGGAGAGAGAAGGAGAGAGAAGGAGAGACAGGAAGGAGAGAGAAGGAGAGAGAAGGAGAGAGAAGGAGAGAGAAGAAGGAGAGAGAAGGAGAGAGAAGGAGAGACAAGAAGGAGAGAGAAGGAGAGAGAAGGAGAGAGAAGGAGAGAGAAGAAGGAGAGAGAAGGAGAGAGAAGGAGAGAGAAGGAGAGAGAAGGAGAGAGAAGGAGAGAGAAGGAGAGAGAAGGAGAGAGAAGGAGAGAGAAGGAGAGAGAAGGAGAGAGAAGGAGAGAGAAGGAGAGGAAAGGAGAGAGAAGGAGAGAGAAGGAGAGAGAGAGAGAAGAGAAGACCAGAGAAGACCAGAGAAGACCAGAGAAGAGAACAGAAGAGCAGAGAAGAGAAGACAAGAGAAGAAAAGAGAAGAGAAGAAAGGGAAAGAGAAAAATAAATAGAAAGAGAAAAAAGGAGGAGAAAGAGAAAGAGAAAGAGAATAAGGAGGAGACAGAGAAAGAGAAAGAGAATAAGAAAGAGAAGGAGGAGGAGAAGGAGAAGGCGAAAGAGAAAGAGAAAGAGAAAGAGAAAGAGAAAGGAAAAGACTTTAAGATAAAGAGAAAGAGAAAGGTGATAGTATGGGTTCTACTTCGATTCGGGGCCACCCCTGGACAAAAACACCTTCTCAGAAAGGGTTTCAAAAAGATGTTAAATCCTTGGAATTGGGGGTTGGGGTACTGTGAAACTAAAATTGCAGGAGCATAGTGATAGAATTTGTTCAGCCCCCTGTATCCCCTCCAAAGTAAGGCCTAAAGCCCTTTGTCAGGGCCTCCCCACCAACATGGCTGTCCAACTTTGTCTTGGAGGGACAACGTCCGTGTCCCTGACCAAAACACCAATCGGTAGCTCCCTCTAAGGCTTAAGAGGCACCTTTGGATACCTTTTGGTGCCAGCTCCGAGTCTGGCTCCCTTCCAACTACTCTCCCACCAATGAACGTGGAACCTGACGCTCGGGGGTGGGGAAGGGGGAGATGGGAAATCCCGGTTTGGAAGATTTCCATTTGAAGGGACCCGGTCCCGAACGTCAGGCCCCGGCTGTAAATTGGTGAAAACCTGAACCCCCACTTAGGTTGAGCTCGAGAGGAATTTGTCTAGTTACAACCACCCTGGTAGCTCTGTCCACTCCTCGACGCTCCGGAACATCCAATGCCGATCAGAGCCCGGCGTAGCCAGCGCCTCTCACGTCGCGTGCGGGGGGCTGCTGGCTGGCGGCTGCGCCCAAGTGGCCGTTTTAGTCGTCGGGGTGACCCGAGCTGCCCCCTTTTTTGTCCAAAACTCATGGAAGCGGACCAGGGGGCCTTAAGAAGATGTGCGTCCTCCAAGAACCTCGGTTTTAAAGAACCGGAGAAATGACCAGGACACCTCTTGGCTGTCAACAAAGCCGGTATCAAACCACCCGAAATCACAGGAAAGGGATCTACAAAGTCACTTGCAAGCAGATTCCCAAAGGGTAACCCAAAAAAGCGGGAACGTGAAACCCACATTTTCCACCGCATTGTCTCTACTTGCTTCGGCATGGTCTTTCAGGGGCCCGACGGATGTTGGGCGCCACGTTAGGAAAAGGGAGAGCATTTCCGAAGACAGATTCCACCACATCCCTTACATGTCAGCGCTGCGGACGTTGGCCCGGAAAGTGATGTTTGACCCCCCTCCTATCCCCAAACCCACCCTTAGAGTCCAGTCTCCACATCTCTCTCCTGGCCGCGGCGGACGCGCGCAAGAGGCGCGCCTCGCTGGCGAACTTGGCGCAGCCCTGCATCAGCGCGCAGAACTTGTCCCTCCCGGAGGAGAACTGCAAGACCTGGGGGGCGCGGCTCGGCCGAGCCCGAGTGCGCTGCGGAAGGGGCCCGAAATTAACCCCCGGTGCGAGGCTCCGTATATTCACCCTTACAACCGACTTAGCATGGTAAGTCCCCTAGGACCAGGGTTCTTCCCTTGGACCATCTAAGTACGCCCTTGATCAATGGGGGCCTGTTGATTGCCTTTACGAGGCGGGGTCCCTTTTTTTTGGGGTTGCCGCCCCTTTGGAAAAAAGGGTCCCAAAGTTGATTCTGGGCTCGGCATGACATCCCAGACTCACCAGGGGATACTCCAAATCAGCAATGTGATAAATTCTAGAATGTCCCAAAATGAAGAAGAAGAAAAAGGTAAGGTGAGCTCGCTCTTTTTACCCAGCCCGCAATAAAATAGGCAAATCGGCACAGAGCAGGCGTTCCACGAGCTCCGGACTCAATACTGCTTTTGCGCTGGTCCAAAGGTTGTGACTCGACTCCACGCACTCGACTCGGCCCCGGGCGTCGTAAATGAAGTTGAAGGGCGTGCTCACGTGCACGTCATAAACCTCAAGAGACGCTTGCCACACGTGTCCCCGCCCCAGGTAACTCCCTTGGCCCAAAAAGGTGACGTCTGAAGGAAGCACAAGGGAAAAGTGAACGAGCCACGCAATCACCGAGAAGGAAGGCATCCAGGGACCTTCCTGGGTGAGCTGTTTGAGTCCTTGACTAGGTCCTCCAGTAGAGAGGTTAGAATAAGGGTACCCTTTTGTCTGTAGTCTATCCGTAGTCTATTTTAGTAGGGGAACCCTCCCAACCAAAAAAGGTGTGAGAAACGGCACCTAGCTGGGGGACCTAGTTGATCAGCTCGATATCTTTTGCCTGGCCACCATGCGGCAGGTCGGTAGGGCCAACCTTGAGGGGGTGGAGTGTTAACTTGCGCGAGCTCAGGCTCATGCTTTATTCCAAAAAGCGTTCAGAGCTCTTTTTTTGGCAACAAGCGCATGATGCATGTGTGTTGCGTTTTCGCTCAAAAATGGCAGGCTTCACCTGGCTTGTTCAATACCTAATCCCCAACCATTAGCGGTTTGTGGATTACGTGATTTACGGATCAGAGTATGCGGTTTGCAGATTACGGATTACGGGTTGCACGGATGTTCGATGCCACAATTTGCAGCACGGATTAAGGATTAAGCAGATTACCAACCAGAGCAAGCATTCGGAGATTCTCCAAGGTCGGGCCGGTCTTCTCCAAGGTCGGGGGGAAGTCGGCCCGGCTTCGGAGATTCTCCAAGGTCGGACCGGTTTTCTCCAAGGTCCGCCCCGCCTCGCAGATTCTCCAAGGTCGGGCCGGTGTTTTCCACGGAGATTCTCCAAGGTCAGGCCGGTTTTCTCCAAGGTCAGGCCGGTTTTCTCCAAGGTCAGGCCGGTTTTCTCCAAGGTCAGGCCGGTTTTCTCCAAGGTCGGGCCGGTTTTCTCCAAGGTCAGCCCCACTTCAGAGATTCTCCCCTCCTTCTGAACGCTTCTTTTTCTTGAAAATCTCCATCCGAACGCTCATTTTCTCCAAAAACCTGGCGAACGCTTCGTCACTTTTTAAAAAATACATTAAGATTCTCCAAGGTGGGGCCGGTTTTCTCCAAGGTGGGGCCGGTTTTCTCCAAGGTGGGGCCGGTTTTCTCCAAGGTCGGGCTGGTTTTCTCCAAGGTCGGGCCCACCTCGGAGATTCTCCAAGGTCGGGCCGGTTTTCTCCAAGGTCGGGCTGGTTTTGAATCTCCAAGGCGGGGCCGACCTTGGAGAAAACCGTTGCTGCACACTTCTGTGACTATGTTTGGCGACGCAGGGGTAGCAAACCTCGCCTGGCTCCTACTGCTTCCCAATCTTAGCTGAACCTCGCAACGCACAGACGTTGCTGGGAACGAACCGTTGCAAATCCCCGGAAAAGTTTAGCGGGCGGCTGCAAGATAAGCCACTACCCCCAAGGCCCCCAAGGGAGTGCCGGGTGTAAACAAACTCATTGGTGCTAGTTTTAGATCATTGTACTCATTGTACTGAAATTGTACTTATTCCCTTTTTCATCGAGAAGTGGTTTGCGGTAGCTGATGCCATCTAGGTCGGAGAGACACTGAGTTGACCGCTTCATGTGTCAAAGTGCGATGTTTTTGGAGGGCGAAAAAGAATCGTGAGCGACTTGAAACACTTAAGATGGCCTGGTGCCCCCCAATTTTTGTAAGACCCTTGGAACGCTTCTTCAAATGGATCCCCGGGACCTCGCGCAAGTTAACAGGGTGGAGGGTACAGGGCTCCAAGCTCCAGCGGTCGGGAAAACGATGCCACGTCCCATGCCCAGCTCACTGTCCGATTGGTCAGCAGGATGTTGACACTTGTTGTGTTTGCAAAAAGCTGTGTTTTGCGGCCCCCCTGATAAAAGTGAAGAGAACCAAAAAAAACAAATTTGGACAAAAACTAGAAAAACAATGCCAAGAACAGAGAAGTCCAGTAAATTGGACTCGCAAAACAAGGTACAAAGCACCCTGAGACACTTGGGACGAGAGCCCTTGGTGGCATCTGCCTTGTTCGCATCGAAAGCTCAGGTTCCCGCAGCCACGTGCCAGTTTAAGGTCTCCAGCACGTGGCTGGGCGAGTTCACGTTGGCCTTGTAGTTGGCCTGCGGGAAGGAAAGTTTTGCTGACCCCAGATTAGGACCCCCTGGCTGACAAATGCGGGGGGTGGGGGGGGGGGGGCGCTGCCCCGTTTTGGTGGGGATTCGGACCGCTTTCGGAGACAACAACACCATATTAGTGGGATGGGCTTATTAATCTGGGGTCAACATTACCCAGAATGGGTTCGAACACATGGGCCTCGGATGCTACGCTCATGATTTTGTCCTTAGGGGGGACCACTCAAATTGGCAGCTCGGCGCCATCAGGAGTGAACCCCCTCATCTTGATGTCACCAACCTACGAATCCTGCTGACTACTTCCCGCCCACTTACGTGCTTGCCAACGAGCCGGTCAAACCACAAGCCCTGCTCCAAATTGCCCTTGTGCACGTTTAGGGCAGTTCCTTTTCGGGTACCTTTTTGGCTCCCATGCCACAAAACCATACATTCCTGCTCAGGGGTGTGGATACACCCTTCTCGCAAATGCTTGAAAGCACACGGGAATCTCCATTTCCGGACTAGTGGCCAAAGAGAAGACTGCAGCCGCTTGAGTTATGGGAAATCCACTGTCTAGATGGTCCAAGAGATGGCTAAATCGCTAGTAAGCCTGGCTCTAGCGCACTTGCACCCGTAGTAGGTGGGTTGCAAGCAGGTACTAACCGGGGGAAGGAGGGGTAGTCTTCTTCGCCACAACAGGGAAAACGGAACCATTCATGAACAAAATCAGGGGTCGAAATCACCCCTCCCCCCATTCACAGTTTTCAAGGTTCAACCAGACCATCTAAGTGGAGGACGCCAGGCGCGGAATCCAACGGACGTGACACCCTGTCCGCCTTGCCGCATTGGGTATTCAGCAAGGTGTTGGCCTCGGAACTCCGAACCCAAAACCGGAAATCCCTACCCGGATGCGGGAAAAAAGTAGCAATCGCCCTTGGGTTGCCCTTTGGGGGGCGGGGGGGTGGGGGGGCAGCTGGCTCAACTGGCTGCAAAGCCATATTTATTTGGTCTTAGGTTGTTTTTTTCCGCCAAAACCCCCTTATCGTTCCTTTGGCCTTGGCAGGAACTTCCCACAAACATGAGAGCCGGCCACACCCGCGCGCACTTCAGAGGTCTGGCCGTGCGGTGGCCTTCCCCCCTCCCACCCCCTGAGCCTGTTGGGGTCCCGGCCATGTCGAATGGGGCCTCGCACTGGGCGGCGAGGCGGAGGCACCGCATGGGGCGGTCAATTGGCGGTCCGTACGAAGGTTGACCCGTGCTTCATAGACCCCCCCAGCTATGAATCTGGGGCCGTCCCCCCTAAAAAAAAGAAGTTACTAATTGGCAGGGGGCTTTCTAGTCAGGTCAGCATGGGCATGAGCGCACCCAAAAAACGAAAAAGAAGATCTCGTGGACGTTCATGTGCGACCTCTGAGCGCCCGGGCGGCAGGGTCGGAAAATGCCCCAGCCGGCATGGGGCGATGCGGGCAGTGCTCTCTCTGTCTCTCTCTCTCTCTCTCTCTCTCTCTTTCTCTGCCTCCGTCCGCCGTCAGGAGATGTCACTACTTATGCAAACTGTGCGCTCTGGTGCTGAGTGTGGCCGCTGGTCCCCCTACTTGAGGAAAGCATCTGCGAGAGACGGGGAGCTCTTCAGCTGCGGGTGCTTTCGCTTGGAATTCTGGCAATCAAGCGCTTCAACGTGGTTCTCTACCATCCTGCCCTTCGCTCGAGCACGCAAGCGAGAAAGTGCAAATGTGAGAGACGCGAGCGATTCTCGCGGCAGCTCCACCCGGAATAAAAACGGATAAAAGCTGCGCCGATTTACGGCTGGTTCTGTCCCCTGCTACGGTGGATGACCCAATTTTTGCAAGCAACTAAGTCAGGGAAAGAGGAACCCCTCTAAAAATCACTCTGATTTACCGTGGCTGCGCGGTTTTACTTGCGACATGTTGGGTGGCCGTTCCCTTCGTCTACCCGGGTGTTTGGTCTGGAGCGGCGGTGAAGAAATGGTGACAAGACATGAGCCCAAAACCACGGGAACGCAACCCTTAATCAAACCCACCAAAATAGCTGGCTCGGAAACTGGCTAGCACACACACAGAGACAGGTGTGTGTATGTATGTATGCATGTATAGATGGATATGAATTTTAATTAGGGACCCTTTGGTGCACATCAAACATCGATGGGGATTTATGTCCACCAACCACTTTTCAGGGGGTTCCAACCATTACCATATGTATCCGTATTTTTTGAATATATCTATATATATATACACATATGCACATGAACACTTGCCCCCCTGACCTTCCCTCAAAAAAAAGGCAGGTCCTGGCGCTGGATGAGGTCCTTCCGCGCCTGAGAAGACCCGTGTTTGAGGCTGATTGTCCGTTTGTGTTTCTTTCTCTCTTTTTTTGGGGGGGGTGGAGAACCCACCAAACGAAACGGGGATTGGGACAGAGAGAGCACTGTGGCTTAGAGGTTGATCCCATTTCTTGTTGGGACGGAGAAGGGAAACAAAAAGGAATTTAAGGGCGGAGTCCTCTGAACAACTGGTTCGCAGGCTGCGAGAATGGGGGGCAGATGCACAACAAACCACGTTGCGCGCGCGGCCAGCCCGCCCGTGCAAACAATTCAACCCGACTTCGTGACTTCGCGCGCGCACAAGGAGGCCGGATTCAAGTGAAGATTTCCAAGACCCGGCCTACGACTTTACCAACTTGCCTCTCACTGCAGCAGGGCCAATGGCTCAAGGAATGTGGCACCAAGGAAGGGTCCTCTTTTGATCCACCTAAGTCCCCTATAATCGTCGCTAAGGACCGCCTTCCAAGTGCAAAGGCCCCCATCTATGTGCAGGCGACCAAAGACTAAACAACCACCACTGAGACTCAAAAGCATTCACCTTTCGGGGTTGCCCGGAATGGGGCCACCGGCAGCAGCCACCGGCCACTCGGACAATAGGTAGGGAATGACATCGAGTCCGGGTGTTGGGAATGAACCGGAAGGGGCTTCCCTGAATAGGTTCCAACTCATTCCCCGCTGGGAACCAGCAAGTCAAGGATCCCCAGCCCTCCCCTGTTGTTTCCTTTTTGAGAAGGGTTCTGAAACATGTCAAGGGGGCAGGGGGGCCCCAATGTCTCGCATGATTGCCAACCAGCCCTGAGTCCTGACACAGCCCTTTCAGAACAAGAAAGCTTGCGTCGTGGATGTTGCCTGGCTGCCCAATAAAGCCACAATGTGCCAAGGAAGTATCGCCCCACCTGCAAATTTTCATAGGCGTTTTGGTCAAATGGCTGTGGCTCAGAAAGATGTGCCACAATGCCTCCTTGGTAAATGGAACCAAAGACAAAAACCTGCATAATCCTGGCTCTGTAATTTTGAGCCACACCCAAATGTTCACCCTGTGCCCCGCCTTCCTTGACAACTTTTCAACCGAAAAGTCGCAAATTTCCCCCCACAGTGACCCGTGAAAAGTGGCCCTCCCTTGACTTGAGGTCCTCGCGCGCTCGTCTCCTGAGCGGAAGTCTCGAAACCCACCGGTCACCCTCTGAAACATCACCCAGCCAAAACTTGCTCCAAGAAGTCTCCGGCAAGTATTCTCCGGCTCGCTTTATGACTGGAACCCTGGGGAGTTGGTGAATGGCGGTAGGGATTGCGCAGGGTTGGGGGTGGGTTTGGGTTTAGCGTGAATGTTGGGTACATTTGGGTGGGTGTCGGGTACATTTCGGGTGGCTCTAGGCGTGCACAACCAGCCCTGCCAAATTCAACCGCTTCCATCTCAAAAAGGTCCAGGTGGTTCAAAGCCATCACCCATCCCCTCGTAGCTGCAGAAAGTCCACCCACTTAAAGAGAATCTGGACGCAAATGCCCAGGGCAAAAAGGGCGTCCTTTTGGGTTGGCTGACCTAAAGGGGAACCCTTCCCAAAAAAAGGGGAAAACGGGCACAACTGGGCAACTGGGTGTAAGGCACACAACATGGGTATGCCAGGCGGTCCTTCCCGGGCGAACTCGGAAGGCCTGACATCGCTCGGCGAGAAGGAGTGACAGTCGTGTGCAAGCTGGAACCCGTTTGTTGCAATCAGCGCAAGGTTCCCTGAGCGGCGTTCATTGCCGCTTAATCACCTTACCCCGAACTGGTGGTTTGGTTTGGGTGTTTAGACGTTAGGGGTACCTTCTTGATTCGGGTTCAAAAGAAACTAATTCCGTAAACCACCAAACCAAACCACCATCCAAATTCAAGAGACTTCAATGGGACACTTCCCCTCCCTACTCGACCGGGCGTTTACTCCAAAAATTAGCATGACTATCCTCCTACGTTCCCGGTTTTCATCGGAGCTGTTTGTGTCAGGCTACCCTTTTGGGGTCAATTTTGCCGGAGAAAATACCAAAAGAAAGGCAAACTCGTTTTGGAGCCCCCGTGAAGATGCCTCCCTGTGGGGCGCAGGGCCTCAAGCGTTTCTGGGGAGGGGGGGGAGGGGGGAAAAACGAGGCATGAGGCTTCATCAGGTCGGAGGGCCGGCATCCTGCATCCAGCAACCTCTTTGGCAGAGCAACAAAGTGGACACATTCCTTTCTGGGGGGATGATTCCACGCTTAGTGGGAGAACTGGGGTCATTGGATTTGTCAAACGTTGCAATTGACTTGTCGTGGCCCTTGAAACTGCCACTTTTGGAGGTTCTCTTGCACCCATGTTGTGCAAGACCTGTTCGTCTCCAAGTCATGTCCATTACAAATCTAAAAATAGCATTTGCATATATTCATATAATCATACGATCATATATGTATACATACGTGATTGATAGTATCTGCTGATTTGAGCCGTTGGCCTCTCTTCCTGAGTGGCTTTGCCAAAACAAAGAAAAGACGGAACTTTGTGCACACCGTTTCTTGGTGCAACGCGCGAGGTCCAGCACCAAACCACCTTGTTTCGGGAGTTGTTGTTTAAAGTGGCCTGCAACTTACTGTAGCCTCGCGTCCATGGATTCCACGTGGTGCTCTGCAAGCCAAGGCTTCCGTGTCAAAAAAAAAAAAACGGACGCGGCTTTAAACCAAAATTTAGGAGCCCAGCTCAGTACTGATATGTGTCTCCCATGGTGATGACTTAATTAGGTGCCAACAGACTGCACCACATTCTAGCTGGAGTTGTTCAAGACCTTGTCACAAGATGAAAGCAGGCTGGAAAGGAAACTCAAAGCAGCCGAGACGTTCGATGAATTTCAGAGCTTCCCCCGTTTCCGTGGAAGAAGCGGGCACAAAGGTGCCAGTAGGCTGCGGGCAACTTGAGTCTCTCCAAAATGGCACTGAAATCCAATTTAGGCGCCAACGATATATACATAAATATGATTCTACCTGTGTATGTAGGTATGTATGTATGTATGTTATGTTATGCTATGTTATGTTATGCTATGCTGTGCTATGCTATGCTATGATATGTTATGCTATGGTATGTTATGCTTTGGTATGTTATGTTTTGTTATGTTATGTTATGCTATGTTGTGTTGTGTTGTGTTGTGTTGTGTTATTATGTTATGTTATGGTATGTGATGTATTTATGTATGTATGTATGTATGTATGTATGTATGTATGTATGTATGTATGTATGTATGTATGTATGTATGTATGTAGGTAGGTAGGTATGTATGTATGTTTGTTTGTTTGTTTGTTTGTTTGGTTGTTTGTTTGTGTGTATGTATGTATCTGTGTGTCTATCTATCTATCTATCCATCCATCCATCCATCCATCCATCCATCCATCCATCTATCTATCTCTATCAATCAATCAATCAATCAATCAATCAATCAATCAATCAATCAATCAATCAATCAATCTATCTATCTATCTATCTATCAATCTATTTGGAAATCTACAAACGTTCCAGGCTTTAGGCGCTCTATTTTCCCTTGAGGGCAGCAGCTTGGGCTAGAATCCATCGCGTCCTGCCTGTGGCTCGTCGGGAGCAGGCAACCTGCGCACTGCATCAGATCGAATTGGGGCCTGGGCTTTGGAGCGTCCAACGCCAAAGTTGGGCCCTTTGCCGTGAACATAGCACTCAGCCAAATGGCTGTGGGTCAAAAAGATGTACCAAAATGGCACCCTGGTAAATGGAACCAACGACTAAAACCTGCGTAACCCTACCTCTTTAATTTTGAGCCACACCCAAATCGCAATCAAAACCGATCGCTACAAAAATGGTCGCAATCCCAGGGCCAGGATTAAGAAGGCGGATGTCCGCAGCTATTTATGGCTGGGATCGTCCCGCACTAACCGGATCATCTACCCCGGGTTTGGATTGTGGCTCTGCCCCAAAGACCCAGAAATACAACGTTCACCTTTGGGGACTTTTTTGGGCCACTAAACGTAGCTCCAAGAACAAGTTCAAAAGCTCTGGGCAAGGGAGAAAGGAGCTCTCAAAGGTACTTTGGAGGGGCATAGGCTCCGCCATTTGCATGGGTGACTTTGAGGATGTCAACCCAACCCCTGAAGAAGTAAAATGAGGAAGCCTGCTCGCAACATTCAGGGCATCCATCGCAGGTGTTCGACCCAAAAGACGGTTTGTTTGTGTCCGGCGGGCGTCACTCGTGCCGTAAAGAAACCCCTCTGCCAAGAACTATCAAACAAAAGCGTCACACCTGAGTCTTGGACTCAGCCCGCAACCCGCAGCTTGCACCGAAAGCAATGCTTCCCAGGAACATGGGCAAACGACTTGAAACAAAGGGGAGCTCCCGAATCCAACCACGAGCCCCTTACCCAGGTAAAAACTTGTTGGCCCTGACACAAGCATAACAACAAGCACAAAAGCTGTTGGGCACCCTGCCGCCCTTGCTTCTGTGGCTGGCATAGGTGGTGGACAATGCGAGACATGCACGCTGGGTTGTTCGCGCCAATCCGCAACCTGCATTAAGACATCACAGCAAGGATGAAGGGAAACCGTGTGCACCGGTTTCATCAACCAGGACCCCCTCTTAAATGGGACAACGCTGCACAAAGCAGCCAGGGTTCCATTTAAAAAGGGAGCCTATCGATTGTGGTAGGGTCCATATCCTATTGGGAGATACGCCCTTGCTAAGACCTCGTTTACCACCTCAGCCTTTGCCAACTAAACGTATGCTCAGATTCAGGCCCTGCTTAGTTGCTTGCAAAAAGAGCACCTCGAACAATGTGCGAAAACACCTCAGTTGCCAAAACACCCAGAGACAAAGGGTTAATCTGTTGAGGTTATGACTAAAAATTTGGACCAACACTGGAAAACCAAAAGATCAGATGTGGTCAATGCACTTCAGACACCATCAAACGAGAAATCGAATGAGCAAAAACCCACCCTTCGGCCAAAACGATGCCCGGAGAGAAACGGATTCGATCTGCGAGGCCCCACGCTGCGACCCAAAGGCGGTTCCGCAGTTGCAGAGGTGATAGCTCACCCTGGCGACTCAAAAAGTGCGGTCCGATCGACAAAAAAAATGGCGAAGCAAAAACACGGTTCTCAAATGGTCCACCCAACCTTGGTTGCGGTAACATCTCCTCTGCAAGAAGTGAGGGAATTCGGCAAATCCGACCTAGTTGCAATCCAAAGATCCAACCAAGTAGCCATAAAGAAGCTGTGGCAGAAAATCACCGTTGCGGAGATCGTCTCATATTTCGTGGTTGGGCCTAGCCCTTGCTGACCTTCATCTACACTTGCTGTAGTTGTGGCTCATCTGCACGGTTCGATCGAATGCTGCACCCCACCCTTTTGGGGACCAGGTCCCCTGACACCTTGCACCCCGGTGCCACCCCCCCAACACACACACACACACACACACACAACTTGGGGAAAATATTTCAAATCGGACAGATTGGTTCGGTTCATTGCTTCCGGTCGACGCTCTCTCTCTCTCTCTCTCTCTCTCCAAAAGTGTTTAACTTTGAGTGGGATGAATCGAAACGACCATACCACACCCTAGCCCCTTCCGCATCCTAGCTGTGCACTTTTCCTCTCCGTCCACTTCATCCTCAAGGCTGGGGCACCACGGATTCTGTTGGGAAGGGCAAGGGCTGCAGATTGGAAACCATAGTTCAAGACTCCCTCTTTCTTCACCCTGGGGGGCCAGCGCGAAAAAAGGGAAGGCAACAAAAATACAAGCACGGTTCCAGTGATCGGTTTCCTCTCAAACCAAGAGGGAGAAATACCTCATCTCCTCCAGCGAAGGGAAGCTTCGATGGCAGATCCACTCTTTCGGGGCCCCAGGGCCCAAAATCCAACCCAACCCCCACAGAAAACGTCCCAGCACAAGCCAACCCGAAACCCACCTCAAAAAAATAACAACGGAAGACGAAAAAGTACCGCAAACCCTACACCCGCCTTGACGCCTGGGTTTTCCAGACACGTTTTTCAACCACATGTTTTCCGGCTCGATCCACTTGCGAAGACCCGCTGTCGCCTGTTGAACTTGAACTCCCAGCGGATGGCATCGAGCGCCAGCATCACCTGCTTACAGCCCACCGGGGGCTGTCGGCATACCTGTGAGACCTGTACCTATTCCGGTGGGCAGGGGTTAGGTACTCTCTGGATACCGTGTCTCTAGGCTGACTTACTTGGCTGTTTTCAGATCCCCGGCGAAAAGTCGTTCGGCCCCACTTAAACCGTACTCCCCTACAGTAGCAAAAAGGTCCCCCCACGGGGAGCTTTAAACACGAATTGTCCTGCCGGCGCAAAATAGTCCTTGGAAAGGGGGGGGCTTTAAACACAAACTTCTTTCCGGGCCCCACGCAACCGTGATCCCCTAAGTACAGTAGCAACAAGGTCCCTCGTGCCCCTACGAGGTTGATTCCAACCTGGCCAGAACCTTCCTGAGGCTGCTTCCCACTCGTCCTTTAGAGGTTCAAATCCCCAAACCACCTCCAACCACATGAGGGCTCCAACCACTGCTCAGGTCGCAGCCGTGAGTGGCAGGAACACGTCCTCAGACCTCGGGGCTTGCCGCAGAGCCCAGGAGGCCCAAGGTTTCTTCACGTCATGAAGTGATTTTGATACAGGCACGGCACAGACCCACCCAGACCCACCCAGACCCACCCAGACCCACCTAGACCCACCTAGACCCACCTAGACCCACCCAGACCCACCTAGACCCAGACTTACCCAAAAGGCGGTGGGTCAAAACCAATGGGATCCCATTTTGGTTGGTGAATTCACCACCCATTTTAGAGGTGGATTGAAGCGGATGTTCACTGGGGGCTAACCGATTCGACTTTTGACCCATGGCCATTTCAGATGTTTCATGGTTCAACCCACACCACTGGATTTGGATCGCTTCTACGCATCCCCGGCCTCTTTCCCCCAGCTTTTCACCCGAACGCCACAACGACCCGGACATACGGTGGATGGTTGCGAAGTCCATTTCGCACCACCCAAGAGACCCTAGAATCACAACCCCCCTGGTTTTTTTTCCAACAAGCGTTATGGTTTCAACCAGGGTTTCGAAACCATTCTTTGAAAGCATGGCTTTTTCACCATCGCTTGCGGGTATTTGCAGAGGGACCACTATGGCAGCGTTTCCTTGGTGGTGCGAAATGGACTTCGTCCACAGTTGGTGTCTCTAAAGGGCATCTGGTCTTCGACGGGATCTGCACAAACCATGATTTCCACCCCCCTTAAAAATGGAATTGGGGGAGGGGGCATTTCGACCCTTGGAAATCCATTTCTGATTTCCCATGGATTCAAAGTCTAGGTCCTCCAGTAGAGAGGACCTAAAAAATAAGGGTACCAACTTTTTCTGTAGTCTATTTTAGGTGGTTTCCCATTTCCCTCCCTCCCAAAAAAGAAACGGTCAAAGTTGGCACCTTGGGGCACCTAGAAGTGCTGCGAGCGGATTTTGCAGCCCCACAGCTGCGCCCCTCTCTCGGCTCCCCGGCAGCTCCGCCGCCGAGGGCGCCAGCTCGGCGGGCCAGGGGATGTGCAGCACCTAACTGGCAACTGGGGCCCTTCGGCGACGGGCGATGCTTTTCGGTAAGTTGTTGGGTGGTTCTTGGTTGGTTGGTTGGTTTCTTGGTTGTTTTTGGTGGGTTGGTTTGGTTTTTGTTGGTTGGTTTTGTTTCTTTGTTGTTTGGAAACCAAAGGAAAACCCCTCCATTTGGTGAGACGGCCCCTTTAAGCTACTCTCCCTCAAATGGGCTTGTCTTTTTTGAGGGTAATCCTGTTTGGTTGGGTTTTAAAGGGAGGCCACACCAGTTAGGGGAACTTTTCTGGAGGCGGAGGTCTCCTCAGTTTTTTCACACATACCCACATCTGTCCGGAGAAGAGAAGAGGCCTGACAATTTTTGGGTACTTGGGGTTGACACATTGCCGATCATGAAACATCCACAATGTGCAAATAAAACAGACCATGCTACTCAGCCAGCGGCGTCTGTCAGACACGCAGAAGCGCCCAAGCTGCTGGATGGAACCACAGCTCCTGCCCCTACATTGAGAAACAAAGAGGCCCCCTAATTCTGACATGCACTGGGTGCTCCTCTTGCCACCACTTTCGGGGACAAGACCAAGCCATGATTCCTTGGTACCCAGATCCCAAAATGCATGGATTTGGAAGGCTGCCTTTGCTGTCCCCATCTTGAAATTGCTGGAAAACAGACACAGGTCATCTCAGACTAACTTGCCCCCAGAATCCCACGTGGCCACAGCACATGCCAAAAGTCTGCCACTAAAACCAGGGACACCCCCCATTAATGAACTGGGGGTTATTTCTCCGGGGTTGCCACACGGTAAGGAAGCCCAGGGTTGCGATTCTCAAACAGCTGCTTGCATGTACTCAGCCGCTCTTGTCTTGTTCTTGGCATCGCCCTTTCCTAGCAACCACTGCACAACTCCCCAACGGCGGCTGGCCTCAGCAACCAAGATGCAATGTCGGCAATCCTTGGCCGCCTTGTTCTTTTCAGTGCTCTAGGGCTGCTGTCATTCCACTGGTTGCCTTGTCCTTGGCAGCATCATGCAATGGTGAGACGCCCTCTTTGTCTGCTTTGTCTTTCACAGCGCCGGCTTCCAGCAAGCACTGCACAGCTGTCTGGTGGCCCTGTTTTGCAGCAAGATGAAATGGTGTGCAGCCGTTGTTGTCTGCCTTGTTCTTATCAGCACCGGCTTCCAGCAACCACTGCACCACTACCTGGTGGCCCTGTTTTTCAGCAGGATGCAATGGTGTGCAGGCGGTGTTGTCTGCCTTGTTCTTATCAGCACCGGCTTCCAGCAAGCACTGCACCACTGCCTGATGGCCCTGTTTTGCAGAAAGATGAAATGGTGTGCAGCCTTTGTTGTTTGCCTTGTTCTTGTCAGCACCGGCTTCCAGCAAGCACTGCGCCACTGCCTGATGGCCCTGTTTTGCAGCAAGATGCAATGGTGTCCAGCTGTAGTTGTCTGCCTTGTTCTTATCAGCACCGGCTTCCAGCAAACACTGCACCACTGCCTGATTGCCCTCCTCTGCAGCCACATGTAATGGTGTGCTGCCATGGTCGCTGGCCCTGTCCTTGTCAGCACCGGCTTCCAGCAAGCACTGCACAACTGCCTGGTGGCCCTGCGCTGAAGCAGCGCGCAATGCTGTGGCGCCATTGGCGGCTGCCTTGTCTTTGTCAGCACCGGCTTCCAGCAAGCACTGCACAGCTGCTGGATGGCCCTCCCGTGCAGCCACATGTACTGGTGTGCAGCCGTTGTTGTCTGCCCTGTCCTTGTCAGCACCGGCTTCCAGCAAGCACTGCACAACTGCTTGGTGGCCCTGCGCTGAAGCAGCGCGCAATGCTGTGGCGCCATTGGCGGCTGCCTTGTCTTTGTCAGCACCGGCTTCCAGCAAGCACTGCACAACGGCCTGATGGCCATGTTCTGCAGCAAGATGCAATGGTGTGTCGCCATCCTCATCTGCCTTGTCTTTGTCCGCACCGGCTTCAAGCAAGCACTGCACAACTGATGGATGGCCCTGTTCTGCAGCAAAATGCAATGGTGTGTCGCCATCCTCATTTGCCTTGTCTTTGTCCGCACCGGCTTCCAGCAAGCTCTGCACAACCACAAAATTGCCCTCCGAAGCAGCACGATGCAACGGTGTGGCGCCATCTTTGTCTGCCCTGTCTTTGTCCGCACCGGCTCCAAGCAGGCACTGCACAACTGCCTGATGGCCCTCCCCTGCAGCCACACGTAATGGTGTGCTGCCATGGTCGCTGGCCCTGTCCTTGTCAGCACCGGCCTCCAGCAAGCACTGCGCGACTGCCTGATGGCCCTTCCATGCAGCAATATGCAATGGCGTGGCGCCATCGTTGTTGGCCCTGTCTTTGTCAGCACCGGCATCCAGCAAGCTCAGTACAATTAGGTTATGACAATTGAATGCAGCAAAATGTAATGGTGTGTCGCCATCCTCATCTGCCTTGTCTTTGTCCGCACCGGCTTCCAGCAAGCACTGCACCACTGCCTCGTGGCCCAGATTTGCAGCAACATGAAATGGTGTGCAGCCGTTGTTGTCTGCCTTGTTCTTGTCAGCACCGCCTTCCAGCAAGCACTGCACAACTGCCTGGTGGCCCTGTTTTGCAGCAAGATGCAATGGTGCGTCGCCATCCTCATCTGCCTTGTCTTTGTCCGCACCGGCTTCCAGCAAGCACTGCACCACTGCCTGATTGCCCTCCTCTGCAGCCACATGTAATGGTGTGCTGCCATGGTCGCTGGCCCTGTCCTTGTCAGCACCGGCTTCCAGCAAGCACTGCACAACTTCCGCTTCATCGAGATAAGCAGCAAAATGCAATGGTGTCTTGCCATCTTCGTCTCCCTTGTCCTTGTCAGCACCGGCTTCCAGCAAGCACTGCAAAGCAGGAAGCCAGGCCTTTTGCGCAGCCAGATGCAATGGTGTGCCGGCATTTGGGGCTGCCTTTGACTTGTCTTTGTCAGCGCCGGCATCCAGCAAGCTCTGTACAACCACAAAATTGCCCTCCAAAGCAGCAAGATGCAACGGTGTGGCGCCATCTTTGTCTGCCCTGTCTTTGTCCGCGCCGGCTTCAAGCAAGCACTGCACAACTGCTGGATGGCCCTCCCGTGCAGCCACATGTAATGGTGTCCTGCCAAGTTCATCTGCCTTGTCTTTGTCAGCACCGGCTTCCAGCAAGCACTGCACAATGTCCTCATGGTCCTCCTGCGCAGCAAAATGTAGTGGGGTCCAAAGGCAGCCCCTCGCAGCAGTACTCGGATCATGTGGCTCCTCCAAAAGCTGTAGCACAAGTTGCATGGCACCACCTGCAGCTGCTTGCAGCAAACTCTCTGTGGTGGCTGCGGTTGCTGCGGCGTATGGCCGCACGATTGCCATCAGGCACTCAGCATTTTCCCACGCACTCTCGGGCCCCAGGCGGCGTAAGCCACTGGCCAAGGCAATCTGCCGAAAATTCGGCAGAAGCAACCTTTTGGCCAAGTTGCGCCGCAGCGCATCGAAGAAGCACCCCGCACCCCCAGATTCGTCCCACACAGAGAACTCGGCTGCCGTCATCACTTCCGTGCCATCTAGCATGCGAACACACGCCATGAAGGCAATAGGTGTGGCTGCTGCTGAGGCGGTTCCTTCGTTGGAAAGATACGATGGAGAAGGTTCAGACATCTATCGTAGCTGAGACCTTGCCAAATTGCAGCTGTATGAAGTTGATAAAGTTCTGTTCTTGTGATTCAGCTTCCTGGTGCTGCAGAATACGCAAACCGACATTCGGCAATGAGAACTAGACCACGGTTGGCCCGAAAGCATGACATCGCAAGCGAGGTCGGCCCAACGCTGCAGGATGCGTTCTTTTTCCCTCCACGAAGCATTCGTGAAGCAAGCGCGAGACAGCACCAGGCAAGGTGCTCTGCGCAAACTGGTCGGTGCAAGTTGGTCTGCGCAAGTTGCTCTACGCAAGTTGCACTGTGCAAGTTGCTCTGCGCAAGTTGCTCCTCGCAAGTTGCTCCGGCAAGTTGGTCCCTGCAAGTGGCTCCCTGCAAGTTGCTCTGTGCAAATTGCCTCCCTGCAAGTTGCTCTGCGCAAGCTGCTCTGTGCAAGTTGCTCTGTGCAAGTTGCTCTGCGTAAGTTGCTCTGCGCAAGTGGCTCTAGGCAAGGCGCTCTGCGCAAACTGGTCGGTGCAAGTTGGTCTGCGCAAGTTGCTCTGCGCAACTTGCTCTGCGCAAGTTGCTCTGCGCAAGTTGCTCTGCGCAAGCATCTTGCGACGCCCACCCGCGGACCAGCGAGGAATCGAACCCGTGACCCGCCGGCCCCGGGAGCAGGAGCGCGAACCACGAGACAACTCCCGAGGACCAGTTCGAACAACAAAAGTCGAGTTTTTGCACCTCGACCACGCCGATTCCGCGTGCACCGCAGAAATCGCAAAAAACCTACGCCGATCCCCGCAGAGGGTCGCGCGGGAACTTTAGAAATCGAAAAAACAAACCTCGAGTTTTTGCACCTCGACCACGCCGATCCCCGCAGAGGGTTGCGCGAGCACCGCAGAAATCGCAAAAAAACCTTAAGTTTTTGCACCTCGACCACGCCGATCCCCGCAGAGGGTTGCGCGAGCACCGCAGAAATCGCAAAAAACCTCGAGTTTTTGCACCTCGACCACGCCGATCCCCGCAGAGGGTCGATTTTCGTGTAGTGTCGTCGGCGCTACCCCGCCGCCCTAAGAAGAGATTTTAACTCCTCGCAAGTCAATTGCACTTGGCTCCTTGAACTTGCAACTTGCACTTGGCTCCTTGCACTTGCAACTTGCACTTGACTCCATGCACTTGCAACCTGCACTTGGCTCCATGCGCTTGGCTCCTTGCAGCTCGCAATGACTCTCATGACTCCTTGCAATGACTCCTTGCAATGACTCCTTGCAATGACTCCTTGCAATGACTCCTTGCAATGACTCCTTGCAATGACTCCTTGCAATGACTCCTTGCAATGACTCCTTGCAATGACTCCTTGCAATGACTCCTTGCAATGACTCCTTGCAATGACTCCTTGCAATGACTCCTTGCTGCTTGCAATGACTCCTTGCAATGACTCCTTGCAATGCTTGCAATGACTCCTTGCAATGACTCCTTGCAATGACTTGCAATGACTCCTTGCAATGACTCCTTGCAATGACTCCTTGCAATGACTCCTTGCAATGACTCCTTGCAATGACTCCTTGCATTGACTTTCATGATGATGATTCCTTGCAATGACACCTTGTAATGACTCTCATGAGAACAACTCAAGTGAACCCAGCGGAACAACCCTTCGCCATGCTTTCGGGAAAAAGTTGGAAAATCAGTTTCAGAACATGCAAAATGTTGGGACCTGTGTTTTGAAATTGGGGCAAAAAAGCAAAGAGAAACACCGTTCCGTGCAACTGCCAGCTTCCCTCTTAGTGGCTAAGAAAAAAAAAAAGGTTCAAATCCCAAAATCCAAACCACCAAAGAGGAGTTGCCTGAAGCATGAACCTGGCTCTGGGGGCAAGACGCAGCATTCTCAGAGCGCTTTCTTCTGGAGACCCCAAGTTTGAAGCCGACCCAGCTCAGTTCGAGGCGAACTGGTACAAATCCCCCGCGAGCTGGCGCCTGTACAGAACCAAAACGCTGCCCTCTGACCAGGGGAAGTGCATCAAGCCTATGGGAACCCCCCCCCATTTGGCAGAAACGGTGGATTTCTAAGGGAAATGTCCCTTAGGTATCCCCCTTTAGGAAATCAGACCCACTTCAGGGGAACACCACCCTAATCTATAGCACAGGTTGATTTATCCACAGTCCACATTGGTTGTCCAACGGAGCCGGGCCATTGGTGGGTCAAGGGTGACCGCTTTGGGAGCGGTCAATGAACCGGATCCATCTCCGATCAAGTCTCCCCGGAACCTCCCGGGAAACTGGCAACCAAAAGGGGGGATGTCTACCCCCCTTTAAAAAAAAAAAAAAGTAGAGGAACTCACCTTTTTCGGAACTGGAACCCCCCTTTTGGGTTCCATGTTGATTTGTAGGGGGAGTAAACCAGCAAACAACGGGTCAGGGAGCCCTGCGGAACCCTGTCATCCACTTTGGGGAGTGTTGGATGGCCAAGCTTCAGCTGATCGGAGAATCATTCGGGTCGGGGCTCGAGCCCCGAGCCCCGAGCCCCGAGCCCCGGTTGAAAGCGAGCCCCGTTTCCACGGGGGTCTAGGTCCGGAAAGATGGCTCCATGGAAAAGAATGGGTTGGAAGTCACCAAATGAGCCACTTGCTCAAAACCCGGTATTAAAATGGTGATCCCAGAACCATGCTTCAAGAATTAAGAAAGCGGATATCCGCAGCTATATATTACTGGGATTGTCCCTTACTAACCTTCATCTACCCGCGTTTTGATTGTGGCTCAAATGCAATTGCACATCGAAAGGTGGTCAACCGGGACACCCCGTTATACAAAAGGAATTGAAAGTATCGAAAGAAGTCCTTCCAACCGATCAAAGGGCCATTGCCACGAACCTCATGCCTCTTTACCCGCAAGGCAAATTATCATTCACAGCGGAAATGCGGAATGGGGTTGTGTCAAAGTCGGCCAACCCACAGAATGGGAGGCTGTTTGGCTTCCCTTAAAAACTCACCAACAAAGGTTACCCTCAAAGAAAGACGCCCCGAATCCTGAAGGACCATCACGCGACCTCGGCTCACCCCAGGTGAGCTCGTTATTCTTCCCTCTCCGTGCCCTCCCATCACGGGGGCCAGCCACACCCCCAGGACTGCTTCAGCTTTTGCCACCTTCAGTTTCTACCCCTTCAGGATCGCGATCAAAGTTGTGCGTGTGGCTCAAAATAGGGCCCCCAGCAAACAAAACTGCTCTTTTCCATGTTGTTGCTTATCTTAACTTAGCCAGCCTGCACAGGCGCCCTGGGCAAAAAACAAAAACAAAAACAAAAAACGTCACAAAGCGACGCCAAGAGGGCCCCCAGCCTTGGCACCCCCGGAAACCCCGACGCCTGTACTGACGATTGCTGACCGGCACCTTCATCCTCAGAGAAGCCGCGCTCCCGCCCCGCGAGCGCCCTCCCCGACGACCCCCCCCACAACAAGAGGCATGAACGCAATCCAAGAGGCAGATTCAAAGCGCGAGGTCCGCTATTTTTAGACCCTGGAAGATAACCCCAACAAATTCGGGATGGCAGCAATGCCATCAAGCACAAGACTCAAGGGAGGAGTCTAACCCTCACATTACAAAGGTCTCAAAAAATCCCAGTTGCCCAGTGACCGTTGCGCAATGACCATGGTAGGAACCATTTCACCTATAGTCTTGGTGTCGAACACACCCAACAAAAGGGGATTTGAAGGGGGGGACCAAAGAGAAGGCGCTTGGGTGACCCCACTTTGGATTTCTATGATCTGCAAGGGAGCACTGGTGTTCGTACCCCCTTTCTGGGGACTTTGTGATTCCTTCCCTCAATTTTGCACCCCAAAACGAGGCATGGAACCTGGCAGATAGATGGGGTTGTCTCGAAACAGGCGCAACCCAACAAAAAATCGTGCCTTGCCTGCAGTTCACCTCATGGAAACCCAGCACACAAAAAGGACCCTCAAAAAAATCACACCGCCGAAAAAGTTTAAACGAACGTCGCCATTCTTCCCATGGAAGCTGGCGCCATGTACCAAGCACCCAGTTGCCAACAAACAAAAAACATAGGGCTGCACTCGTGGGGGTGCCTTCTTGTTGAGGGTACCCTTTTACGGATGCACCCACCAAAGGGCTCCCCATTTAGAGAAAACCCATGTAGGTCCGAGAATATGTACCCAAAAATGGAACAACCCGTGTTTGACAGAGTCACCCTCATGCGATCAGTGCGAAATGTGCAGAGTCGCGCTATCAGGTTTTTTTTTCCCGGGTTGGTTTTAAAGGGAATTTCTCACTACTGGAAAAATGCGTTTCTTTTTTCCCGGGGGGCTTAAGCAAATGGAAGTATATGATACTGTGGATGGTTGCGAAATCCATTTCGCGCCACTATGAAAACATGGTTGAAGCCATGACGTTTGCGTTAATATTTGCAGTGGGAATGGGGAATGAAACCATGGTTGGAACCATAACATTGGTTGGTAATTACCGGGGAATCATCAGCACCACTATGAGGCCATGGTTGAAACCATACAGTTTGTTGGTATTTGGATTTTGCAACCATCCACAGTAGGGCCTTACGCACCTTAAAAGAGTTGCGCCAGCTGAGTTGCTATTTGGGTTGACGTGTAAGGGGCACCAGTCCCATTTTCAAATCCGAGTGTTGATTTGTGGGTGCTGTAATCTCCGCAAATGGAGGCTTCCCTCTACTTGGTGATTTGGATTGGTGGTTCGGAGCGTGCATGGTTGAAACCACTAGGTTCGTTGGTACTTACGTTGGGGAATCGAATCAGAACGGGGTTTCGGGGTGCTCAGCAGGGAATGAGACATGGAATGAATGACCCTTATAAGGCCATCCAACTGGTGGGTTCCTTTCCTCGAGAATCTTCGGGCTCATTCAACCACACCTAGGTCTTTTTGTAGAGAGGTTCTAATAAAGGTCATTACCCTTTTTTCTCTGTAGTCTATGTTAGTACGGGAACCCTCCCCCAAAAAAGGGTAAAAGGGCACTACTGGGGGACCTAGACACTCCCTAGCCATCAGCAAGTCTCGGGCGCCCGGCACCTGGCCCAGCTCCCAGAGCTCCCGCAGGAAGAAGCGGCAGCTGCGGGGGTGCGCCTCCGAACAACGACACGGCGACGCGGCGCGACTGAACGGGCGGCCGGCCGCGCGCGCTTTTTTTGGGGCGGGGGACGCCTTCGTGCATGGAAACCGCGCAAAGGTTCGGGGAGGGGGCAGGTGTCCGCAAAGAGCGAAGCTCTGCCCAGTGTTGCCCAGCTGACCCTGGGGGAAAAGGGAATGCTTTTTGGGGACGCCACTCTTTTCGTGCAAGGGCCCAGCGACAAGCTGAAAAACACGGAGCTGCCAGGGGCCGTCCCACTTGGCACCCCCTTGCCAAGGCGCCTTGAAGTCTGTGCGGCACATAGAGACCAGGCTGTCCAGCCTTTGCTTCAGGTCCTCGGGCCGCGTGAATGCAGCCGTGGCTGTGGGCCCAAAATAGGAATCCCCCGACATAGGCGCTTTGAGCTGGGCTCCTTCTCGCTCGCTCTTAAGCTTGTGGATGTCCCCTAGCCTAAGACCCAAAACAGTCGCATGGGTAGGACCAGAGGTGTGCTTTTTGGGAAAGTAGACGGCCCTGGTAGTTGATTGAACCGCCAGGTAAACCAGGAATCGCCCTCTATTTCTCAACCAAATCAACCAAAAAGGACACCTATGTACCCCAAATGGCCCCTGATTAGTGGAAACATGGACCAAAACTTGCTGTCCAATTCCTGGTGGTTTAATTTTGACCCATACCCATGTAATCCAAGACTTCCAGGAAATTATCCAGGAAGTTAGCCCAAGGCCCTGGTCTTTGTGGGTGGTTGGCGAATTTCCTCGAGTTCTTGGAGATGGCTTCGTAGATGTAAGCAACAAAACGCAGACCCCGAAATACTTGAGATCAACATGCTGCATGGCATGGCATTGTACAACACGGTATTTAACGAAGAACTCGGGTATAACATGGCAACCCGCGCGGCTCCATCACCAAGGACATCCATGACACCAGCGCAAGCGCGCCGCCTACTAACAAACCGGGAACCGGTGGTGGCTTGTGGCTGGAGAGCTCCGTGGGTAACGTGATGTGTTTTAAGACATCGTAAGGGTAACTCAGATCTGAAGGAGATTGGACGGGAACCCGTGCCCATGGACAATCAACGTCGTGAGGGAGAAAGAAAAAAAAACGTGTAAACAAGTGGTGGTTCTGAGCTTGTTCTTTCCAGCCCTTGGCATGTCGGCAAAACAGCTTGTTTGCCCCCCCTACTAAAATTGAGCAGAACCGAACAAGCAAGACTGAAAGCGAAGATACCAACTTCAAAAAAGGCAACGCAAAATTAGTACAACAGTGCCAACAAAAGTGAAGCTTTGAGATTTGGAGGTGATGGGGGGTGTTTTCTCACTTACCCTTACCAGAACCAGGGGTTCAAACCCTGAACCACCAATTCAATGCAACGTGCCAATTGTAAATAAAACCATGCCAACAACAGAGAAGACCAACAACAATAAACCGAGTAATATACCAATAAATCCAAACCAATATCTCGGACAACGCTCGGTTGGATGCGCACAGCAGCATGGAATACACCAAATGAGTCATAATCATAACCCGGTATCAAAATGCTCGACCCAGAACCATGTAAAGAAAAAAGAAGGCGGATATCCGCAGCTATGTATGGCAAGGGGATCGTCCCTTACTAACCGGATCATCTACCCAGGTTTTGAGCACGTGGCTCAGCTGCTCTCGAAGACCCCCAGAAATACAAATTTCACCTTTTGCTGTCGTCTTGGGCCACTAAAAATAGCTCCAAGAGGGTGGCTCAAATCAACGACCGCCACGAAGCCGAGCTCGACGCCGAGCCGAGCGCCCAAGCGGCGCTCGGCGCGCGCTTCGCGGCGCGCCACGCGCGAAGCGCGGCTGGGGCTCCCGGCCGCCCGCAGCTCCGGCGTCAGCGCCGGGGAGTTCGTGGGCTTCTCCGCCCAGGCGCCTGGCGGCTTCGGCGGCTTCGGCGGCCGGCTTCGGCGTCTGTGCGACTTCCTGGGAATTTTAGGCTGGAAAGAGGACCCCCAAAAATAAATAAATCTGTTTTGCATGGTTTACCACTAGGTTGCGACTTCCTGGGGTTTTGAGCCACTGAGAAAATGTCTTCCCAAAAAGTGTCAAGGAACTCAGCGAGTTCACTGTATGCAGGTGATGTTTGTCTACCACTAAAATGTGTCTTCCAAAACCAACTCAAAACCAAGGAGTAGATAAAGCCAGCTCAAAATGTCTTTGTCTAGTCCAGGAACTCAGGGAGTGGGTTGTATGATGTTGAATGCAATGTTTGACTTGCAGGGGCCTGTCCAAAGGGAAAGAAAGGGAAACCAAACGGAAATCAAGCAAAACACTTGGAGGGAACAACCGATTCGGAGGCAAGTTACAGGAACCGAAATGGTCGGGTTGATGTGCGGCCTTTCCACACCCGGCAAACAGGAACCTACAACCGACCTGGCCCGAACAGGAGATGTACAAAACCCACTTTATCAGGAACCCACACTCAGATGCCCAGTGGCCATGGGAAAAAAGGGCCCTCCTTGTTTGGTTTGTTGACTTTAAAGGGGGACCCTTCCCAAAGAAAAGGAAAACGTTGGGCACAACGCAGGCTCGCCGTTTTTATGCTTTCCCCACTCGGGAAAGGCCTCGGAAGGTGGTCGCCGCTGCGCCTTCTCTTTGGGGGGGAGGGGGGGGGGTCAAAACCAACAGGGGAACTAAAACGTCGTCTGAAGCGAGTGGAAGCTCACAGCCACCTGGGCGCTGTGCCCCAACCACCCACCCGTCCGCGCCCACACGGCTCGCCACGGCTCGCTTCACGATCGGCTGGCTGGACACCTCAAACTGAAGCTCATGGGTCTGAGGGCACGGGGGTCGGTCTTTTCCAAGGGACCCACAGCATGGTGTTTCTCCTTTTTTGGACTGTCCATCTTTGCTTCGGCGGGGGACGGGCAGTGTGCTCAAGCGTGATGGTGTTTCTCCTCTTGGGTTCCCTTTGAAACAACCAAAAAGGGGTACACTCAAGAAAAGACAGACCTATGTGCAGCTTGCTGGTCACTGCGTGCTTTTGTCAGGTATTGCTTCTTTGTACTTCCGGTTGATCCGGTCGATTGGCTGGTTGGCCGGTCGGTTGGTGGGTTGGTTGGTTGGTTGCTTGCTCGCTTGCGTGCGTGCGTGCTTGCGCGCTTGAATGCTTGAGTGTCTGCATGCTTGTTTGGTTGCTTTCTTGCTGGGTTGGCTGTTTGTGTTGGTTGCTTAGTTGGTCGCTCTGTCTCTGTCTTCGCCTCTGTCGCCGCAAGGGGCAGCCGCTGAAGGCGTGATGAGCCATACGCCAACCACGTCTTTCTATGCTGCCTCCAGAAAATGGGCGCTTCCCTTTTTCCAGGGTTCCATTTTGGGTACCCATGTTTGACCCACACCCAAGTGGCTGTGGCTCACAAAACCGATGCCAAAATGGTTGCCCTGGTAAGTGGAAACATGGCACCAAAACCTGCGGTTTTTGCCCCCTCCCTGCTTAACTTTGACCCACACCCACCCATGGGGCGCCGGCCAGCTCAACAGGCACGTGCTGCCTCGGCTGTGAGGGTGTGAGGGTGTGAGTGAGGGCTGCGGGCCCGTGAGGGTTTCGAAACCCCTTTTACCCGGGCTATCCCGGGTTCAAACACCCAAACCACCGAGATAAACCGCCCTTGCGGACCGATGACCTTGACCGCAAAGGGGTTGCAAGACTTGTGTTTCTCCGCCAATCCAAGCCATCAATCCAGGGTAGGGCAATCCGACTCCAGGCTGCTCTGAAGGCCTACCACGTTTGGCACCGGGATCCAACGTGGCTTTGGCCTCCTTGCCTTCAAACCAACCCCCTAAATGGGGGGGGAGGGCATCAGTACCCAGAACAACACAACCCCATTTCTAGCCGTGGCGTTTTATCTTGAGTCTCAGAGCAAACCTGAAGCTCAAAGCGAATCTGTACAAGGTTGATTCTGCAAACATGGGATGAATGCGAGGGGTGAGATTTATGTTGTGCCACCCCATTATTTAAGTGGACTGGGGTAAATCTTAGCTACCCCGTATTTTTGTGCGAACTTCACACACAGTGAAAGTGAAACTAGATGGAAAGATTCCCTCTATGTGGGTATGCAAGGAGATGTTCAAACCAAATTGGGGGGGAACTTGGCCCATCTACGTTCACCACTGTGTAACTGCTTCTTTGAGTTGGTGGTTTGGGTGTGTCTCGGCCAAGCTGTTCACTCTTAGGGCAGTAGCTTTGGGGAACCCACTCTACCCCACTCCACCCGACTTTACCCCACCCCCGACCTACCCCCTCTACCCCCAACATGAGACAGTTGCTGCAACTTTTGCTGTGCAAAACTTGCACCTATCAGCTCACAAATCAATTTCCCAACCCAGACCTCCAGCCACGGGAAAAACAAGGGTGCCATTGAAAAAACCAGCAGTGTCTAGGCAACAAAAAATGAGGAAAACAATAAATATACATCTAAATGTATAATTATAGTTAAATTAAACACTCAAAACAAGACCAGCATCCTCCCCCTCCCCCTCCGCCCCCCTCCCTCTCCCCTCCCCTCCCAGCGTTTCCCCCTTCGGCGCCCGGCGCGCCGTCACCCACGAAGAGCGTGGTCCGCATGCACCTGCTCATGGCTTCGCTCCAAGCGCCCGTCCATTCTCAAAAAAAAGAGGCGATGGCATGTATGCAAAAAACAAGGCTATGGCATGCATGTGGGGCATGTTCAGAAAGGGAGCGGAATGGCCGAAAAAGATGTTGTTTTACTTCGTGTTGGAAGCCACAAGAGTGAGAAACTGCACCCTCCGCAATCCAGAGACAAGTGAGCAGCAGAAGCTCAACAGGACAAGTTTGCAACTAAGATCGTCTTTCCGAAAAGTAGAAAGTCCAGGTTAACTCAGGGGATGAAACAACTTGATTCTAGAAGGAGGTTTGACACCACCGAGATTCCCAGCTGTCAACCAGTGACCAGGTCAGAAGGCGGTTGACCATTCTAGCAGCCAAAGAAAAAGGGGACTGGAATGATGAAGGCTGCTTGTTCAAAGAAGTGGCTACTGAAAAGTTTCACAGGTTCGCTGCTCCCGGCCCTGCAATCATCATGCCACAACCAAAAGTTGCTTGACGAGGCAACGCTTGAACCGTCCAAAAGCAGCGCATACCTCCCACACCCACCCGCAATATGTGCTTATGTTTTTGAGTCTGCCATCTTCAGGTTGGTCTAAAAGGGGTGCCAGAAGTAAAGCCACCCGTGCCATCTCCCTCATTGCCCTCCTGTCCCAAGACAGCCGGACGGCCTCATGACCCCCATCCCAGCCTTGCCCTCGCCGTGCACGCCTCACCTCAAGAGCGCAGGACCCGCGGCTCTTCCAGACATCGGCGTGTGAATGGGAAGAACAGCGAGAAATGCTGAGTGCGAACATAAGCCACAGAAGTCACAGAAGTCACAGAAGCCACAGAAGCCACAGAAGTCACAGAAGCCACAGAAGTCACAGAAGTCACACAAGTCACAGAAGTCACATAAGCCACAGAAGCCACAGAAGCCACAGAAGTCACAGAAGTCACAGAAGTCGCCACAGAAGCCACAGAAGTCACAGAAGTCACACAAGCCACAGAAGCCACAGAAGTCACAGAAGCCACAGAAGTCACAGAAGTCACACAAGTCACAGAAGTCACATAAGCCACAGAAGCCACAGAAGCCACAGAAGTCACAGAAGTCGCCACAGAAGCCACAGAAGTCACAGAAGTCACACAAGTCACAGAAGCCACAGAAGTCACAGAAGTCACAGAAGTCACAGAAGTCACAGAAGTCACAGAAGTCACACAAGTCACAGAAGTCACATAAGCCACAGAAGCCACAGAAGCAACACAAGTCACAGAAGTCACAGAAGTCACAGAAGTCACAGAAGTCACGGAAGCCACAGAAGTCACAGAAGCCACAGAAGTCACAGAAGTCACAGAAGTCACAGAAGTCACAGAAGTCACAGAAGCCACAGAAGTCACAGAAGTCACAAGTCACAGAAGTCACAGAAGTTACAGAAGTCACAGAAGTCACAGAAGTCACAGAAGCTACAGAAGTCACGGAAGTCACAGAAGTCACAGAAGCCACAGAAGTCACAGAAGTCACACAAGTCACACAAGTCACAGAAGTCACAGAAGTCAGAGATGTCACAGAAGTCACAGAAGTCACAGAAGTCACAGAAGTCACAAAAGCCACAGAAGTCACAGAAGTCACAGAAGTCACAGAAGTCACAGAAGCCACAGAAGCCACAGAAGCCACAGAAGCCACAGAAGTCACAGAAGTCACAGAAGTCACAGAAGTCACAGAAGTCACAGAAGTCACAGAAGTCACAGAAGTCACAGAAGCCACAGAAGCCACAGAAGCCACAGAAGCCACAGAAGCCACAGAAGTCACAGAAGTCACAGAAGTCACAGAAGTCACAGAAGTCACACAAGTCGCCAAACGCCACGAAATGCCACCAAGGATCAACCAAACACACAAGAAAAGAAGAGAACCACTGGAAATGTTCGGCGCACACAAGTTTCAGGAAAGCGTCAAATAATAAAAATCAATCTTCTTGACCAGCCACAGCAGCAAAAGGGCCCGATGCTAACTCAAGCCAAGCGTGAATTTGCACCTGGCTCATGTGCTTCCCAAAGCTGAAAAGCACTCTCTTTGGCCGGCATCGGGTCTCTCACAAGGGCGACGATGGCCAAATGTTTGAACTTCGGACCACCCCCAAAAAGGACACCCCTGGGTTTGAAGTCTATTTGCAGGTGGCCGAATGGGCCTTGAGGTTTCAGAGGTTTTGAGCCCCCCCCCGAAGGGACCGAGGTGAGGGGCCCAAAGGCTCTCTCGGTGCTCGGTGCCAGGTGCCCGGCCCGCGTTGTCGTGCTCGATGCGCACACCCACCTCGCGCGAACGGATCGAGTCTTCCCGACGAGACTGGGATGGGCAACGTATGATACAATGGATTCCGACACTGTAAGGGTCAATCATGTACAATTCAAGTAACCACCCCCCCCTCCTCCCCTGCACCGATCTTGGTCCCGACGCATAACTTGTTTAACACTTCAGGGCGGATCGATTCTGAGGCCCGACATCTTGGAACTGTAGGGGAAATGCAGGAGCCGTTCACCTTTAGCAATCCATGTTTGAGGAAGTAAGTATGTCTCATGGTCTTAGGCGGAGATTTCCATTTTCGGATTGCCCAAAGTCAAACTCAACGCTGGGAATTGGCACGTCTTTTTGTCAAATGGACCTACCCTGGCATTCAACGTAGTAAGTGCGCTTCATCCCACTAGGTGAACGTAGAAATGAATACAAACCACAATCGCATACCAAGAACACTGAACTTCTCAAGACACGGCCTACCGTGACTTCTTGCAAAAAAGACGCGAGAAAGAAACGACACAGCACGGGGGAAACGAAAGACAACAAACAAGCCTTCCTGCAAAAGAAAAACAAAAAGCGCAAAACAAAAACCCTCGCACGTGTTTGAAGACTTGCCCATGGCCTCCACCAAAAAAAAACGTGAACAGACCTCCGCAGTGGGCGAGAAGAATCATCGGCCTCGCTCTCTTCCCTCCAGGTCCAGGTCCTCCTTGGGGCGGTCCTTTGGTCCCCGTCCGTCCCCTGGGGCCCCGCGCCGGCACCAGCTCGCGGGGCAACGGCACCCGCTGAGGGCCCTGCAACGTGCGCCGCAGCCTCGGCGGCCGCGCGGGCGCCAGCGGCGGGCGGTTTGGTTTGGAGCGACGGCGTGCCCCTTCGGCTGGAAAAAGGGAACATGAGGAAAACCGTTGTTGAAACCCTTCCCAGTTGTCTTTGTTCCTTTTTTGATTTTGGGCGGGGGGGGGTGGAGAACCATGAGAAACCAGGCAGTTGCTCAAACGGCGGTTGGCTTGAGGATGGTCTCACCGTGCCCAAAGACCCGACAAAAACTGCAACGGCGACCTTTCCGCACCTTTACTAAGTGAGACCAACACGGGACAACCAAAAGATCAAAATGTCGATTCGCTTTGAAGCCACGTTCAGTAAGGAGATGCGGGAACCCACTGCCCAGTTGCCCGGCGACTGCCATGTTTCGTGGGGAACCCACCGAACAGAAAGGATCTTAAGGGTGACACTGACTCTCAGGGGTGTTCGGATTGGCCGTTTTAGCAGTGCACAAGCTGCAGTCTGAAGGGGCCTCAGCAAACTCATCTGGCTCTCAAGCTGCGCTTCCTTTCTGTAACTAGGTCCTCCAGTAGACAGGTTAGAATAAGGGTACCCGCTTTTTCTTCTGTAGTCTATTTTAGTAGGGGAACCATCCCCACAAAAGGCTAAAAGGGCAGTAGTGGGGGGACCTAGGTATGATAGGCAGTTCTTGGTTTGGCAAGTCCAAAGAATAACTAGGTACATTCGGGGGGGCGGTCTCTCCTATTTGGAGACAGAGACGATGCACATCCTGCAAGGCTTCTGACCAAGCCCCCGGACCAAGCGTGCCAAGACACACGTGTCGGTGTGTAGGGGACCCCCCAAGAAATCTGTTTTTCCTGTTGGCCTTTTTGCATTTAAAAAAGCGCAAAGCAAAAAGTGGCATTGCGGGCTGGGTTCTCAAAGCGGACCCCCGAAAAATTGGCTTCGGTCTCCTGATGAGTCCGCCAGTCCTTTTTTTCCAGGTCGCCCGAAGGAAAACCATAAAAACCACCACACCATTTCGGGGGTCCCACTGCAACAATACTAGCCTGGAATTCGGACCCCAGCAAAAAATATTATCTTTTTTTGCCTGGTTAGTGGAAAACAAAGGGGACCCCAAAAAAAGCAAACAAACAAAAAAGGAGGAACAAATTCCGGGGAAGGAGAAGCCTGAATTCGAACCCCTCATCAGCAAGCCCATGTTTTTCGATCCGGTGTCCTATCAAAAAAGACGGGGGCGTCAAAAAGGAAAACGAGTTCCGGGGAATAAAATTGCCCCACCGTCCCATCAGCAGAACATATCGGATCCCAGGCAGCACCCGCGACCTGATCGCCACGTCGCGGGGCCTCGCGAGTGCCCGAGTCTTCGGCTCGCTAGGTCAACCACTGCTTCTTTTTGGAGGGGAAAGGATTTAAAGGGTGCGTCAGCGTCTTCTTTTTTAGTGAGTGCTTCTTCCTTTTGGAAATGGGCTCTTGTTGTGTTTCTTTATGGGGGCTGAGGCGAGTTCGAGGGACGCTTGGAACTTTCCAAAGCCCTCCCTCACTCTATGCCCAACCCATACAGGCGGTAACCCACGACAATGCAGTGTGTAAATACTAAATCGCGTAGTTTGCGGGACCCTCAACGCAACCGGGTGGTTGATGTCGCAACCCCTTCCCTCAGGGGACCTGACCTTTGGGCCGGTGATGGCCAGACGTAACTAAGCCTTCGGTACGCTGGCCCTTCGGTTTTCCTTCATTGTCCCCAAGAGACCTACCAAAAGAAGCTATTGAAAAAAAAAGAAGCAAAAAAGTTCCAAGCCGCAGTCCTGTCTGAAACAAATAACCGCCTTTGCCCCAGCCAACCCGACTCCACCCGCCCGTCCCCCAGCCCGCGCTGGGACCCGGGCGGGTTCAAGTTATGGTCCGCGCCTAGGAAACCGCGGGGCTTCGCCAGGCCTTCACGGGCCCCCCCAACGCATAGCACAACTCCCCGGTGAGTCATCAAAAATCCCTGGTACTCAGATGGTGATATAGCCAGGCAAAGGCGCCCAATTCTGGTTGGGAGTGTCCCTTGCTAACCTCCTGCCCAGGGTTTTGATTGCGGCTCATGACTAAACCAACTGCCATAGGCGAATCAAATCCTGTGCCATAGGAGGTTCTGACTGGTTTCCATTTCGAAACCACCCAATTAATTTGCCGCGGGCGTGAATCCAAATCAGGGGAGGCTCTATTGTAACAAGCTCATGGCCAAGTTGAAAAGCGCTTCGAAGAAAGGGCAGCCGACACAAAGTCCACGTACTCTCCCTCAGACTAACATCCGGCAGCTCCACAATTAGCCGATCCTGTGAATGGATGAACCTCTTCCATTTCGGGGCCCTGGGGCCGCAGCAGGCCGGGCTGGTGCTCGGCCGAGGCCCGGTGCACAACGGACGGCTCCCTGCGACACGGGGCTCTGCGCGAGCCCTGGCTCCATATGGGTGGCGCGTTCCTTTTGTGAGGTACCAAATGTCGGGTTTCAAGGAAAAACAAAAGCAAAAGCCAGCCTCTGAACCTTTAAAATACAAGACAGACCCATATGGCTCCCAAAAACAATCCGCTTCCCCATGCAGCGTCAAGGGAACTGCTGCCCAAAATCCAAACCAATCCAAACCAATTGACGGTTGCTCGACTATCGCCTGGTCCTGCGGACCTGGTAGTCAGAACTCCTGCCTGACCCCCTCGCATGTCATGGGATCTCACTTTGGCGCGGGCCACCCTTGCGAATTCATGCGCCGGGTTTATTCATGCGAAGTGTCATTGCAATCTATGGGTATGAGGTGTTAGACCTTTTTGGCTGATGATGTCCAAGAATTGCGCCACTATTGGCGGTGAACTATCACATTAACTAGTTCACAGCAGCGCTTGCCACCAGAAGAACCGCCCAGCGAAAGTGGTCTCCCCACTTTTCAGGAACTGTTTGGGGAGGCCGATCAATGTTTTTGGTGCGGAAAACTCCGACAGAGATTTTGAGGGTGCCACGGAACAATTGGGGAGCGGTACCTGTTGCGAGGGTGATGCTTGCGACTGCAAGCAAAGGTTGGCTGCCGGAGCTTGGGGACAGGGAAGATGGCGACAGGGCAAGGAAGTGGAAAACACCCCTTGGCCAAGAATTCGAGCTTGCCAAAAACTTGGCCAACAAGTCAAGGGCATTTTCTGGTGTGGGTTCCAAAGGTGTGAAGACTTATTTACAGGCAATACAAATCTGTATGCATATAGATAAACATATGTGTTCTGCAACGCACAATTCAAGTTCTCAGTGCCGGTATCTTCACTGCCCGCATGTGACGGGCAGGTCATGAAAACCGCCTTGAATTGTTTAACCCCGTTGCTGCCAGAGTCTGGCGGTTGCTCAGCCCGAAATCGCTCAACATCGCATGGTTTCTACCCCGCCTGGTCGTGGGGCCTCCTGTGTCCCGGGCCGCGGGGTGTCCCGCGTCCCGGGCCGTGGAGCGTCCCGGGTCACGGGCCGTGGAGCGTCCCGGGTCACGGGCCGCGGGGTGTCCCGGGTCCCGGGTCGGCCTCGGCAGCGAAATCCCCAGCAAGTGAATACCGCAAAGAAACGCTCCATTGTTCTTGCCCCCCCCCCCCACGAAGCTCAGCCGAGATTGCGCTAAGTTTGCCTGTGGGTCAAAACTCGGGCAACCCCAAAATCGGACCCTGGTAGATGGAACCAAGGACTAAAACATTGACCCATACCCATTTGAACAACCCAAGAAAGTCAACGAAAGGGGAGGCAAAAAAGGCAGCGGCGGCGCGGCTAAAACCGGAGCCCGCCGACCGCTGGCCGACTCTGCGGAATTTCCTCTTTCGGACACACCGGAAGACTGCTCGGAAGGAGCCATGTCTGCCTCCAAAAATTGAAGGAGTCCTCCACAGCCGCATGACAGAGCCCCCTTGCTTTGTCCCCACATGCGTTTACGCACAAAGGTACTCGTCATCCACGGAACGGCCGCCCTGCAAAGATAACACAGGCTTGCCGGGAGCCCGCACCGGGTCTAGGCGTGGCGCATCCCTCACGAGTCATCACCTCATCAGGTGCAGATCAGGTGATGACTCGCAAGCAAATGCATTTGCTGCCGGCAGAAACCGCAAAAAAAAAGTTTCCAAACACGACAAGGCCCCCACCTTCCCGGAGCAAAACCCTCCCTTCCCCCAACCTCCACCACACAAGCTGCCCCTTCCCCGCCCAAAGCTTTGCACCATGCCCTTCAAACCATTGGTTCCGCGTAAGGCAGAGTCCCGGCCTGGAGTTCAAGCAGCACTCTTCCCCGAAGAGGAACAAGCTGTGAACCAGCTGCTTCTCAGCCCAAAAGACCCAGACAAAAAAAAAAGGATAAACAGTTTGCCTTTATGACTGAAAATGGCCCAAAAAAGAAAAGGAAAACCAAAAGGTCCAAGGGGCGATTCGCTCTGGGCAAGTGAGATTTCATTCTGGAACCCTCCACCCCCCCCACTCCCCTGCGCCTGAGGGACGCCATGCTCACCTAGGTGCTCCAGGGCATTTGAACCCCCGGTTGTAACCACCAAACCACCGATCCAAACGGCCAAATAACGGTGATGGTAAGGCGTGTAAGGAATTTCTAGGCTCATTATTTTGATTCTGTTTCTGGGGGGTAAAGTCAGAAACTGGTTGCTTCGGGGGAGCCATTGTTTGTTGGTATATAAAAGGGAAATCGAATCAGTCCAGGGCGTCTTAGGTGGTGCGAAATGGATTTCGTCCATCCGCAGTATTGTCATGCCTCTCTTTCCACAAAGCTAATCGCAAGCTGTTTGCATGTTACTCGATGTGGGCTTCCGCAAATCTACCCAACTGGTGGCTTAAACGGAACCAACCCCTTAGCAGCAATGTTGAGAACTCCTAACAAGCCGAACGCTTCATGCTGTTCCAAACTTGCTGGTGCGACAGGTAGGGCAAGACCCAACTCTTACGAATGAACCGATTGGGATTCCCGAACAAAGAGAACCAAATCGGAGCATCGGGGATACAGCAAGCCCCAAAAAATCCCGCAACCCTGCTGCCTATCGAACCAGAAAGCCCAAAAAACAACTCCCGTTCAAAGGCCGCTGAGCCCCCGCGCCCCGATCGCCGCGCTCCGCGCGGCGACCACCCCGCGCTCCGCGCGGCGTACGCAGCCGCCCCCGCGGACCCGCCGCCGGCCCCCGCCCCCCCCAATGAGCCACTGGAGCCGTCGGGCGACGTAAGAAGCGGAGGTCAGGCACACTGCGCAACACCCCCCCAAAAGGTCACCGCCCCCTTCCATTGCTAAGGAATTAACGAGCCTAGGAGGCCAAATAGCTTTTTGTTCTTGCTTGCTGTCTTTTCTTCCTTTTTCTTTGTTTGTTCTTCTTCTTCTTCTTCTTCTTCTTCTTCTTCTTCTTCTTCTTCTTCTTCTTCTTCTTTTTTTGGGGGGGGGGGGGGGTGGTTATGAGTTGTGGCCCAAACTCCAAAACATATGACCTACCGAGGACAGTCAAGCTGGAGCTTTCTCGTCAGGCCTTGCTGTGAAAACACCAAGCCTTCAAGCGCAACATTGCCTTCAACGCATATTTCCACCCGAGCTGATCACGACAACTGTGTCCAAACTGAATTGTGGAATCCCTCAGAGGAAACTTACGGGGATCGCTCGGAATTGCTCGTTTCAGCCCTTGCTCGCTAAGCACTTCACAGGTACTACAAAATGCCCATGGATCTTAGTTACGTGAATGCGTTCGCCATGGTAAGAAGGAAGAGTTCCCCAAATATATGGGTCTGATGTTTTTAGACCCTTCAAAGTTGTAGTTGTCGTCCTCTTGGTTTCCCTTTAAAACCAAAAAGGATTTCCAAAAAAAACAGGCGGCCCCATATTGCTGCCATCAGCCCATGGGCAAATTACCAAAAACTGGCCTAACCCTTTGCCTCATCAGTACACACGATGAGAAGTGTGCGGAGCTCTGCTTTCTCCCTTTGAACGTTCAGCAAGGCATTCTGTGGATTTCCTTGCCTTCAACTTGAGGAAAGGCACCTCGAAATGGATGGCGCCGCAGAAATAAGTGAAGGTCAAGAGTCGAAATCTCCACAAGCTTGGACTTGCCTAAGCCTCTGCCACCCCAACCGAAAGCAACCCCCAGCAACCCCCAGCAACCCCCAGCAACCCCAGCACCCTCACCCCGGGTCCTGAGGCGCCTCCCCGGCACCCCGGCAAGGTCCACCCTCAGCTCCTTGCAGAGCTCCTCGCGCCTCCGTCCGGCGCGCGCCGAACGGTCCCCGGAACTTTCTGGGCGCGGAGTCACGTTTTTTGCTTTTTCCTCCTCGGCCTGGGACAAATGCACATGTGTCCCGTGGGGATAGAGTTCCGGAAGAAAAAAGAATCCAGTAGGGATAGAAAACTGCTTAAAACCAACCAGGAAAAATACTGTGGATGGACAAATTCCATTTCGCACCACCTAAAGAAAGCCTGGAATGATTCGATTTCTCTGGAAAATGCCAACCAACAAAGGTTTCAACCATGGTTTCAAAGTGGTGCAGGATTTCGTCCTTTCACAGGTCCAGTAATGATAGAGTCCCTTCAAAACCAACAAGGAAAAATATGAAGCAAATGGAAGTTCCTGGCCTCGAATTGGGTCCCAAAAGGCTGGCTTGGATTGGAGATTTGAACCAACATTGAGGGAACCAATAAATGGGTTCTTATAAACGGGATCCAGCATGCAAGGACAATACTCACCTTCTCGCATCCGAATGTAATCTGTTTGTCATCGAATCCATTCAACGGGCCACCCTCCTTTTGTTTGGGTGACGTCGAAGGGTCACCCATTCAAGGGGTCACCAACCGTCATTTTGACGAGTCAGCCGCCTCTTGTATCGGAAAATGAACTCTTTGCTGAAGATGAACCGAGAAACGAACCGAGCCCATTGCAGCCCAATATGCAGGAAAACCTGCGCCAGAATTGAATAGAAAGGGCTGTCCAAAACTTCCCCGCAAAATCCCCAAAGTGTGTTTAAAGGAGAGGGGTTCCAAAGATCTCATGTGAAGAAACCGACCCCGCGAAGCTTCAAGGACCATTCGCGCTCACTCCGGACAATTGTCCTTTACCTCGGATTCTCTGCGATTGGAAAGCTGCATTTGTGCAAAGTGTTGCTGGTAAGTGGGTAGATGGCCATCCCCTCGTTTGCGATCCATCCCTGCGCCTGCTTGATTTTCATGGGCCCCATGGAGGGGATCCGGATCACTCCCTGGGCGTTGTTTTTTTTCCCCCCGCAGAAAGTGATCCACCATGTTCGCTTTTGGGAAATGGCATTGCGAGATCCATTTCGCCTCACTTTGAAACCATGAAACCGAGTTGCCGGTAGAATTTTCCGGGGGGTCATCAGCACGGGTTTCTTAGGCGCGAGCTTTCCAGAAAGGGAGCCATACTCGTTCTCAAACTCACTGGCTGAGTGGATGGCCCAAAAAAAGTCCAAACTTTATATTTACCACCAAAATGGTCTTCCCAAAAAGTTTAAAGCTCATGAACTCAGGAAGTGAGCCAAAGGGAAGCCAACAGGAAAACCACCGGTGGGGAACCCCCACCCACCCCGCCTCTCGGCACCTACGGCCCGGCCCAACGCGCGCAGGACGAAGGGCGTGGGAGCCTCGGGGGCCCGAAGCCCGGGGCCCGGGGCTGGCGGCTGTGACACAAACGCCCGCCATTTGGCGATGGGTCAAAATTAAGAGACTGCAGGTTCTTGTGCTTGTTTCCATTTGATAGGGTTCAATTTCGTGGTTCCTCATTATTTTTGACCCACGCCCGTTTCCCGAACCAAAGCTCCAGTCAGCTCCGAAAGGCTCCATCTTGAGCAAATTCGGATACCGGGCCCCCAGCTCAACGGCTAGCAACAACGGTTTGGCGAATGAGCCTTGGATGTCGTCTTGCAAAAAAGATGGCCACCTAAACCCCAAGTTCTCTCAAGGCCCGAGGGCACCACGGCATGCTCCAGCATCTCTCGGAAGATAGACTCCGCGCTGGTGTAGCTTTGCCTCCTGCCGCATCTCTCAAAGCCAGCCCTTGATTACCTTCCAAGTGGTGGCCCTTACCCAAAGACAGACGGTGGGGGTCAACATCAGGCACCCGCCATGTGGTGTTGTATTTTGTTGGGGGTATGTTTGTTTGCGGCTTTATTTCTTCGTCTATTTATTGATTTATTGATGTCTTGATTTCTTGACTTATTTTGTGATACCCCTTAACAAAGACGCGCGCATACGATCTCCGTAAAAACCGGCTGACAGATCCTTCCCGCTTCCGCTTCGACGGGCTCATTTGGGACGAGGTCAACAGGGTCATCTTCGAATCCCAAGCCACGTCTCGAGCGCACAACGTGCTCGTCTTGCTTTACTTCCGATTGCAAACATGTCCCCCTGGACCCAAAAAATAGAACCATGTCCAGTGGTGATAGAGTTCCTTCAAAAGCAACAGGGGAATTCAAACATCTTCTTAAGCAAATGGAAGTTTACCCTACCCTTCGGAGGAGGGAAGTGTCAAGAGGCCCATTTTGGGCATCCGGGTCCAAGAGGAGCAACAGAATATGTTTCACCACTCCCCATGCCCAGTCCCCCCCCAACCAAAAAAAAACAAAAAAGACCGAGAAATATATCCTTTGATCACCTTTGGCGGAACCCCACTGAAAATGGAAACCCGGTTTTAGGGGAAACCGTTTAAGGTCAGATTTGTGGTCAAAAGGTCGATTCGCTTTGAGCAAGTGAGCATGTCAGGACACCTACTGACGAAATCCTGCACCTAAGAAACCCGGGGTTCTGGTTCGAGTCCCTGTAGATACCAAGGTTTCAACCATGGTTTCAAAGTGGCTGCGAAATAGATTTCGCCACAGAGCTGTAGGTTGGAAGAGAAATCGATGGGTTCCACTGGTTTAGATGGGCTTCATGTCTTGTTTCTTACCCCGGTTTTTGACCCAGCTCGGACCTGGGAGTTTCGGTCGAGACCGAAGCTCTCCTGCGCAGACGGCTGTCGGAGGTGGCGCCTGACTCAGTCACTGGACATGCGCGTTTGGTTGAGCGTCGCCTTTTCAGGGCTTCAAAAAAACCAAAGGATCCCCCCCCTCCTCCTTCCCGCGATTTTGACACCCAAAATCGATGGACGACCCCTCAACCCTGTTCCCCAAGGTTTTGGCTTTCACCAAAACCTTACATGGGGAAGCCGTGGAGTTTGAAGCGAGGGAGATTCAGGGAGATGCTTGGGCTTGCGGGTTTGCCGGGTTTGCAGACACCCATTCAGAAACACGCCGACGATCCTGGGAAGCATGAGGGGCAAAAAAGAAAAGAGCGAAAAAGCAGAAAGACCACGACCTGTTGGCTCTTGGCTTTCCTGTGAAACCACCAAAAAAGGGACCTTCCAAAAGGGACAACCCCCAACACCAAAACAGGTCTGGGCTCGCGGCTCGCGATCAGCAGCCAGCCCCAAGCCTCTGCCTGAAGCTTCGATCCGTAGAACAGACCTATCCCCTTCATGTCCCTAACCTTGGAACTGGGAACCAGGTGGGACTCCTAGTTTTTCCCAAGCTGGGACCTTGGAACTGGAACCCCGAGACTGGAACCTTGTCCCCTTACTCCTTGAGAACTCCTTGGCTCCCTCTGTAGCACATTTGGAACCCCAGCTCCTTGGCTCTCTAAGTAAGCACCAGCTCAAAATGGGTCAGCCAAAGCGTCCAACATCTGGCTGGGGTCCACTGACATGCTTGTGCTAATGCCTGAACAGGTGTGTCGAGCTCTGTGCTAAGCAGGTCCTTGCTGCCCGTTTCCCTCTCCCTACATGATTGCAGGCCCGTGTCGTCTCTCTCTCGCTCTCTCTTTCTCGCTGCTGTAGGCGGCTCTCCCTCTCTCTCTCTCATTCTCTCTGTTTCTCTGTTTCCCTGTTCTCTGTTTGCTTCCTTGGCGCCTTTGCGGTTACAGACCCACACACACCTCAGGCAGCAAACTGGGCCCCACACCCCAGGCACCACCTGGACACGTGCGCTGCAATGGCCCGATCGGACTCAAAAGCTGAGCTGGATGGGAAAAATGAACAAGAATTACTCAGTTGCCCGAGGGACCCGGAAATAGAAAGTTAGCTTTTTGGGGCTATGACTAAAAATGGACCAAAACGGGAAAACCAAAAGGTGAAAAGGTCGATTCGCTTTGGGCAATGAGATTACTCATCCCCTTTTGATTTCCCTGGAAAAAGGGAAAACTAAGAACGAGAGTCTGCTCAGCACGCAAATCAAATGAAATGCTGACCGAACCAAGGCTGCCGCATCTCTGTCGCGCATGGCTTGCAAGACCGCTTCCTTAGCATGCCAAAGGCATCCAAAGGCAACCCAGAAAAGAACATGTACCAAAGGCAACGCAGTTCAAGGGTCGTTTGGTCACATTTTTACTTGGGATCCGTTGTTGTCGCAACTCGTCTCGCGAATCGGCTGAGTTGAAGGGTTCACGGTAAACGTCCCTTGACGGAGCCAATGAGAAGCCGCCTTCCCACACACCAAAGAAGCGAGGGTCCAATGGAAAAATACGCAAAAAGGCCCGCAAGCAGCTAAGCACATGCCTGTTCACTTCTGAGGGTCGAGAAAACCATGGACCCTCCCATAGATCATCCCGAATTTCCCCAGTTCGTCTTGAGGCCTTGCAGTGGTGTCATCCCTGGGCACCGGACCGCTTCCGGGAGCTTGGACTCCTGAGCGGAAGCTGGGCCCGGCATCGGGTCGAACGTCCTTTGGCCTTTGACGCCCCTCTTGCCTCCCCCCCCCCGCCGAACAAACAAGCACGCAAACATAGAGCACACCGAAACAGACTCCCCTCGAGTTGGATTGGCACGGAAAAAAAACACACGTTTACACTGGAGCCCGCAATCTTAAACATGTTGGAAGGGCGGGTAAATGATCTTCTTCAACTGGTGGTTTGGGTTTAGCTGCTTGAAGGTTGCCGAGGATCAAATCCGCAAGTAACCAATCCAAACCACCATTACGGGCATTGAAGTTGTCACCTCTTCCAACATCTTCCCGATCGTCAGCTTTGATGATTCTTGGAGAGAGGGTAACCCAAACCAATCCCCCCCCCCCCCGCAAGAGGCCACAGGGGAATCTAAGAACCCTCCAACAATATGTTGACCCCATACTCCCAGTTTATTGATTGGGGTGTGTCCAATCACCCCTACCGCCCTCAGGAGAGCCTAAGAACCCTCCAACACACGTTCTGGGCATACTGGAGGGAATCCTCGTCACTGAGAGGGCAAAAGTTGGAGTTGGAAATTTCGCCCAGGCGCCATCCCCAACAGCAACCCCAGATCCGCTAAGAAAAACAGGGAGCTTATCTGGGCAGAGACCCCATGACTTTCAAATGAAAGCAGAAGCCCAGGTGGTACCCCCAACAGCCTCCCAAACCACCCCCTGCCTATGGACCCCATGGCTATAGCTGGGGGGAAAAGCTTTGCCAAACCAAAAGCCGAGGGCCGAGACCTTAAATCGCCGGTCCTTGGCAAAGGCGGCGATCACCGCCGTGAAGGTCGGCTCGCCCAATTCCACGGCCCTGCCTGCCGACCCGCGGTGAAAACACACACCCTTTTCTCTTTGTCTTTGTTTTTTTTTTTTTTTTGGGGGGGGGGGGGTCCCAAAATGACCCATTTGCTTAAGCTCCCTGCAAAAATGAGAAGCGATGCCCAGTGATAGATCTCCTTTGAAAGCCAACAAGAGTTACTCTTTTAAGCAGATGGACGAAAATCGAAAGCCGGCGGTGGCTTTTCGTGTCGTGCCCCTGAGCTTCAAGCGGCCCCATTGACTTCTCAAGGTGCGTGTCATGTGGCCATCGGCCCAAAGCGATGCCGCGAATCTTACAAAATGGACGGCGCCCTTTGAGTCAACTGCTGTCCAGGAACAGGGATCCGGATGCATTATACACCTGAACATTGCCTTGCAAATGGCGGGTTCTCTTTATTTTGGTGGAAAAAGCAATGTGTTTCAAATGGGCAACATGTATCTTTTGAGGAACTGTGTCCCCTGAGTTTTTTGAAACATCACCTTTTGGCAGTGCAAGTTGAGCGGTTTGTGTCTGTGTGTGCGTGGTTTGGTTTCTGTGTGCGGCTTGGCATGATGGGATGGTCATGACTGGCACACATAGACTGGCGTCTCTTTTGAGAGAACTTTTGGCCCTTGGATGAACTAAAGGGAAGCTGCCTCTTTTCGGTGCCCCACCCCCTGTTTAAGGCAAACCTATGCGCGGCGGTGTGTATGTGGGTGCTGGGTGCCAATCAAGAGATGCTTCAGATTCCCCACATGTCCCCGCAAGCAGGTCCAAACGGAAAATCATTTTGCACAAAAAGCGAGGGCTCTCTAGATTGTGGCGCCGCGATTTACCAACTCGGCTCCAGAGGAAAACGGAAACCCTACTGGGAGGATCTAAGCCTTGTAACGCATAAGTCCAAACCCCACCCTGGAATTGCGAAACCCCACCCACCCCACCCCACCCCACCACCCCCCACCCCCACCCCCACCACCCCCCACCCCCACCGCCCCACCGCCCCCCAGGTCACCACGCCCATGGCGCTGTCCAGCAGTCGCCGCGCCGGCTCTGCTGGGCCTCCCTGAGCCTCGGCCGGACGGGGCCGTCAGTTGTTGTAGTTTCTTCGGCTCCTGCAATTACTAAACCAAGAGGAATCGAAGAATGGGGGGGGTGAACTTGTCGTTTTTTGGAGGCTCGGCATGGTTTTTCGGGCTCGCGGACGTGCCAAAGGAAAAACAGGAGGAACTCCACAACTTGCGGGGGTCCGAGTCCTCTTTTCGAGACGCGGCCATGCTGTATCCTCGAAACCCCTGCCCAAAAGCTTGCATGTTTGGAGTTGCGAGGACAAAGTGCCACCCCACCAAGTCACAAAGAATGAATCACTCCACGGTGAAGTCTACATCATGTTGCATTTAAGGGGCCCGTGGACGTACGTTGGACACTCAAGGGTCTATTTTCCAACCCTCCTGCCAGGTATTGTTCTGTTTCGGGGTTTTCTCAAAACAGGGCATCGCACTTCAAAATTGTGGTTGCTTCTTTGGTTTCCCTTGAAAACCGGCCCAAAAAAGGGTTCCCCCCCCAAAAAAAAAAAGGACGCCCCTCCCCTCGCCCCGCCCATTTTGCTCGTGTCTGCGAAGTGCCCTGGCTCCCCCCCGCCCCTTTTCCCCTGCGGCGCCGGCCAGGGCCTCGATGGCGGCGGCATAGGTCGGCCTCGCCGCGTTCTTCGACGGGCCGAGGCCCAGCTTCGGTCCGATGGGAGCGTCGGAAGAGGTAGGGTAGCTTGGGGTCTTTGTAGCTTGGCTTGCAAGCACCTGCCTTTGTTTTGCTTTCATTTGTCGATCTCCTGTTTTGGTTTTGGATGTCATAGCCCGGGAGAATTTCGTTCCTTTGGTTCCGCAAGATCCATTTTGGCCATGGGCCCTCTCCTCGTTTCCACATGGCCCCATGACTATGGAACCGGTGACTGCGGAGAGGATGTTGCCATAAAACGCGCTGCAAGAAACCGCGGACGACTCTGCACCAACCCACAAACACATGGTTTCCCTTCGTTGTGCGACATGGACTTCGCAACCATCCGTACCCCAACAAGGGTGGGATACACTAAAGAATAGGGCGCCGAGCCGGGCTGGTTGGGGCGGGGGGGCGGAGGAGTCAAGCCAAGGCTGCGGCGCATCGATGGGGATCTCCGCCGCATCCCTTGGAGAGCCCAGAACCCCCACTAGATGAACACATGCCTTCCCCTTTTACCCACCAGCTCACAAGTGGCGCAGGAGAAACCATGGGAAAATTGCCTTCCAGAAGTGATCCGGACTCCCGCAGCTTGGTGCCAGGCATGCGGTCCAGCCAAGCCTGCGCCTTTGCCAGGTCCCCTCGCCGCGCAAAAGCCTGGAAGGCTTTTGCACATTAAGCAGTCCCACTCCCACCCTTTTCTACATGGAACCTGACAGGAAAGGAAAATTGTCTTCCAGGACCCCCCCCCCCCGGCTCCATGTCAATTGGTGGGAGGGCACCACGTCCTCACCACTGTAAACGCAAATTTGGATACCGGGCCGCAACGACTCCCTTCCAGCCAGCTCGGGAACCCACGGAAGGGGCAAGTGGGATGATAGATTCCCAAAATTGGCAAGTAAACCAACATGTAAACTTCGGACTGTACAGGGGAAGACTGGACTAATCTGAGGAGGCCGTCCGGCGGCTCACATAATCGGGGTTTGGCCACCCCTGACCATCCTGATCAAGCCGCCGCTCCGCAAATGAGCGCTTCTGGGGGCTTCCCTCACATCCGTTCTGCTGGGCGGCTGTGCGCCAACAATAAAACAACCAAAGCAATGGCATCATCAAGGAGGTACGACGTACGAATGCGACCACATGCGACCGCTCCTGCCGCTCCTACCGCTCCTTCCAAACACCTCGTGTTAACCTGCAGAATCCAACCTTGACAAAGCCAGTCCCTGGTTTTTGCTGAAACTGCGGACTCAACCAGGGCTTCATCCCTGCCCCTACCTGGAAAAATTACGGGTTCGCATGGCACCTCCCTTCGCCCAGGGGAAGAAAAAAAACCTGGAAAGCGTTTCCGAAGAAAAAAATGAGATTTAACGCGATATATTGAGCAGGAGGGCGATCAAAGGCTCCATGGGAGAATTGGAGACGTCTTCTTTCGCAGGACATCCACTGCCTGGACTACGAGGCAGTGGGAAGGCGCTGCCTCGCCCACCTCGCGGGGGTGGGAAAACCCACCCGGGCTCCCCAAGAAGATCACCAAAAACAGAAGCAGAACATGGATGTCCCAAATCTCGTGACCAAAAAGGTCTCTCGCAAAAAGTGCGAGTTCTTTCTCTCTGCTTCCCCCCTCTCTTTCTCTCTCGCTCTCTCTCCTCTCTCTCTCTCTCTCATTTTTGGTGGGGGCTTGCCGCAGAGGCAAACAAACGCATCGTTACGACCGGTTCCACACACGGCCATTGGTGAGCACGCGACCCGACACACTGCTCGAGTCATGCGAGGCGCATCTCATGGTCAGCGCTCGACGGACTAACACCCTCCGTCCCTCCATGGCTCTGGCTCATGTCTGGATTTGGGTGTGTCTTAAACTAGACCCCCAAAAGGAGTAAATGAGTGGCTCCCTCTCGGCTTCCCCTTTTTTAACCAACCCTGAAAAGGGTAAGCCTCGAACTTCCGGGGGCGAAAAAGGATCTCCACCGTACGGCTGGGAACCCGGCAGCCAGCAGCTCTTTGGACCATGCCTCGCACAGGTCGTTTCTCGTGCGGCTGGGCACATGGGCCTCGACCCCAAGAAATCGAGGCTTCCCTTCGACTGCCCCTTCAGAACAAAGTGAACCATTGCTTTCCCTTCCCCCCCCCAAAAAAAAAAAAAGATGCACCCTCCAAAAAGGAAGAGGGGCACACCCACAGGCTAACACGTGATAACGGACAGCACGATGAATGAAGCCTCTGGATGGCTTGGAAAGAGGGGGTTGGCGTGCCAGTTTCAAACCCGAAGCTTTGACTGAAATTGGGTTTGTCTCGAAAAAAATATCGGGCGCTTAAATTTGATGGTGTTCCTCGTTTGTTTCCTCTCTAAAAAAAAAACTCAAGAGGATGTTCGGCCTTTTGGTCCCCCCCCCACAACAACAAAAATATTGAAACATGTTGGTCATGGTTCGTCTCCTTTTGGGTTTCCCTCATCAATCCCAGGTCCGAATCCCAGAGATTTCCGAATCTCAGGGGGTCCGAATCTCAGAGCCACACCCAGTCTCGGTTGCTTTCTGCTCCCCTGCTAAGAGTGACTAGCTTTTTGTGGTTTAATACGGAAAACCCATCCACGTTGGCAAAAAGTTGTTCAGTCCTTGGCATCCCTTGGCAAATTTTGCACCAAAGCAGTGAACTCAGTGAACGACGCCAGCCCCCCCCATCCCCGCCTCAAGGACCGCCTCGGCCTGGGAGGCCAAGCCGTTGCCGCCGAGGCCCCGCACCACGGCCTCGCACGCGGCGTCCGCTTCCGGCGATGTCGCATCCCATGGTCCGTGGGCCGCACAAAGGGCGAAAAGGGCCGAAAAAAGGCGTGCGGAGGATTTAAACAGCCATAGTAAACACATGGCCGTGGCTGAAAAAAGTGGTGCCATTTATGTAAACATATGGCTGTGGTTCAAAAAAGTGGTGCCATTCATGTAAACACGTGGCTGTGGCTCAAAAAAGTGGTGCCATTTATGTAAGCATATGGCTGTGGTTCAAAAAAGTCGTGCCATTGATGTAAACACATGGCTGTGGCTCAAAAAAGTGGTGCCATTTATGTAAACACATGGCTGTGGCTCAAAAAAGTGGTGCCATTTATGTAAACATATGGCTGTGGCTCAAAAGAGTGGTGCCATGTATGTAAACATATGGCTGTGTCTTAAAAAAGTGGTGCCATTTATGTAAACACATGGCTGTGGCTCAAAAAAGTGGTGCCATTTATGTAAACATATGGCTGTGGCTCAAAAAAGTGGTGCCATTTATGTAAACACATGGCCGTGGCTAAAAAAGTGGTGCCATTTATGTAAACATATGGCTGTGGCTCAAAAAGTGGTGCCATGTATGTAAACATATGGCTGTGTCTCAAAAAAATGCAATTTATGTAAACATATGGCTGTGGCTCAAAAAAGTCGTGCCATTGATGTAAACACATGGCTGTGGCTCAAAAAAGTGGTGCCATTTATGTAAACACATGGCTGTGGAACAAAAGAGGGTGCCATGTATGTAAAAACTGTATCTATGGCTGTGTCTCAAAAAAGTGGGGCCATTTATGTAAACACATGGCTGTGGCTCAAAAAAGTGGTGCCATTTATGTAAACATATGGCTGTGGCTCAAAAAAGTGGTCATGTATGTAAACATATGGCTGTGTCTCAAAAAAGTGGGGCCATTTATGTAAACACATGGCTGTGGCTCAAAAAAGTGGTGCCATTTATGTAAACACAGTGGCTCAAAAAAGTGGTACCATGTATGTAAACATATGGCTGTGTCTCAAAAAAGTGGGGCCATTTATGTAAACACATGGCTGTGGCTCAAAAAAGTGGTGCCATTTATGTAAACACATGGCTGTGGCTCAAAAAAGTGGTACCATGTATGTAAACATATGGCTGTGTCTCAAAAAAGTGGGGCCATTTATGTAAACACATGGCTGTGGCTCAAAAAAGTGGTGCCATTTATGTAAACACATGGCTGTGGCTCAAAAAAGTGGTACCATGTATGTAAACACATGGCTGTGGCTCAAACAAGTGGTGCCAAAATGGCACCAAAAGGTAAATGGATCCAAAGACTGAAACCTGCGTAACCGTAGCTCTTTAATTTGAGCCATACCCATAAAACAAAAACATGGACGCAAAAGAAGATCCTATAACATAAATGTGTTTGTTCTTTTGACCGGAAGTACGGTACTCTTTTTTGTTTTCCATTCGCCTATGGCCCAGAAACGCAAAAACATAGGCTGATGCATTTTGGAGACTTTTGCAACAACAAAAACCTGTCCTTGAAAGAAGAAGGGGCGATGTCAGAGGTCACGGGATCAATTTACTCTGGTGGGGTCCAGTGAAAGTGCCACTTTTGGACCCTCCCAGAGTGGAAATGGAGGAACCCCTGTACCCTGACAATCCTTCCAGAAGCGACCGAACCAAGAGTTCACTGTTCACTCTCCTGAAAAAGCTTGACATGGAACGGGGGGGAAAAAGAGATGGAGAGGTTGCTAGGCCAAAAAAAGAGATGACATTTGGGACTATTACCCCATCAGAATCTACTTGTTGGGGAAGTGACTGAAAGGGAAGGAAATTAATGGTGAACATTTCTATGTTTAAAGGTGAGGCTGCTGTTTTCTTTTACTTACTTGTCTTTGTAGAGTTCTTTAAAACGGGACATCCCGTCAGTCAAAATCAGCCAAGCATTCTGCTTACTCTTGGTTTAACAACTTTGACAGTTTCCAAGTGCTATCCAAGTCAGACAGTGGAGTTTTAACTGACCACTTGAGGGGTGACGTTGATAAGGGGCGTTATGTTAAGACCAAGCTGGACCAACAGTTCAGCTTAGTTTGAAGCGGTGATGACCAAAAGCGACCTTGGACCACAGCGGCCGCATTCAGGCCACTCCAAGCGGAAAGCCAGGGCGTGGATCCGCTGTTGGGGCGTGGCTCAACGCCGCCCAGGACTTCGAGGACTTCGAGGCGATCAAAAGAAGCAGCCGAGCAACGGCGGAGTTTTTGCTCCTTGCTCGACGGCTTTTTCTGTAAGCCCGAATTACAAGCCACAAGTAAGCCCTGAGTGAAGCCCCCACTCAACTCCCAATTCACTCGCAGTTGAAACCCCTATAAACTTTTGCGTCACGCGAAACCCCAGACCGTCTGACGCCTGGACAACATCCCAGCCGTTGAAAAAACGGGAAAAAGCCGCCTCCAAGCTGGAAGCGTCCAATGGAACCTGCTTCTTTCCTGAGGGCAGGGCGCGATTCAAGCTGCAGACTGCGCCGCACATTGCCCAAGGCAAAGCTTGGGAACACCAAGGATGAGACTGGCCGTGCCGAACCCACCCCCCAAGGCCGCCACTCATCTCAGCTAGCCAGCAGCACGCCAGCAGAGATTCCTGGCAGCTGGAGGCTCAAGAGGGACATCCGCTTTTGGGTGGCCTTTGCCTTCTTCCCTGGCTGCACCGGAACGTCATAGGCTCAATGAAAATTGGGCGGGCACATCTGAGCGGATTACAAATTTTCACCAACCTGAATCAGGTGGTTGGGGCTATTCCCCACATAAACCACCATTTGGGGTGAGGTCGTGTGAGGTCGTGATAATTCACCCAGGTACATGGGTACATGGCAACAAGGGGTACCCAAAATGGAACCTTTGCAAATGGAAACCAAGACTAAAACCTGCGTAACGCTATGGTGGGAGGGATGGACCCGGGGCATCCGCAAACCTGACCTCAGCTCCCGTCGCGCCCCGGCCTCCGACACCAAGCCCCGCAGCAGCTCTTCACAGGCGTTGGCCTGCTGAGCGTCACGTCCCTCGGGTGCCAAAATGGGTCCTCTTGCTTTACAAGGCTTGGTGGTAGCAAAAAGCATTTGGCTTGTTTTTGGTGGCACACCCCTCCTAAAATTCTAAAAATGAATAGGGGGCTGGTTGCCGAAAATTGCTCCAAACATGAAGCATTGCACCACAAAAAGTGTGAACTCAAGAGCCCCTGCTTGGCCCATTCCAAGAAGCCGTCTAGGAAAGCTGGCGACATGGGCCCACTCCACGTCTAAGGAACCACCAGCCCAGCCAAGAAGTTGGGACAACTACTAGCAAATACAAGCAACAAGAAATGTGTTCGTTGCCAAACATGTCCTCCTCTGTGAAGAGCATGTCTCGTTTTCTCAAAGCCCTTTTGTTGTCCCTCAGCTTCAATGGTTGGTTCTGCAATGACAAGATGGAAAAAGCAATAGCAACCGACTCCAACCCCCTCCCCACCCCACCACTCCACACGCTACCAACCAACCCTACCAGCCTACCAACCCTAGACCCTAGCGCCTTGGGCGCCTTTTCAGCAAGCTCGCCATGCACCCGCTCCGCCAATGCGAGCAAACGCTCGTCCGCCTCATAGCATATAGCATCGCTTTCGGGGATGTCGCTGGAAAAAACACCGCGACACTCCTGGCCAGGAAGCTGCGTAGCATCTCTCAATCGATTGAATTTGCTGCAAACAGCCACGGCTTGCCCTGTCTCTCCCAAGTCGAAACCAAGTTGCATCAGACTAGGTAACCCGATCGTCTGAGGCGGCGACGGGGCAAAGCTCCACAGGCCTCAGCAACGTGGAGGGGAGCAGCAGCGGGGGACCCGAGAAGGGCCGATCAACTCAAACCAACCATGTGACAACATTCTCAAACAAGTTAACGCCTTTCATTCTTCATATGATCGATGTGTCAAGGAAAGCGAGCAATGCGAGAAGAAATTCCGCTTTGCTTGTTATAAAAATTTCACGTCGGAAGCTCTTAGTAGAGAATTTGCCCTGCCCGGTCACTTGGGCCGTCGAGGTAAAAATTCCATCCCAACGCACTTGCAAGAACTCGAAGACACGGACGAGAGGAGAAAACGGGAGAGCCCAAAGGGGCAGCGCCTGACAAGCAGTGAAGTGGTTAGCCTTCCACCCTCCTGCTCTTGCTGGGAACCCACTCCCAGAAGACAGGGCGAAAACTGCCGCATGGATCATGCCCCCCATGCGTTCTAGATCCGGTGAGTCCGATCTACATTTCATCAGGCACAAATGTGTTTTCTATGTACCACACTCCTCGTCTTGCTCGAAACTGGGTCGGGCAATCAAGGCTAGAAAGCACCATCAGGGGCTCGAGCTGCGCAATGACTTGGTCTCCTGGTGACCACATGTCATAAATGGCGGACGGGATTACAAAGCGGTCACACCGCGCGGGTAGCACCTCGAACTCCCGTTGCGGTTTGACTCGCAGTCCGTAGCAAAGCGGGGGTCATGACCGAGGTGCCCTCCTGCTGACGGTGCTTGATGGCCGCCAAGCCAGCACATCCTATCCTGCCAAAGATGCCCTGCTCGAGGAAGTTGGCCATGCCATACACTTTGGAAGCTGCTCCCGGAGATAGCCGCTGCTGCGTTTCCATGTCATCCAGAAAGGAACCAAACTTCTCATCACCACGCCCTTGCTCCTCAAGGAAGCGAAGTGGCGCGTCAGGCCTAGGAAGGCGCCCATTTCCATAGGCTGCTTCTTCCCAACAGCTCGTACAGTATGTCGAAAGCATGCTGACCACTGCCCTTAGCCGATCTCCAAGCGACCACGTTGGCATCGTCAAAGTACATGCTGACAAGCGTGACCACTAACCGTCTGGCCAAAGCCTCAACCAAAGGACTGTAGCGGTTGAAGCTACTAACGCCCAAGGCAAGCCTGATCTGCCGCTGTGGGTTCCCGTTCGGGAAATCATGGTTCGAGGATGACCCTGAAGGAGCCACTTGGCCTGGACACCATATGGCTGGAGGTGTCGCCGTCCCGCTGAAGCCGAAGACGAAGATCGTGTGGGGGAAGCGACCACATGTGGACGACGAGGGCGATGTGGATCCTGGGGCGAGCTCTTCGGGGCAACCAAGGACCGAGCCGGCCCCCGATAGGGGCGCCGCGTTCAGAGATGTTGGCCTCACTGCTCTCCTTTTTGTTGTTGGCATCACTGCTCTCCTTATAGTTCTCAGCTCTTGGGCAGATGTCAGCTACCCAATGGGCTTGATCGTGGGCCTCCTGGCGGTAAGGGCGGATACCCCAGCAAGTTGTCGGAGGTTTTCAGCGGATGGGAGCAGCACAACCAGGCCAATCCTTGAAGCCCGGAAGTTCTCTTGGAGCAGAGTTTGAAGGACGGCACCAGAGCCCAGCCGTTTCGTTTGGTACCTAGATGCATCATTGTCCAATCTTCGGGCAAGAAGCGAATCATCGACAAAGCCGACGCTCAGTCTGAGCTCTCCGGCGACCTGGATGCTGTGACCGTCCGAATCGCCACTGCCTTAGATGGGTGGTCACTCCAGCCCAGCTGCGCTTCAACTCCCGCAGCGCCCCCAGCGACTGCTCGCGCAAGCTCCTGTCGCTCTCCGCTGCTCGCATACATGACTCAAAGTGCTCGTCCGATAGCCAACCAACAGCGGCAATGCTGCCTTAAGATCCTCCAGCATAGGAAGCTTGAAGCCTTCGAAGACATGTGCCGGGAAGAGCTTCCTGAAGGTCAGGATGATGCTCTCCTGTGCGAACAGCAGGGATGGCAGCGCCTGCACCACTCGGCCCCGGCTGGCCAGCCCAAGGTCAGAAAAGCCCTGCGAGAGATACAGTCGTACGCACTCCGCCCGTCCAACGAGACTATCGTGGTGTCCGGCCGCAGCTCCAACTCAGTGCGAAGCAGGGCTGCCAGCGCGTCCGTGCCAGCGCGCGCCTGCAACGCGTACTGGAATGGCTGCGTGGCAGCGTCGAACACGTTAGCCCACTGCCTGGCAAGGACGCGCGAGATCAGCCTCCGGAAGGTATCTCCAGTCGCAATGCCGCGGACGCCCCCATTGGGTTTGCTGAGGGCCGTGAGGCGGGCCAAAGCAAGGGCCGCGACGACTTCGGACGGCACTTCCGCTCTGGCCAAGCAGGTGCCCGCGTACGCGAGCAGTTCCAAACCCTCTGCGTCCTGCAGCAGCACTTGCAGATGCTCCGCGCGCATGCCTGACAGGCCAGGCGCGCTGCCTCGCTTGCTGGTGCGCAAGGCCGCAGCTAGGGCATCAGGAGTGATGCGTGGCAAAGCGTCGGGGGTGAACGCCAGCACGTCGCTGGGCATGTGGTCTCGTGGCTCAGGGGGCCGACGCTCGGGGTCGGTGAGCGCCTCCCAAGTCGCCTCAGTGCCGGGCGCAAGCTCCGCAGCAGTGAGGAGCTGGCGCGCGCGCGAGACTTCCCCCTTGCGGACGCGGGCGCAGGCTGCCTGCATGCGGCGTTCGTCATCTGCTGCACCACCCGCCACAGCGCGCGAGTTCGCTGCGCTTCCACGTGCTGCCCGCAACAAGGCGAGCCAGTCGCCTCGTTGGAAAGCGACCACTCTATCCAAGAGCGCCTGCCTCCCCTCTGGCCCTTTTTGCCCAGCGCGCGCAAGCAGCATGCGCGGGGCCAGTACAAAAAGCTTCCAAGCCCGTGCGCAGGCGGCGGGGTCGCCGGCCCTCGGCGCGTCATGGGCGGCACGGACTTGGCGCAAGGCCTGCACCAGCGCAGCACGCAGCGCCGAGCGCAGAAAACCCGGCACATCCTGCAAAGTGGCGACCGGATGACGGAACTCCGTCGCGAGATCAACATCATCGAGCGCGCGCCACGCGGCAGCGGACGGCACGCGGCGCACTGGGTTGGCGCTGGGCGGCGAGGCGGGGGAACCCTCAGTGACAGAGGCCGTGTCTCTCTGTACTCCCGGGGCCTCCGCTCGGGGGCTGGCTCGCGCCCCACGCCGTCTACGCCGGCCGGCTCGTTGAGCGGGCGCAGTTCGGGCACCTTCCTCCCACATCCGCCGGACTTCTGACGCGAGAGTATGGGCCGCATTGAGGGCTTGGTGACCCCCATAAGCCTCCATCAGCACTGCCTGCACGACTGCGGGTACATACCCCTCCGCATCGCAGCTGAAAAAGAGCGCTGCCGCCAATGGCACGCTCACGGGCGGCAACCGGCCCAGCGCACGCGCGCGAGCGAGGGCCGGAGCGAGCTCAGGCTCAGTGGCCTCTCCCGCCGCGACCTCGGCCTCAGCTGCTTGGTGCGCCATTCGTGCCAAAAGCTGCGGGTCCACGGGCGGCCCGTCACGCAGGGTCGCAACGATAGCGGCCCAGGTCGCGCCTGTGCCGGGGGCGGACCGCCACGCCGCGTCTGCCTCGGGGGCAAGATTGCCCGCAGCCGCGCGCAGCAAGGGAACGTAAAGCCATGACAGCCTCACCCCAGGCGCTGCAGTAGGAGGGCCCACTCCGTGCCAGTGCGCCGGCGCCGCCGGGGGAGTGAATCCTGGCGTAGGCGCAGTTGGAGCGACTTCGCCCGGCGCCCGTGGCGACGCAAAAGGCGTCGTAGCACTGAGCGTGTCGGTCAGCGTGTCTGCCTCGGATGCGCCTGGCGAAGGCGGAGGCTCCAGCTCTCGCACCACGGGGATCTCCGACGTGAGCCCCATCTGCGCCAGCGCGTGCAGGGCACGCTGCCGTCGGGCATCCTGGTTGGGGCTTGGGTGCAAAGCCTCCCCGACTCGGAAAGCCGCCCACGGGTTGGTTCGACGGCGCTTGCGTGCTCCCAGCAACACACCCCGACCCTCCCGCAGCCGCTTGAAAAAACCCGTGCTGGCCACTGCCGAACCGAGAGACTGGACAAACTCAAGGCACTGGGCAACGAGAAAAACCGGGCGTGCTGAACCTCTAGCACTTTCACTGTGTGGAAACCACTCAGCGCTGGCGGAGGGCGGCCTCCACCGCTGCAGCTGTGGCCTGCGCAACTGCGCCCGCAAGCCGCTGGTCTCGCTGCTGACGGCCTTGGTCGCCACCTCCTTTGCCCTTGCCGGGGCCTCTGCGGTCCCTGCGGCCTCGCGGCCTCCCAGGAGGACCCGCGCCCCGGTTGCTGCCCTTGCCAGCCTTGCCCTTGTCGCCCCCATTGCCTCCGCCCCTGCCGCTACCCGCGCGCCGGCCATCTCCCCGCTGCGAAGCGGGCTCGCCCGGCGGAGGGCTGATCGGGCTCCGGGAGCGAGAGCGCCCACGGCTCCGGCGAAGGGGGGTTCTGGAAGCCTCTCTGGGCTCGTCTTCGTCCTCGGAACCACCACGGGCCGGCGGGCCGTCTGCCAGCGCCACAAGAACAGCCGCCGCGCCTTCCAGGAGGTGTGCTGCAGCCTCCTCGGTCCAGCCCGGCAAAGCCTGACTGTGCACCAGGCTCTGGATGCGCCGCACGGCAATGCACGGCTCGCATGCCCCTTCCTCAGCCACCCGGTAGCGGCAGTCGCGGCACCTAGCCATGGCCTCTCAAAGAAAAAGGTGTGAGACTTACGCGTCGGCTGCGGGTAAAACGGCTGCGGGGAGCATGCGTGAAGGGAGCGTTCTCCGCAGGGAAGCACTAACAAACCGAAAGGCTCGTGCCCCCCCCCGCCCCCTTCCCTCGTCGTGGCGTGGGTCACCGTTCCGCTGAAACGTGCGCCTCCGTGGGCGGCGGCCTCCCTCCACGGCGGCGTGTGCCCGTACCACGCGCGAGCGCGTTGTGTTGCGACCCGGCCGGTGCTGTTGCCGGAAAGCGCGTGGCCTCCCGCAGCAATTGGCACAGCAGGTCCTCGGCGGGGAGGCCGGCCTGCGCAGCCAGCCCCCGCAGCTCGGCAGGCCCGCCCGCAGACACACACGCGAGCACTGCCTCTGCCGCTGCATGCCACGTCGGCCGAGCATGGCCGAAGCGCAGCCGTGAGGCCGGCATTGCCGAGAAGAAAACCACCGTGCCCGCAACGCCGAGCCCGGCACCCAACAAGAACCAGCCCCAGCAAAGGCAGCACGGCCCCCATCCGGACGGCGAGCTGCCAGTGCAAACCAGGGCGGCGTGGGCAAGGGCCTCCTTGCAAGTTGGGAGTGCGGCGAGCGCAGGCAGCGCCTCGCCCGCCAGCTGTTTGCCCCATTGCCATATCCACAACGCTGTTTGCAGCGCAGCCATACAGAAGAGGCGCGGCGGGAGGCCACACCAGAAACAAAATCGCCCCACGCCGTCTACGCCGGCCGGCTCGTTGAGCGGGCGCAGTTCGGGCACCTTCCTCCCACATCCGCCGGACTTCTGACGCGAGAGTATGGGCCGCATTGAGGGCTTGGTGACCCCCATAAGCCTCCATCAGCACTGCCTGCACGACTGCGGGTACATACCCCTCCGCATCGCAGCTGAAAAAGAGCGCTGCCGCCAACGGGCGGCAACCGGCCCAGCGCACGCGCGCGAGCGAGGGCCGGAGCGAGCTCAGGCTCAGTGGCCTCTCCCGCCGCGACCTCGGCCTCAGCTGCTTGGTGCGCCATTCGTGCCAAAAGCTGCGGGTCCACGGGCGGCCCGTCACACCACATTCAGGGGCGGGACAACATCCAGCTCGGCATCAGCAGCCGCCAGCAGAGCCCCCGTCCTGGGGCGCACCCTGAAAAGCCGGAAGAAATCGCGCGGTCCAGCCGGAGATGCCAGAAGCGGCAACTCATCCAAAGAAAGCCGCACATCGGGAGTGGTACCCTGCCCAAGCTTGAGCCTTGCTGCTGCCGCCACTCTACGCCTGCACCACATCCCTCTACGCTGCTCAAAACACCTGTGACAACCAACCACGGTGCACCTGCCCAGCGCAAAAACCGGTCACTCCACGGAACCCCAAAGAATCTGCGCCTGGGTGGTCTGCACGGAGGCAGGCGCTAGCGTATTGGGCTCCTATTTCTCCTTGCAAAGCTTGGTACAAAAAGGTGCTAGATTTGCAAAGCAAAACACGCATCAACGTAGCACCCCCCTTGAAGGCAGGTGGGTTTGGTGCGTGAAACCTAATTAATGGCTATAGCGCGCAAGGCCACCCGCAACGTGTGAACGCCGTCCCTTCGGCGGACGCGCTCTCACTTTCACACTGGTGCCGCGCGGGCCTGCCCGCAACGGTAGCAGTTTTTTTGTTTTTTTTGTTTTTTTTTCCGCTCCTTTTTCCGTGCAGCGAGGGTGAGACATGTTGTTTTTCGTGCAAGCAGGGTGAAGCGCTTTCGGCGACAAGGGCGGAGGAGCCTTCCCCGCCGTCGTGCCGCCACGGCCCGGGGCCCCTCAGCCGGCCCGCAGCGGCAGCCGGCTGGCTTCCTCAGCCTCGCCGAGGCGTGCGGCCGCCAGCACCTCGGGGCAGGGCGGCGCGGTGCCATCCAAGGCGTCCAGGCCCGCTCCTGGCAGGCCAGCCAGAGTGGCAGCCAGCGCCCTCTGCGCCGCAACGGCCATGATGCCGGACCAGCGCTGGTGGAAGGCCTGCACAGCCGAGGCCCGCAGCCACTGAGGCCGCTCCCTCGCCTTGGCACGGGCTAGGGCGCGCAGCAACTCCCTCGCCTCGCCGTTCCACCTGCCACCAACCTCGACGCCGAAGACAACGAGGCGGCACCGCCGCGCAGCAAGCAGCTCCGGGTAAGTTGTCTCCCGCTTACGCCGGGCCGCCTGCTCCAGCACCCCCCCGGCTTCTCTGGCGCTGCGGCCCCTGGGCTGGCCGTCCCTCCCGATCGGGCTCACGAACGTGGTGTCGATGGCGACCTGGGCGCCATGCCAAACCGGCAATGCCGACGCCAGGATCTCGATGCACCGGGCATCGGACACCGGGACATCAACGTTCATCTCAGCCACGCGGACGTGCATGGCCACCCGCCCCCCCGCTTCGCGGCAGCGCCCGCTCCAGGGGGACAGCCCTTGTCCGCAGCACACCAGACGTCGGGCAAGCAGCGACATGGTCCCCCAAAGCATCTGCGGGGCGCCCGCAGCGGCAGGCGCGGGCAGCTGCGGGCAGTGGCATGCGGAGGCGGCGAAGCAGGACAATGCGGAACAGGTCGCTCGGCAGCCGAAGCTCCGCGGCGGTTGGCAGAACATGCAGGGCTCTCCCCGCCTGTGGCCCCGCCTGCGACAACAGCAGCGCGCGCGACGCAAGGTCAAGGTCTGAAAACAGCGTATCGCGCGCCGCCTCGTCGGTCAGCGAGGTGGCCTCTTTTTGCCAGCCGCGGAGGAAGTCTCCGGGCTCACCAGGCCCTTGGCCCGGCGCCGCTCCATCCCATAGCCCTTGCCACGTGGGCCTGTGGAAGCCCGGTGGCAGCGTAGATGCCGCCTGGACGGCCTGGGCCACGCACGGCAGCCCACCACCCCCCTCGTTCAGCGCAGCGAGGAGGTCCGCCCCAAGCGCCGGCAGACGTGCCCGGAGGACCGGGAGGCAGTCGGCCCAGGACGCCCAATGCGCCGCAAAGCGCTCGCGGTGCGCCGCTCGCAAGCCAAGGCCGCCATGCACCAGAGGCAACTGCGCTCGCCGCAGCTGTAGCTCGCCCAACCGGCACCCTCCAGCGCCGGGCGGCCACCAGGCCCATCCCCGGCGAGCAAGCGGCTCAAGCAAGCGGCGAGGGCGTCGTCGTGGCCCGCAGCATACGCAGCTGTGTCAGCCGGGGGCAATGCTCTCAGCAAGTAATTGCACCGCGGCCGCGCGCAGTATAGGAGCACCAGCCACGCCGCCTGCAAGTCCGGCACACAGGGGATGCGGTCGAGCAGCTGTTGTTGCTCCGCGCGTTTTTGGCGCAAATGGGCCCGGACGAAGGCGGCATGGCCCACCGGAGTGCCCAGAACAACCAGGCCGCGCCGCTCAGGCGGGAGCGTCCAGGCGCCAACCCACAGGTCGGCCCCGCCCGGCCCCTGCAGTGCATGGACGCCAGCCGGCTCCTCGCCAGCCGCATTCCAAACGCGCGTCTTGCCGAGGTGCACCTCTATGCCCGCATGCTCCTGCAAAACCACTCGGGCATTGGCAACCGCGTGTACCCGTTCTGGCTGACACACAGCGTAGACGTCATCGAGGTAAGCGAAGACGGTCTCTCCGGGGAGCAATGCGGCGGCAGCTGCCACCAGCGCCGGATGCTGCCCGAGCGCGTAGAGAGCTGGCATCAGCGGGTCTCCTTGTTCGCCCCCTTCCGCCTGGGCGATGTCGTGCGCCACGCCCGCAGCGTCATACCAGAGGTACGTGCTGTGCTCCGCGTAGAAGAGGCGGGCGAAGGGGAGCAACGGGGCGAGCGCAGTGTCACCCGCGAGGCCCCCCAACATACTTGCCCGGTGGACGTGGTCATACGCCCCGACACCGTCGATGCTGACCACCGTCGCGCGCGGATCCCTTTCACACAGGGCGCGGACGGCTCGGGCAGCAGCCTCCGTTCCGGCCCGAGTCCCGAGGGCGAACTGGAAGGGCCGGCAAGCTGTGTCGAAGGCGGCGGAAAACTGCTGCGCCAGCGTCCGGGCCACGAGTCGGCGGAAGGTGTCCCCCATCACCAGGCCGCGGACTCGACCGTTCGGCTTGCGCAGCGCCACCATGCGGCCCAGGCGAAGCGCCCGGGCGATGGTGTCGGGAACGTCCCCTAGCGCGAGTCTTTGCGCCGCATGGTGGAGCAGCTGCATGTCCTCTTCCGTCTCCAAAAGCAAGCGCAGATGCTCATTGGTGCAGCCCGACGGTCCAGGGGCCGCGCCGCGGCGCGCACGGCGCACGTTGCTGACGAAGGCGCCCCACGACAGCCGCACTGGCTCGCTTGGCTGGTGTTGGAGGACGGCTTCAGGGACCGGCACTCGCGGGACTTGCGGTCTGCGGGCGGGGGTCCCGGAGCTCCTCATTGCCTGGCGCCAGCGGCTCCGCCGTCAGCGCCCGAGCTGCAGCCGAGAGTTCGCCCAAGTGAGCCAGGGCCGCAGCCCGCTCACCCCTCGCTTCAAGCGAGTCGGGCGGGGGTCGGCCGGATGTGACCCCAGCCGGGGCTTGCGCCGGTTGCAGCAACTGGGCCCACTCGCCCGCCTTGAACAAACGCACCCTCTGTTCCAGGTCCGCAGGGGCGATCCGTGCTTGGCCGCGCGCCCGGGACAGCAGCATCCTCGGAGCAAGCATGAACAACTTCCACCCCGCTGTTTCCTGCGCGCGTGCGTCCCCCGGCGCATCCCGGATCAGCCTAAGGCCGGCGCGCAACGCGAAAGCGAGGAGGCCGCGCAGCCAGCCCGGGACCCCCTGCAGCGTCAACGTGCAAACGCGGAGTGCAGCAGCAAGGTCGATGTCGTTCAAGGCGTCCAGTCCTCGCTGCATTGCCGCCTCGGCCACATCCACCTGGTTGCGGGCGCCGCCCCTGGCACCCCTTCGCCGACCCTGTTGCACGCGCCGTGTGGGCAAGCTGCCTTCGCCTGGCTCCACCTTCGGCGTTGCCTCCACACTCGGGTGAAGTTCCGGTCGCGTGGAAGAGACTAGGCGGAAGGCGTCTGCGGAGCGCAGGAGCTGCGCCGCCGCCTCCTGGCCAGCAAAGGCCTCAACCAGCGTCTCTTGCACCGCCGCGTGGAAGCACCCATCAGCTTCGACGAGGGAAGAAGCGATGGCCGCAAGCGGCAAGGACACGGCGCGACTGGTTGTGTCCGGTAGCCGCTCGGCCGCCTGATGCGCCCCCAGCCCGAGACGGACGGCGTCTACATCTGCTGGGGCCGCCTCCTGCAAGTGTTGCACCATGGGCAGCCACCCCGGCCACGTTGTCTGCTGCGTCCACTCCTCAAAAGCAGTGCGGGCCAAGGTGCCGGCGGCGGCGTGGAGCAAGGGCACGTGCAACCAGGAATTGCCCCGAGTGGAAACAGCGCCCGACGGAGGCCCGCGTGTCCACCAAGAGGCGGAGCGGGGCGGGCTAAAGGAGCGTGGGGGAGAGGCGGGCGCGTAGCCCGGCGTCACGGCGCCAGGCTGGCCCGGGGCGGCCTCTCCACCAATCGGCCCCTCGGGCTCGTCAACGCGGGGCGTCTCATCGGGCAACGTGGCCGCTTCAGACGAGGGCACGCTCACTGTGGCTAGTGGGAGAGACATTGCCGGGCCTGCGCCACCCCCGAGCGCGGGAACATCGCCTGAGGCATCACTCCAAAGGCTGGGCGTGCGCCAGCCCATCGGGCCGGCGGGTCCGGGCACTGATATGCCCGCTCTGGACAGGGCGGCCGCCGCAAACGCACGCTGCGTCACCAACTGATCGGCCTCCCCGGGCCCCGGGTTTTTGGCCTCTCCGACTCGGCAGCCCGCCCAGGGGCCGCAATGCGCACGCACACGTCGGGCAAAAAGTGCAGCAGCCGCCCCCAATCCCCAGCCCCAACACACCCGACCCCCCTCCCTGCGCGCTTTTTGCATCCACCGAGCAAGCGTCACGGCCGCGAATAGCAGCCGTCCGGCCGCTCGAGGCAGCCAATTGCTAAAAAACACGACCCTACGGTCTCGCCTTCGCGCGCAAGCTGTAGGGCTGGGTGAAGCTTGGGCCTCCTCAGCGGCGCCCCTCCGCTGCCAGGATCGCCTCAGCAGCCTGGACCAGCCGCCGCTGGAGCTGCGGGCCAGAACGTGCACCGCGTTTGCCTGCTTGCCCGACGTCTGGTGTGCTGCGGACAAGGGCTGTCCCCCTGAAGCGGGCGGTCGCGCGCGTCTGCCGCGAAGCGGGGGGGCGGGTGGCCATGCACGTCCGCGTGGCTGAGATGAACGTTGGTGTCCCGGTGTCCGATGCCCGGTGCATCGAGATCCTGGCGTCGGCATTGCCGGTGTGGCATGGCGCCCAGGTCGCCATCGACACCACGTTCGTGAGCCCGATCGGGAGGGACGGCCAGCCCAGGGGCCGCAGCGCCAGAGAAGCCGGTGCAGTTTTCAGCGTGCCCGTGGAAATCCGTAGCAGTCTGGATGCTGAGTTGCGAGGCGTGTCAAGAGCAGCCTAAGAAGCGTTGTTCTTGCACAAACCAAAGGTATGGAGCAACAGCTCATCTGGAATCCAAGCTGGCAAGAGGATCGGCCCTGGAGCCAAGCTGAGGCACTTGGAGGTGTGTGTCCTACAGGAAGCTGTGATATGTGGAAAGCTCGCGACCGAAAACCCATGAATTTTTTTTGACCAGCGGTGATGTGCGGGAGGCTCTGCCGTCACTTGGGGTAGCCTGCATAGAAAGCGTGCCTGGGGCACTCGAGGCGCACCAAAACTGCGGGTTGCGCACCCCTGGAAAACCGATGATGCCAGCTGGTGACTTGCACCACCGCCCCGCCAACCACAGCTACATGTAAGTCTGTGGAGCGTCGGCTCACATCGATGTTCAGCGGCCCTTGTTTCTGCGTAGGGTCGAGCGTCACGACGCAAGCAGAAAGTGTAACAGCCGCCTGCCAGTCACACTCGCGAGGGCGAGCCATGCGTCTAGCGAGCTCCCTTGTAGCATGCCGAACATCCCGTCGATCTGCTGACAAATACATCGCACTGCCCACGGCTGAGCGATATTTGGCAGTTCGCTCGCCATCCAGTTCCGCTTTCTGAGTGAGGTCTAGTCGTCTGAAAGGCACTTGCGACTTGTCCCCGGGTTGCAACCCAAGGGCTGCAATGACATTGTGGGCATGTTTTTTGTTTTTTTTTCCCATCTGGGACTATGGCGTCCTCAAGACGAATCTTGGTACGGCCCAGCACCTCAACTGCGATGCCTTGGCTCTCGCCTCAATTTCACAGTGCTTCGGGATTGCCTCATCAACCAAGTAGTTGATTTGGTTGTCTGGGCCTACGCACCGAATGTCATCGTGGTGAAGCAAGGTGACATGCGTGCGGTTGTAGTGATACACGCATTGAACTCGAAGTGGGGTCGGAGCTTGCCGAGCACTTCTTTAAGTTCATCCCTGTAAACACTGCTGGCTGTCCAACGGCCATAAAGGTTTCCGTCAAGCCGAAACCAAATGTCACGAAAGCGCGTCTTGTACAGCTCCCGCTCTGCCTTTGAAAGTTGGTCGGACCACTCAACGAAGATGTCCCACCACTCTGGCGGCGCTCCAATGTCACCGGCTTTCCTTGCTGAGCCCCACGCGTCCCGAACAGGAATGCGGCAATTATGTTTAAAGTTCGCATGCTGTAACCCTTGCGACCTCAAGCAGGAATGCGCGTCGGGCGTGGGCGTGGGAACAAACACGTTCATGTTTTGTTCCTGCTCAGGACTGTATCTGGCTTTGACATCCGCGCAGGTGAACCTGCGCTTGCAGATGCATTTGTCTACCCATTTGCCGTTGAACAATGTCAGTGACGTTGCTCATTCTCTGCAACGCAAAGGGGTTCTCAGCCTCAGTCGCCTTGCCCCATTTGGAAACAAGATCCCAAACTTCCATTTCAGTGAGGCGGCCAAAACGGTTGACCTAAGTTGGACTGGCCAGCAGCGACACGCCCCTCAGTAAGGACTCGGCAAACGAAAGCTGGGCTGCAAAGGAGGGCAGGGCAGACCACCGAGCGACCAGAGCTGCAACAACGGCCGGGCGTAGGACGGCGCAGCCTCCCGGGAGCGGGACCGAGCAAGGAGGCGGATGAAGCTTGCAGCCTCCTCACTCCAGCGGCCAGCGACCTCGAGCGCGAGGACGACCAGCCGGCAACGGTTCCGCAGCAGTTCGGGATAGACACGCCTTCCGCAACCGCGCCTCAACAAGAGCGGCGCCCCGCACGGCGGCGGGGTTGGCCGGTAGAGTCCAGGGGCGAGACCAAAGTGGTGTCGACAGCCAGCTGGGCACCGCCATGCAAGGACAATTCATTCGCAATGACCTCAAGGCGCCGGTCATCGACGTGGTCAACCACCAGGTTGGGATAGGCCAAGTGGGAACACGCTGCACGGTGGTCGCCAAAGGAGTCCAAGAACGGCGATGGCACCGGCAAGTGTTTTCGGTGATGGGGAGTGGGAGCCGGAGGCGCCGAAGAAGGACGCTCCGGCAAAGCGCCCGCCAACACATCCTGCCAAGTAGGGGGCTCCCAGCTAGGGTCCGCCAGCACAAGGGCCGCCGCGGCTACAGCTCGCAGGGAGGGGGCATGGGCCTCAGGCAGGCTCGGCAGGGCCGCATGAAGAAGCGAAGCCGTTTGACACACCGCTGCCCGCGGCCATCCGGCACGCCCTGCGTGGTGATCGCTTTCTGGCAGCTTTCGCAACTTTTGACCCTTTGGATGTGGAAGGCTACTTTCCAGCCCGCGTGGCTTTCTATTCCTGAATGCTTGGCCGCCTTCGCGTGCCTTTCCACTTCGTGCTGGACGCGCGTGGTCGGTGCGCTGAATAGCGCGCCGCATGGCGCAGCACCCACCGTCGAGCCTCGTGACAGCCTTGCCCTGGCACGCCAGCGCCAGGAACATGCGTGCCCAGAACTAGGGTCTCGGTACTTGTCGCCTTTTGGACTAGGTTGCATGTCAGCCGTTGCCACCTCGCTTCACCAGATAGCTGGCCCACAGTGGCGAAAGTGCAAAAACAACGCACGAAATTGCAGGAATTCGAACTTTTGTCAAGCTGGGACCCTGAACTTGGTGGGGTGGGGAGGACGGTGCCAAAGCGCCGGCATGGTCGCCCCCTTCGGGGAAACACGGCGCGCGAGACAGGATCAGCAAATAGACCTGCCTGATCAGCGGCGTCGAACACAAACGCACGGGTGTAGTCGCCAAAGTCTGCACCTTGGGTGCGCAGATCAAGGCGCGAGAGGCTGGAAGCCTGGGCCGCAGCACGCACGCTAGGCGCACGCTGTCCGCCCGCAGCGAGCAGAACTGCCAAGTCGCCGGCGACGACCGGGTGCCGGTCTTGGATCATGGCCAAGGTGTCAGCCCAAGATGCCTAATAGGCAGGAGACCGCAAGCCCACCGCACCCCAGCTAGCGGGAGCGGGGCCTGTCTACGCTGCAGGCCCTGAAGCCCAAGAAGGTTTTAAGAGCTCAGGAGCTGCCCCAGGCAGCACGTGCTCACGGGCGAAGGCAGCAGCAGTATCAACTCAATCACGCCGACTGTAAGTGCGGCATGTTAGGGATACGCTGCAGCAGCGCGTCTTGGGCCGTTCGCATTTCGGCTGGGAACGCCTGTGCGAACACATGGCTGCCGAGGACCACCAACCCTTCTTTGTTGGGTGGCAGGGACCACCCACCGACCCAGCTGGGGTTTTCCGTGGCCCCCATGGCGCCTGCACGCCATCGGCGTTCCAAGCACGAGACTTCCCCAAGTCAACCTGGATTCCGGCATGTGCTTGCAGATTCGCCTGCCGGATGTCGAAGAATGCACGTGCCCGACCGGGCCGCGAGAGGATGTAGACGTCATCCAAAAACGCGAACAGGACCTTGCCTCGCAAAAGCACTGCCTGCGTGGCCTGCAAAGCTGGGTGCTGCGCAAGCGCAAGCAGGCCAGCCATCAGGGAGTCCCCCTGTTCCCCTCCTTCGCCTTGTTCGACGTATTGCGAGACGCGGCCAAAAATCTGCCGCACATACGGCAGCAGCGGAGCGCCTTGAGGGAAATGTGGGCATGAAGAGGTGGACGATGATTATATGCTGCATTTGCAAAGAATGCCTTGCGATGTCACATCTGGAAGGGGGAGAAGAAAAAAAGGAGGCAAAAAAGTTGGAACCAAACGATTTTGCATTGTGTGAACCGAAATCCAGATGAGCAAATTGCCGTTGCCGCCCAACAATTGGAGCAGGAAATTCTCGGATGAACGTAGCCTTGCAAAGTTGAAGAGTGTGAATGTGTTTGAAAGAGGCTCGCTTGATTTTAGTGTCGCTTTTGATTTCTTCATTGGGAAGATGTCGGGAGTCACCCCTGGCGATTATTATGACACTGTCGTCAACGCACTCGCAGCGAGAAGCGCAAACACCCTACGGTTGAGGCGGGACGGGGGCGGCGCGAGGCGAGGGGCGGTCACGGCCAGCCGGTAATGCGAGTACGACAAGCATGAACCTAAAAGAGAGTCCCTGTTTCATTTTTTTTGGAGGGTGCCTCTTCCTGGGACAGTAAACAAATACACGGCATGAGGACAAAGAAAATCCTCTTACACAAGCAGGCCAGCGCTGCCAATGCACAACACGAGGCGCATGCTTCGCAAGGAGCTCTGAGACGCAACTTATTTCCGCGGCATGGCGTGACATCTTGGCATCTCGCGCACAAACGGCCGATCACCAGAAAGACTTTACACGGAAACAAATTGGAAATTGCAACGAAAACGCAAAGTCATGCAGGGCCAACAGTGATTGAAACTGCAAAGGGCAAGGCATTTGTTCAGGTTGCAGCTACTCGAATTCCCACATTCCATGCATGGCGCGAGTGGCCAAGTGGCAGGCTGACGTAGGTGCTTGAGCTGGATCCAGTGCAAAACAACCAGGGTTTGACTATGAAAGTGATCGCCAGAGCGTTCAGCCACTCCAGATTGACATCCAACATCTGGCTGATCGGCTGGAAAATGTGAGAGGCAAGCGGCAAGCGGCGAGTGTTAAGCGGCAACAACCCAGGCATTTGGTACTTCCGGAAGACGGGATCCCATAGTTGTCTGTTGATCTTCTTTGAACACCAGGTTCAGACAGCAGGCCAATGCGGACACACGGCTTGCAGCACAGCGCCCAGCGACAGTGAAATTCCAGGCTTACCGAGCATTGGAGTTGAGCTCCTTTTGCAACACGCGCCATCTGGTTTGCCTCCATTCGAACAGGGTTCTCACCATAGATGTCCTTGTGGCGCTAAAACAATCAGGTCAACCAGGGCCGTCTATTTGACCGAAACAACCAAAAAGAACACCCATGGTTCTGACACGTTTCTCAAGTCGCGTTTGCAAAATCTCTGGCCAAAGGGCGCACAGCTGCAGACCTCACGCGTGCGTCGCAACGTTGCACAACAGCAGCTCCGAAATGGACGCATTGACACGCTCGCGACGTGTCATTGCGAAGAGTATTGCTGGATTGGGTGGCTCACAAGGGTGGTAACGCGCTGATCATTTCCTGCAAACAAGAGGTCTCGGGCAAACATCTCACGATGGATGCCGCTACTGTCCGGTCGCCGTGCGCAAACCGCAGCTTGGAATCTCCCTTCGCGACCAAGTTGTCCGGATTCTTGCGCCGCTCATCGCTCCTTTTGGATCTCTAGGCTCTAGTCCTACTCAAATCTATTGACTGGACTTTTGCCAGCAGCATTCCAGAAGGCCTGCTGGTGAAAGCTCCTAAATATGGTGGCGGCAACTCCGAGAATCCATGCTCACTTCCGCAAACCCACTTTTCACACCTACCAAAAACACATACAAATTCTCCAACACCCTTCTTGCCCCAACCGGGCTCTCGCCGCTTGCCACCTAAGGCCATCTGGGCCTCTCCCCGCGTCTCAGAGTCTCAGGCGGCGCACCCCGCCGGGGCCGCGCCGGCAGTGCAGACCTCCTGCGCCGGCGCCGCGGGGGGCGCGATGTCCAAACTCCTCGGGCTTTCGGACCGAGAAGCGGCGCATCGAGGCGACGTTTTCCGGGACCCGTACATCTAGAAAACGCGTTGGAGGTGCCTTTTGCGGATCCAGCACTAAAAGACTACTAAAAAAGAACCAACAGGGGAAGAGGAGCAAAAATCCAAGTTTTCTACTTTCGGAGCATCGAGACAGCTTTTTGGGGGCGGAAAAAAGAGGGGGGGGACGTGGCGGACACTGGGAAGGTCTGTTTTATCAAACCTTCTTCGGGAGAATTCTTGGCTGCAGAATAGACCTGTGGCCTTGATGCGCAGCCATGATCCGTCCACATTCATGATCTTAGCAGAGAACTTGGTCCATTCAAGCGAAATCCTCAAAATGACTCAAGGTGAAACCAATTTCAATGGACCTTGCAAAGGGTCCCGGTTGGTGGTTTGTGGAAACCCGCCAAACGAGGGATTCAAAGGGTGCCATGCTTACCATTAAATTCAGTCTTTGAGTGGTAGGTTCGAGACTCAAACACCTGGGAGGCTTCAGCGGTTTTAGTGTTTTGCCCAGAAATGAAAGCCTAGGCTGGACACCCCCAAACTTCTGCTTGCCCATGCAAAAACCAAAACAAAGTTTGGGTGCCGTTCACCCCTCTGCAACATGTGTTTAACTTTTTGTGGGTCCAATATGGAAAGTCCGACCCGGTTCAACCAAAACGTGTTTCAGCCCAAAGATCCGTTACCAAATTGCAATGAAGGCAACAGGGGTCCTGATTTTGATGGTTTCCGGGGTTTAAAGTCGGACACTGGAAACTGGAACCGTTGGGGTTTGCCTTGAGGATCCGTTCCCAAATACGTTTGTATTTTCAGGGTTCCCCTTTTTGGGGTGGGCGTTAAAGGGAAACCAAAGGAACGCCCCGGTTTTCGACGGGGGCCCCCCCCCCCCCCCCCCCCCCCCCCACAAAAAAACAAAAAGAGCACCCTCCCCCAACAAAAAAAGAGGGAAACAAATGGAGGAAAAAAAGAACAAGACCCAAAAAGGCCATCTCCCCACGGATTTTCGCATCAAAAGGATCAGATCGGCGGATCGCTTCATCCGAGGGGCGAGGCGTCGTGCACCTGGTCCACGCACTGCTGCAGCGCCGTGGCTTGGCTGGAGGTGAGGATCACGTCCAGCAAGCACTCGATGCGCTTCAGGGCCTTCCACTGCGCCTGGAACGCGGGCAGCCAAGCAACCTACAAAGAAATCAACCAAACCAGACAACCAAACGAACGAACGAACAAACGAACCAACCAGCCAGCCAGCCAGCCAGCCAGCCAACCTACACACCTGGCGCTTCGCGTTCAACTGAGCAGTTGAATAAATAATGTGATATCACAAAATATAATTATACTTGAGGAAGATGTATGTTAATAAATGGTATTAGATAGATAGAAGGTCGCGTTGACAGCCGCAGGCTAGCAGGGCTGGAAGTAGGGCCCCTTCTCGACAAGAATGGTCCAGGCCAACCCCACCCCTCCCCCATGCAGGCCGCTCTTCTTACCGAATGAACCAAAAAACCGTTGGAGACCAACGAAAAGGGTTTGGACCAAGATTCCCTTTTTGGTAGTTTGAAGTAAATCCAAAGTAAACCGATCACTTGTGGAGATCCCCAATTTTGGAACACACCCGTCAGTGGTTGAAGATGGCAATGGCTCCTCTTGCTAGGTATCCTGAGTCAAGTTGAGCGACCGCCAGCAAACACACAGCAGAGTTCACAGGCATGTTGGTGTGTCTTTGGTTAGGCCGCCACTTCTCAGCATTGGGTATCCCCATTCTGCTCCATCTTGTGTTCATCCCCTAACTCCTGATCCTTCTTGGGGGCCCACGAACCACAAGCCGAACAAAACAGGCTTGGGAGGCGTCTGAACAGCGGACATCCGGCCAAAAACAGGGCCCCCTTCTTTCTTGCAAGCTGGTCCGCCGTCTGCTTTTTGGCGCCGCCCGTTTTTGGGGGGTCGGTTAGAGCAACTCTTTCAGACCGAAGGAGCCTTGAGGCTGTCTGCCAGCTGGTCCGCCGTAGACACCGCGGAGGAGGACTCCGACCCGGCCTGAGCCAACAGATGCCGCCGAATTTCGGCGGCTTTCGCCGAAGGGCTGGACGTATTGGACGTGTCGTTTCTTTTTAAGGATCCATTTGTTGAGGGTGGTTGTTTTTGTCCGGGTTTTCCTTTTTCAGGTTAAGGCCAAACCAAATGGAAAACCCTTACTTTGTTGGGTCCCCTATTTGGGAGGCTGGACGTCTCGCGGGGGAAATCGGAATTTTGAAGGGCCCAGAAATAGAAGGTGAACCCTTTGGGACTAAAAACAAGACATGAGAACCAAAAACCTCGTTGGTGTTCATCTTTGTTCCTTAGTCTTCCTTGGACCAAAAATGAAGAACAAACGCGAAACGTACAGCCTCTTGGCTGTGATGCGGACTGGGATTCCCATCCTCATGACATCTGTGTCACTTTGAAGGGGATTCCCCCAAGAGTATCACAAAAATGTGACTTCTTGAACTCAATGTCATCGGCTCCTCCAAACAGGGGGTGGCAAATATGGCCCAACGCTGCATGTCTGAACCTGATCAACTCATCCATGAAGTAAGTGTGCAAGTAGCCCCGTGCCCCGACAACACGTGAGCCCGTTCAGCTTTCAGACTGGCCTCATAGTCACTTGCAAAGAATGCATCCGCATGCCCCAAACTGCGAAACAACGCAGTTAGCATCGCGCCAGAGCAGAGTCCTCTCTATTTGAGTGTGTCTAAACATACGGCACCCAAGAGGATTGTATGTCCTGCTTCCCTGCAAAACGAACCGAAAAAGAGAAAGGCTCGGCCGAGGGGAAGACAAGTGCGGGAAATCGCTTCAAGCGACATGTTCAGAAGAATCAGTAGAATTGGCACATGTGTTGGCGGTTTGTATTCTTTAGGGGACCCCTTTTTTGGTGGCTTTGAAGGGAAACCAAGAAGAGGAAATCCACCTTTTTAGGGTCCCCAGAAATGACGCGTGCATTTGGAGATTTCAAGCGTGCAATGGATTTTCACCAATTTGGGGGTCCGTGCAATAACCAACTGTTACCCACCCTCCCTCCAACTATCAAAGCTGAAGATGGGATTGATTTGGAAGACGAAAGCTTTCCTTTTGGGGAAGCCGTAACCCACTTCCTCCATTTTTTGAATTCTGTCACGCTTTCCGCTAGCCCCAAACCACTACGTACGCCATGACCCCCAGCCTGGGACCAGCAATTGCTGTAGCTGACGCAGGCCTGACCGGATCCAAAAGTCCAACGGACGAGAAAAGCAAGCGACCGAAGCAGATGCGGTTGGTTGCGACATCCGAACTCCAGCCCCCAACTATCTTGAGGCAAAGGATCCTCGCTTCAGAGGAAAAAAAAGAAAAAAGCACTCATATTCAGAAAATGGTCTCCCACTGAGTACGGTCGCTACAACCCGAAGTTGACCTCCATGTTGACAGTGGAAACTCGTCCACCTTGCGGATCAGGGTGCAACTTACGAGGACGCTCACCAATCAAACTCAGGGAGCTTCGGAATCAACCTGAAACCGAATCATTCGGAGCATAGAACCCCCCCTTCAAACAACCCAGTTGATGCCTGCAAACCCAATACAAAGAGCCCCGGATTTTGATTCCAAACGGGTTCGAATAGACAGGGCGATCGCCGAATCCGATTTTGGAACCCATCTGCTCTAAGGACTCTCCTACACGCTGGGAATTACACCCAAGGAAAATGACGCAGCATGATCTCAAATAGAAACAGAGTAACCAGGTTTTATCTGGACATGGGCTAGAATTGGGTGAGTCCGAGGGCGTCATCCCACCACGGAACTTCACGTTTCGGGGTGCAGACGCCGCCCGACTCGCTGGCGCGCGCGGGCGGCGCTCGCCTGCTTGGTGGCCTGGTAGGAGCTGCAGTCCACCGGCTTGTCGCTGGGGGTCAGCGCCGCACAGGCCACCTGAAGCGTCGCTTTGGCGCGGGGGCCTTTAGGGGGAGAAAGGCGTCGCGGGTTGCGTTTCATGGGTGTCCTGTAAGGACAACAAACAAAGGTGTGGGTTGTTTTTGACTCCTGATGTCCCCCTCCTGTTGGTGTTTTTGTTGATACTCTTTTAGCACTCCTGAACTGTTTACAGGAGTAGATGCGAGCTTCAAACCATGAATAGAAGGCCAGGGCTCACCCAAATGTTCCCCAATAGGGATGGGCACTAATCGAATGGGTTTCCAACTAAACTGCGCGAATTCATAGCTAATCTGGACTGGAGGATCAAATCAATTCTCCTAAATGGATCAGGTTCCTGCCGAACAGGAGTCCCACGGAGTCCCACTTCCGGTTTGTCTTAGGTTTTTTTTCTTGCTTTTTAAATCCCAAATCAATGTTGTTAGTGATGAATCTACAAGGAACCCCTGTGGTCAGCTTGTTGGATCATGTGCCAAGGGTGCAAACCCCAGGACGGAATACGCAAGTGATCAGACCTCGGCAGGTTCTGGAATATGTCCAACACCTCTTCCAGGGAACATCGTCGCAAAATTCCCCCCCCCCCCCTCCGGATCGGTCGAACCCCACCATAAATGGATCAGAAGAGAACACACCCACTTGAGCATTTTTGTAAGCAAACCAACCAAAAGAAAACAGCTCTGCCCCTCGGCTCGTTTTCGGAAGCCCAAAACGCACCCGGTGCAGACGCCTCCTTGGCGTCGAGCAGGCCCTTCTTGCCGCCGCACTCCGTCTGCTTCACCCCGTGAGCGCTGGTGGCGTTGCTGCAGTTGCTCCGGCGCAGCCTGCGCACATCGAGGCTCGAAGGTATACATACATAGGTATATACATATATATATATATATATAATACATATATGTATATATATATATATACGTATATATATATATGTATATATATATATGTATAGAAATGTATATATATATATGGGGATGTTTGGACTGACTGGAAGCCGCAAACGGAAAGCCTGAAAACAGAAGGACCGGATATCTTGCAGATGCTTCACTGCCATATGCCAGCGACTCTTATGCCAAACACATCATTGGAAACCCTGTGGTGGACATCGTTTGGATTCCCCATAAAAGTCGTGTAGAGCTGCTGACATCTTGCAGGCGATTTGTAGTTTCCTCGTGAAAAGTGTGCGAACCAAACCAAACAGGGAGTCCTCTGTACGGACCAAGATGTCCAGCCTACATGCATGACCAAAACGAGCTTGCCATATTGTTCAGGGGCGAAACTTACTAAATACTTTAGGGTTTGCTTTATGACACTACACCTTCTGGGGAATTGCCATTCCGTGCGGTTTCCAGAAAAAGCCGAAGGCTATGCTGGACCAACTTGGGCAATTTCCCGACAGGGCTTGATTTTCACAGAAAACAACCACAATCAAGTCGCACAAGGGATTCATCAAGTCCCACGAAAACAAATCACACAAAAGAGCCCAGTTTCCACTGCCACCCATCGCCGCGGAGACAAAAAACCGGGGTGGAGCCGGCATTGCCTGAAGTCCGCCAGCATGTCGATGTTCCGCTGCAGGTAAGACTCGTAGCTTGCCGTGGCGGGGTAGTCACTGGGCGGTGCAAAGCGCGCATGGAGGGGGTGGAGGTTTTAGGGAACTTCTAAGAGGAGAGGTCCAAGGGGGCAGAGCTCCCTAGCGCTCTAAGGAACCCTACAAAATGCAAAGGAACTCTAGGGATCTTAACCCACTTCTTGTACTGGTTGATGACCATGTCCGACCAGGGAACAAGTTGACAACTGTATGATTTAATCGGCAATGTGCAAGGGTTTCGTCTTAGATGTGGTTTCGTCTTAGATGTGGCTTGCTCACTTACGATACTTAGGGAATCCACTTGTGGCAGGGCTATACACCGCCAAGTGTTGACCTCTGGCAAAATAACCCGATTCTGACAAAGGACGTATGGGTTGCCAACGGATCTTCACTGGTGAGCTCGTTTTACCCCCGAGTCGGCGAGCTTTTGCTGCAGTGTGTCCACTTAGTCGTAGGAAACCTTGAAACAGGTCGGGCCGTTTGGGTGACATTCCATGGCTTCAAAATGGCCAATGCTAGGGCATCGGAGGTGTCTGAGATTTTCACCTACAGCCCCCACATCCCCTACAGCCCAGGGTTTTGGGCGCCCAAGCGCCCAATGCGTTGACCAAAATTCCTCCCAATGCCACCTGTGAGTCTTCCCCATCCCAACGAGAGGAGTTTCCCCGGGAAACCCGTGGGCTTGCAAGATGACGTCCACCAAGGCTCCAAGGAAATCAATGGACATTTGGGGAGTCAAAAAAATCCATGTCACTTCTGACCAAACCTCCGTCACCAGCCTCTTGCTGATTCAATCAGGAATGAGACACGGAAGGACCTGGAAAAACCATTCATCCGCTTCCTTTCTTCGGGAAGCCCCAAAGCGGCTCATTCCCAAAAGCAGGGCCGTTCCCTACCTACCTATCGCACCAGCAAGCTGTTCAGTTCCTCGCTTGGGCTTGGGTCAAAAAAATAAGTGCCCGGAATAGACTGGTAAATGGACACGTGAACTAAACCCTGCGGGTTGTCTTTGGTGGTTTCATTTCAACCCGTACATACAGAACCACACCAAAAACCGATGTTTTGACCACCCACTGGCTCGAAAATCGGATCGGATGGATCCATCGCCCGATTTTCTGGCTTGGACGAGACGAGGCACTCTTCGTGGCAGAACCAGGACTGGAAGTTCTCTGTCCTCGGCCATTCAGAGAGCCGCATCGGTTCCATGCCGATAGAGGTGCTCGAGAGCCACCGGAACTTCTCCGGCACAAAGAAAAGAGACCCTTGTTGGGCCGACCCCAAAAGAACACCGGCGCCGGCGGCCAAAAAACGGTCGGCCAAAAAAAAAAACTCGCGAAACAGGTTGGTAGTCAATGGTCTTCAACGTGCTGTCAAAACTCACTCGGGCCATGGTCATGGCTATGCCTTGCTTGGAATGCTTGTCATGCTCGCATGCTCACTCGCATAATGCCTTTTCTCAATGGTTGAGAACGCCTCCTCCCGAAGCCCGGGGATCTTCGAGCTCGCAAACTGTTGGATCGCCACTTGTTGGTATATGTTTCTCATATTCATCAAGCAAGGACACCCTCATATGGACTGCACAAACTTATTCAGTTCAAGCGCCTCAGTTGAGCAATCTTCAAGGATTTGTGTTTTGCGTAATAAATTTTGTCATGGATGAGCTCCCCAGTTGTGCGCAAATATGCTCATTCAGTTTGTGCCATCGAATGAGAGCGACACCGGGGACTCGGAGTAGAACCCAAAAGCAACGGTTTGATCCAACAACAGTTTGAAGTCCATTCAACGCGTGGACTTCAAAAGCTCCTGAAGTGTCGATCACGTCAGCGCAAAAACAAAAATCACACCCAAAAGCAACTCCAACATGGGCAGACAAGCCAAAAAGCTAAACCGCCGACCTGCACGGGTTTCGATTCGTAAGGTGGGCCTAAAGCCGGAGTTGAGTCTCTGTGAGTTGGGGGTACTTTGGGGGTTGCCTTTGAGGCAGGCCCAGTCCCATGGGCGCGAAACCCGGGCCAGTCCCATGCTCAAGCAATCTCCGGCTCCCTTCATATAACCCCTTGGTCTCCTCCCTGAGCCGCGGCCTAAACACGGGGCCCCTGGAGGTTTTTCTTTGGCTGTATCAACTCAAGGAAACCACAGCCACCCGCTACCCCTCACCCACGGATCCGTCGGCAAAAAACCCACCCCTGAGAGCGCCTTCTTTCCTCAACAAACTCACAGTTTGAGCCCAACCCTCTTCGCAAAACAACAGGGTTTCACTTTTTGACTACCCCACAGCTTCTCTGAATAAAATGCACCACTGGGTTTACCTCAACAAAATCAAACTTCAAAAACAACCAAACCAAAAAGGACCTCTTCCCCCCACCCCAAAAAAAAAACCTCCAAACCCTCCCCCGGCTTTCTTTGCGCAAACGCGCCACTTCAGCGCCACTTCAGCGCCAGGCCCGCCCCCGCCAGAAGCTCCCGACGGCGCCTCTCAGCGATCCGAGCCCCCGGGCCGGTCCACGGCCTCGAAGTACTCGCACCGCGCGGTCGCGGCCACATCCAGCATCTTCTCCTCGCGAGAAGCGGCGCGGAGTTTTTTTCGCCCCGAAGATCCAAGGTCGTCTTTCGCGTCCAAGGCGCGAGAAACGCGTGGCTTTGGGAGGGGTCAAGGGTCCTTGGCCCATAGGCGGCCTTTGGGAGAAAAGTCGAGGGTTTTTTTCCCCCCTGGGACATGGAGGGCATAAACCCCATCTCAACCAGGAATCGCCCTCTAGTCTTGTTAAGCAGCAGACCAACCAAAAAGGAGACCTATGATTTGGCACGCCGAACTTCGTCGATCGGTCCGCTGTCCTTTGGTACCCACAGGCACCCAATGTGCGCCCCAACCAATCAGCCCCACGTGGCTTTTCTTCGGGCCGTTTTTTGTGTAAGGAATGCCACCAAAAGAAACGAAGCCAACGAGTGCGAGTTAAAAAGCTGAGCTTGGTGTTCCAAAAGTCAAGGCAAGTAGATTCTAAAAATTGCAAAAACTGATTGAAAGAACCGGTCCATCGTTTCCTTTTGTGGGAAGCCAAAAGGAGGCTAGTCGAAGAAGAGTGGTTCAAGCATCTTCAAACGAGGGGTTGGCCCAACCCCGAGCAGAACCATTGTACTTGGGATGTCTGACGTTACACCTCCGGGGTAAAGCAAGCTCATGGAAGATCAAAGTCCCTCACTTCTGCGGAATCATCACGGAAGTCTACCGGAGGGTTTGAGAAGCCTGCCATGCTCTCTTGGAAAGCCCAAGAAGCTGTCAACCTCCATTTCTCGGGTGGAAAATTGATAGGCGGGAATTGGAAGTGACCACTACTCCCCCCCCCCCCACAGAGAACGGGTTCCAATGCCATTGAAAGAACCCAGCCAAAATCTGTGGCTTTTTGGCTTCCCAAACCGACTCCCTCAGGCGAAGTGATTCGCTCATTGGGTTGCAGCGGCCAGAAAAAAAGCAAGCCTGCTTGAGGCTCGAGCCCTTTTCGGGTTGAAGGAAACCACTCCGTTTTGGGTTCCCATAGGTGTGTGTGTGTGTGTGTGTGTGTGTGTGTGTGTGTGTGTGTGTGTGTGTGTGTGTGTGTGTGTGTGTGTGTGTGTGTGTGTGTGTGTGTGTGTGTGTGTGTGTGTGTGTGTGTGTGTGTGTGTGTGTGTGTGTGTGTGTGTGTGTGTGTGTGTGTGTGTGTGTGTGTGTGTGTGTGTGTGTGTGTGTGTGTGTGTGTGTGTGTGTGTGTGTGTGTGTGTGTGTGTGTGTGTGTGTGTGTGTGTGTGTGTGTGTGTGTGTGTGTGTGTGTGTGTGTGTGTGTGTGTGTGTGTGTGTGTGTGTGTGTGTGTGTGTGTGTGTGTGTGTGTGTGTGTGTGTGTGTGTGTGTGTGTGTGTGTGTGTGTGTGTGTGTGTGTGTGTGTGTGTGTGTGTGTGTGTGTGTGTGTGTGTGTGTGTGTGTGTGTGTGTGTGTGTGTGTGTGTGTGTGTGTGTGTGTGTGTGTGTGTGTGTGTGTGTGTGTGTGTGTGTGTGTGTGTCTGTGTGTGTGTGTGTGTGTGTGTGTGTGTGTGTGTGTGTGTGTGTGTGTGTGTGTGTGTGTGTGTGTGTGTGTGTGTGTGTGTTGTGTGTGTGTGTGTGTGTTTGTGTGTGTGTGTGTGTGTGTGTGTGTGTGTGTGTGTGTGTGTGTGTGTGTGTGTTTGTGTGTGTGTTTTGTGTGTTTGTGTGTGTGTTTTGTGTGTTTTTTGTGTGTTTGTGTGTGTGTTTGTGTGTGTGTTTGTGTGTGTGTGTTTGTGTGTGTGTTTGTGTGTGTGTGTGTTTGTGTGTGTGTGTTTGTGTGTGTGTGTTTGTGTGTGTGTGTGTTTGTGTGTTTGTGTGTTTGTGTGTTTGTGTGTTTGTGTGTTTGTGTGTTTGTGTGTTTGTGTGTGGTTGTGTGTGTTTGTGTGTGTTTGTGTGTGTTTGTGTGTGTTTGTGTGTGTTTGTGTGTGTTTGTGTGTGTGTTTGTGTGTGTTTGTGTGTGTTTGTGTGTGTTTGTGTGTGTTTGTGTGTGTTTGTGTGTGTTTGTATGTGTTTGTGTGTGTGTTTGTGTGTGTTTGTGTGTGTTTGTGTGTGTTTGTGTGTGTTTGTGTGTGTTTGTGTGTGTTTGTGTGTGTTTGTTGTGTTTGTGTGTGTTTGTGTGTGTTTGTGTGTGTTTGTGTGTGTTTGTGTGTGTGTGTGTTTGTGTGTGTTTGTGTGTGTGTTTGTGTGTGTTTGTGTGTGTTTGTGTG